>OU343224.1:5744467-5877787 GCA_910596185.1 Chrysanthemum makinoi
GCGATTACTATGGCTTGGTAGATATGAGCTTGACTAATCAACATGACAAAGAGGATTAGTGTAATTAATGAAAATAGATAAGAAAATATTGTTATTAATCAACATCCAAACATAGAGTTTTAAAAGACATGGTGTTGTTTTATGAAAACCTTCTTTTTAGTTTTCAATTATCCATGGATTGTATCAAGTTTTTAAAGTACAATATACTTCAAGAAACTTGGTAACGAAGCTCTGATGCCAATTGTGGAAAACTAGAAGGGGGTTGAATAGTTTTGCCAATTAAAACTTCCTTTTAAGCTATTTAGATCAACTTATGTCAATCTATTTGGATGTGTGTTGGATGTTCATAAACAAGCATATAAAGTATGTAATGAAAGGATAAGAGTAAGAATCACAAAACCACAACGCAAGTATTTATAGTGGTTCGGCTACAAGGACACCTTCCTTGCCCTACTCCACTCCCCGAGTCACCTACTCGAGAGTTCGTAAAAACTACACGACATCAACTCCTTATGGCGGAGAAGCCTTCACAACGTTGCCTACTCTTTTTTCGGTACTAGGCTAACCACCAGGTTCTTTAACTCCAAGGTGAACCACACCTAACACAACGTCACCTACCCTTTATCCGGTACTAGGCTAGATACCGAGTTCCATTACAATGGAGGAACTACTACCCAACACTACACCAACGACTAATCCCAAAGGAGATCAACTCCTTTTTACAACATCATCAAGGATATCAATATCCTTGGATCTAATGCTAATCTAACTTGTGCATCGAAACAAACCATATCGAATGTACATCTAAGGCACCTTTCACTAATGCCTTTAGTTAGATCTTCATGTCACTCTTCACCAATGTCTTGTGACTTGACTTCTAGGTACCCTTCACTAATGCCTATAGTATGGACGATCGACACCTTTCACTAATGTCTTCGTCTTGACTCTTGAGACATCTTTCACTAATGTCTCTAACACTACACTTCTTAGAAGAAAGAAAAGAATCATCAACAAGAGGACTTCAGTAGTCTTGATGATGAGGAAGCATGGCAACTCATGGACTTTTGCTTGCTCGACTTCAAAGGTGGTGATCTCGCCTTTAAGAGGAACCTAGAAGAAAACACAAAAACAAAACTACAAACATAGATCTCTTGGATCTGGGGTTAGAGAGTTTTTAACTCAAGGGGAAAGTATGTTGGAAAGGGTGAGAAACAATGAAGAAATGGCTCACTATTTATAGAAGAAAAAATCTACTGTTCCCCGGATCCCACAGATCCCTCCCACAAGGGATTCATCTAGCGTAAAGCTAGGGATCTGTGGGACGCTCCTCTTTACCCATGGGTATTTTGGTTATGGGTCATGGGTCATGGGTTGATCCATAGGTCTTTAGCTAGATACAATGTATCTCTTGAGTACAATGCACCTAGTCACATGGGTATGCGTCAATACCATGAGTTATGGATATTATCCATATATGATATACGCATGATTTCATGCAATGGGTTATGGGTCAAGTTCCATGGGTCATGGGTTTTGGGTTGTACCCAACTATATTCAATGTATTTGGTCAATGGGTTGTGATACTTAAGTTTCTACCCATTTATATTACCCAATATACTACATACTAGTTATGTGTATATTTTACCCAAATATGTAAACACTAGTTGTTGTACATATGTAATATTAAATCTAAAATCACTTATACTTGTTTTAGTGTTTTATGTGAAAATGTGAATATGTTAGAAACTATTAGTTCAAACCATTTATGTATTTTACTTGTTTCGTTAAAATGATTTTACGTTTGTTATCGACAAAACATTAGAAGATCATAAAATATAAATAAACATTTTTACGGCTTATTTGTATTAACAATCTCCCCCTTTTTGTTGATGACAAAACATAAAATTATTTTATGGAAAAGCTAAAATTCGTAAAAGTTTGAATATGGAGTTTTTACTTTCTTCTCCCCCTTTTTTTCGAAACAAAAACAGCTTCGAAAGGAAACTAACACATTGTTTTAGGAAAAACATGTGAAACGAATAATAAAAAATAGAGAGCAAGTAACGAGAAAGGATCTCGTCTTTACTCCCCTTGACGAAGTCCATCCCAATGTAAGGGCTGCCAAGAGAATAATACTAGCTAGTTCATTTGCAACTAAGTTTGCAAAAGATTTCGTCTATGTGACGAGTGTGCTCCCCCTTGTTGATTGCAATTTTGCAAAGGGATGTCATGAAATGTAATCCTAATATTGCAAGTAATTTGCAATGTATTGCTTTGACACGAAGCTCCCCTAGCTTTAGGGTGTCAAAGTCTCATGTGAATTGAATAACTACAAAACAAAGGTTAGAAAACAAGTATAATGCACAATTTCCTGCAAATGTGATCCAAGTTAGAAAAAATAGTTCTGTATCACGGATCCTACGGTTCCCTCCTTGTAGGGATCCGTCTAGGCAAATAAGAGGGATCCGTCTGGCTGTGATCATTTCAGCAATGATGATATAACATATTATGTTAATATCAAAGTGAGATATGTATTATACAACATACTCATATACATAGAGATATAGCAAGTAGCATGTATTTTCATTTAATAAAACTAGAGATATGATATATATGACTCTAAAAACTAAGAAAATGATCGATACATGACTTGGAATTACTAGACTTCTCTAAGTAACGCTTGGAACTAGGACACCACTAAAATTCTCTAGCTCAAGTTTGTTTAGGTTTAATCTCGTCGAAACGTTCGAGGAGGTGATAGAACATGAAACGTTGGTCTTCTAGTACTTCATGTATCAAACTCTCAACATGTTGACATTGATAACAATCTTTGTCATGAAATTGTCGTGTATCTTTTGCACATCAACCTCATCGTATAGTTTTCATAACTCTAATATGATGGATTCCTTGGAGGGACTGGCTTGTTGATGTGAAGGAACCTTTGGAGAGACCATTGGAGACATGCTAGCCATAAATATGGTCTGTGCAGTTGGTTCATCGTCAACATCCGAGTCAAATGCATCATAGTCTGCTACTTGAAAGGCATTGGGACTATTCTGAGCCATATCCTGCACATGCTGTTCATCCACATCAGCGTCATAAGTTTTAGCATTTCCCTCAGCAAGAAATAGCAATTCTTCCTCATCCAACACTGCTCGATTATCTTGATCTTGCACCAGTAGAGTTTTGTCCCTGAAGTACTCTACATTTTGTAGACGTTTTGGAAGAGTGTAGTTTCTTGCAATGTGTCCTTCTCCACCACAATTGTAGCACTTGATTTGCTTCCCTTGACCTTGAACCACAATCCTTCCTCGATTCTGATTTCCCGCATAACCTGCACCGGCTCCTGCATTCCCATAACCAGTACCAACCCCAACATTTCCTTATTCATTAAGTGGTAGATAAGCATTCTTCCTTCCTTGCATGTTTTGCACTACTACCCTTCCATCTTTAACGGTAGAATGATTCTGAAGGTTAGAAGCAGTTCTGAGATGATTGTTGGTATGCGGGGTAAAGTTCAGGTTTTGCTTAACCATTAGAGCCAGTTGATTGACAAGTTGTTTCATGAATGAGTCTGAAGCTATAACCTGGATCCGGAAGGTTGTGATTACCGGATATCCCTACCATCCCCAGTAGGTATGACTTGTGATGCTTTGGTGGTTATTCCCACATTTGTGTAGAATGCAGTTGAATCATTTAAAGAACTTACATCACCAGCATTGGTATTGAACTTTTCCATGATCATTCGTTCAAATGCAGCATTCTTCTCATTTTGGAGCAAATAAACATACAATTGCTCGTAATTGGTGTTCCTCAATCCTTTGTTTAGTTTGACTGCAGTGACAAATTTGTGCCATTCGAGATTTATGTTGTTCACAAACTTTGAATTGAGCTGGATATTTGGCATTGTCATTTTGATATTCCTCATATCATTCACAAGCTTGTGGAATCTCACATAATTGATACGTGTACAAAGCGCGTTCGGGGTCAAAGGAAACTTCCTTTTCTTCGAGCAAGTTTTTCAACCACCTAGGCAGTGAATCTAATCGTTGTAGTGTAGTATTAGGGTAAGCCTCGGGATTGATATCTTTCTCTAGGGGAATAGGAATGCTAGTGAGAAATTACTATGCTAAGGTTGGGGTTGAGGAAGATTATTTTTTCATCTTTTTTATATTTTCTAGAAAATTGAAAGTACGATCTCAGGGTATTGGATTTGGGGGGTGGTACATCCACCAATTACTCTACTATTCTAATTATCTAATTAACTAAGCTAAGGGGTAGTCTATGTCTAATTGATGTGTGCTCGTATGATGATTAAAAATGTGTCTACCTAGATATTATTACTCCCTAGTTATCTTTTATTGACGGTTGAATTGTCACGTCCTTATTCTTAACGCGTTGTGTCTTCTAAGGTCGTAGGGTATGCTTTTTTCCCTAACTCTTTGAGGATACCTTAAGGTTATTGCCTACCAAATCTCTAGGATTCATAAACTAACTCTAAAGGTTATCTTTGGATTTTTAGCCGACAATAACTCTAGGCGATTATAAACTAAAGTTCACAAAGATTACTCAAGCATTAAAAACACAACGATGGCCTATTGCAATCCTAAGCCAATTACAATTAAGATAAGAGACAACCAATCTATATTCAATAACTAGGTTTCATAGATCTAAGCAAACACACAAGTAAATTAGCCGGACATGGTAAACATGCAAGCATACACACATACAATCGAAGACATAATGAAATCAATGAAGTAGATTACTTATCTTGATGTAAAATAGGGTATGAGAACCCTAAGGTACTGCCAAGACAACTCAAAATCGTTTTAGGTTTTTATTCAACAATTCTACATCTTTAATTGTGACGCCGTCGGATCGCCGCCATTAGGGTTTCGTTTTGGCCAAGTCAACTTTGGGACGGCGTCACGTTGTGGTTGTGACGCCATCAGCTTCATCTTCTGACGCCGTCTGAATCTGGATCTAGGCCATCTGAGTTGTGATGCCCTACTCTTTAAAGCCTAACGCCGTCTGGTACAAAATATCAATTTCACTCCTGAGTAGTCACAATTAGAGGGACGGCATCACCCTTTATCCGTGACGTCGTCGGGTGTACTTCCAGCAGCTTGAGTGTCTTGATCTTGAGTTTAGCCATTTTCTTCACATATTCACGCCTTTTTGTCCAATAAGTGTCATTCCAGCATTTTGCCTTCAAGAGACCTAAAAAGTGAAAAGGAACAAAGTTAAGCAGTAACAGATATAAAATTGGTCGATTAAGGGCTTAAATGACCCCTCAAAAGTGTACCTTTTAAATCCTTATCAAATATCCCTACACTTGGTATTTGCTTGTCCTCAAGCAAATATGCTTTCGGCCAATTAATTTATAAGGTAAGTGGCATGAAGCATTGGTTTAGAACAATCAACAAGTATAAGCCCTGCAAAAGTCATAAAAAGCATGGAAATTACATACTAGCACCTCAGAAGTGGTGATTGGATACTCACATCTCTCGGGTGTATATGAAATATATCAAATTGGAAATGGAAGATAAACACTCATTAACCGGTCCTAGTACATAACTTACCATAGGCTTGAGACTAGATCAAACCTCCATCGCTTTGGCGTAAGCACCTAGGAAAAACTATCTAAGAGGACTTTTAAAGGGTTGTAACGTTAGGCTTACGGTATGGAAAACAAAGGGTTTGGTTGGATATGGGATTTAGTGGTGGCAAGTCAAAAATCTTTATGTTACAAGCATGAGAAGAATGGCGTTGCTAAGCCAAGACTCGACACTCTAAACTATAGATAACTTTGAAACAGACAAACATAAATTTAAAGATAGATGTAAGATGGTAGCCCGTATGTTTTTTTCATTTTTTCATTTTTTTTTCAATGCCCTTTTTTCATTTTTTTTTTCATACACTTTTACTCTTCCATCCTCTACGATAACATCAAAATATAAGGGATTTATAGGCACATCCCTACACTTGAGTTTTTATTATTCTAACACTAATTTGACCCGAATTGAAAAGATCAAAACACTTGGAGTACATTATTACGTAAATAAAGGGAATTTGAATTTAACGTTCTTTCCCATCACTTCATAAAATTTAACTTTTCCCATGAGTCCCAATCGTCCCAAAACTGTATACAAAGGATATGACTCGACATAGAAACTTATACAAGTAACTAGATAATTGAACTAAGGGTTTAGTATGATAAAAATAATGCACTAAAAGTGAGTGCATACAAGGTAGGCTAAGGCGATTTGGGTGTACATTTGGGGGTGGATTATAAACAATGCACTTCATTAATATTCCGAAAAACCGAAACATCACGAGAACCTCGAAAAGGATAGGCTCTAAGGGGTTAACTAGGGGTATCGTGTACTAAAGATGAGTACAACGCAAGGGTGTGGCGGAATTACTCAACCGATGTGGAAGAAGTAATTATAATACGGGTATCAAACAAGGGTTATCCTAATGCCTCTTATCATTTAGTTATTCCTAACTACACAAGTGTAGTCTCACTAGCGATCTCGAGATGCATCACAAAACAAGTTCTAGAATCTATTATACTACCGGTACACTCTCGAAGCATTAAAGATGAATGCTTTAGTTCCTACAAATCTAGGGGCGAACCTCACATTTTTGCGGTGGAATTTGAGTGGTAAAGGGTTTTGTACTAGTCATATAACTTCCTATCCATGAGACACTTTATTAAGACTAATGGCCCACTCCTACATGTCATGAAAATTTTTGAATTTGGTGCCAAAATTACCCTAACCGATATTTCTCATGGTTTATTACACAAATGAAATAGGACAAGATAAATAGTCAAGGATAAGCATAGTTTCAAAGTCCTCGTTTTATTCTCCCTCCCTACACTTTAACTGAACATTGTCCCCAATATTCCCCGAAAGTATCAAAGTTATAATAATGGAAGGTAATTAAAAGAGAAAGAAACTAATACTCCCCCTTATTAGCTCTGTATAATCCGTGTGAAGTAGTGGTTAAATTCTTCTTCAAGAAGAATGTATGCGTGAAAAGCTCCATCCAATCTTATGTATCTTCTTCTTGATAAATAAAACCTGCACACTTTAAAAAAGTAGACGAAACCTTCACGTAAAATCGGCGGTAAAACTATATATGACTCTACTACACTAGGATATAATGCTTGTGGAATGGATGTTTACAGGTTTTCTAGAAAATTAAAACCTGAGAAATTCCAAAAATTTATGAGTAGCACAGAAAATGAGAGAAAGTTAAATAAGTGGTTTCTGCTCCTTCTGACGCCGTCAGGTAGCGAGTCTGATGCCGTCAGGTTATCCTAACAAAAATTGGTCTGCTGCGTTTTTCTGGAAAAATTACACCTTTAAAATCTGGAAAAAGTCCTGCAAAACATCCATTATGACTCGATACAAGCATTTGACTCTAACAAACACACATATATATCTTTTTCAAGAATTGTAATCCTCATGTTCACGTTTTTTTTTTTTTAAATGTGTGTGATCTTCCCTACACTTATCCTTTTTGTAAAATACCTTTATATGTAATTAAGACGAGGTTAAAGACAAAAAAACATTTTCACAAATTTAAACATAAGAATAAACAATAAATGAAAAAATATATGACACATAAACATGTAAACAATTAAGCATGGGTTGCCTCCCACGAAGCACTTTTCTTTATTTATGAGTCTTATAGCTAGACTCGAAGTCGTGCCCCTCCGTTCCTTTTATTTTAGAAGCCCATTCGATTTCCTTAACTCTTCTCTCATCACGAATATACTCAAAGCCTAACTCTAGACAAGCGGTGTAGTAAACCTTGTTCTCCCAATCTACTTGCAGGGCATTATATACTTAACACATTCGGTCCCATTTGAGAACTTGGCTATTCCTTCCTCTTGATCATAAACCATCTTAGATTCCTCAATAAATGGTGTGACAACTCGTAATTTAAGGTCATTTAACAAACTTTGAAAATTTCACTATTCATCTCGGGAAATTACTATTCACTGATTACTATTCATCGTTTTTGAAGTCGGTTTGAGACTTTGAGAGGTTATTTCAAAAATTTACTATTCACGAAACACTATTCATTCCCGAAGAAAAATCACTATTCATGATTCACTATTCATCATTTTCGTAAACTAGGTTTACGAGTATCAAATACGCGTAACCTTGAGGGTTAAGCTGCGTATTCATGGAACATCATTGAGAACATTTTATATAGACTAGAGTTAGTCTACATATCATCAGTAACATCACTTTCGTATTAGTTCATGCATGGGTTTGCATATTCCATTAACGTATATTTATTTATTAAATAAACGCTATCACACGATCATTTATTTTGAATAATTGATCCGATACTTCCAACAATTGTCCTGATATATTTTTATACTCATTTTAAGACTATAAAAATTATATTATTAGTTTACCCGATGTTTTGAATTTATTTTGTATATATATTGTTATATATATATATTTACGACGGTTTTCGTAAATTCAATTCGATAAATATTTATTCACTCAATACTTGGGAGAAATGCATTTTTATAATTTTTATGACTTCGAAATATTTTATTTTGTTCCGTTAAAATCGATTTCTAGCTAACGCTACACTTAATAATTAATTATATGTACAAAATACACATTATACATAACTTTAATTACATTTAATCATCAAAACTACATCAAATCCATCCCCAATATACTATGGCCGACCACCCCTCCCCCCCCCCCTAGTCACCATTTTATAAACTATCTTGCAAGAGAAATGAACACCTACTCATATTTGTTTAGATATTTGTAGGAAACAAATGATTTATTATATTAAAACACATACATAACACATATTCAAGGTGAAAACAAACCAAAAACCCTCTCTTATCTCCTTTGATGGTTGGCCAAGCAAGAAAGGAAGAAGAAACATAATATTTTTTCAAGATCCAAGTGTTAATCAAGTCTTAGAAGTAATCTAGTTAGGGTTTTGAAATAAAAACCTCAAGATTATTAAGTATGCTTTGCTCAAAAATTCATAATCACTCAAGTAAGCTTCAATTAATTTTTTCCTACTCTTATAAACTATTACTTGATTTATTTTTATGATCTAGTACGAAAAACATGCAAGAATTCCATGATCCATACCACTTTTATTTGATTTTTACTACATATAATGGGTTTAAACTATTCTATAAATATTCCCATGAAACCTATCATTGTTGATGAAGTTTAGGAACCCATGACACCCTAAGAAGGTATATGGTAGGTTTAGAATAGCTTTGGTGTTGATTGGAAGAGTTTAGAACAAGTATTACACTAGAAAAATCATTTTCGACAACATATAATTAAGGGCTGTTCATTTTTGTAAAATCTGGAAATTTCGATAGGTCATTGATTATTTTGGTTTATATTTTCAGAAAATAAACTTTAAAACGAATTCGTGGTCGCTTGAACGGGTTAAAACGGATTTATAACGAAGAAGTTACGCTATTTTCAAGTTTAACGACGAAAACTAATTTTCTGAAAAATACAAGCTGTCAAGGGTTATTTAAGGGACAAAAATGATTTTTAAGCATTATCTAAATGAGTCAATTTATCAAAAATATATTAGTATACATTAACACGAAACCAAGGATATATAAAACGTAGAAAACGGACTTATAACGACTAAGCTATACGCATTTTAAATATGGTTATCGTAACTATTTTTCACAAGTATTAACACTTACATATTTTCTATTAGACCAAAATGGTTATCGCAAGTGACCATGTTTGGAGCCGTTTTTCATATCGATAGAGTACTTTTGAGAAAACGATGTCTACAAGTAAAAGTGAGTTCACCTATCCTATTTTCTAAAATGTTCAACCGTTCGTCAAACGAAGATATAACGAATAATATACGATCACTCAAACTTTTCCGAAAACTACTCATAAACTATATTTTTAGCTCGACTACCTTACTTCATCTATATTTTTCTCTATGATCGAGACTTCTATGATCAAAAGTTAAATGCTAAGACTTTTAGATATCGCTACAAGCTTTCCAAAACCATTGAGTTTGTTTTCTAACATTCGAGATTCACTATTTTAAGACTAGGTTTTCGAGGCCACTTAGTCATTTTCATGAGTTGTCAAAGTATATTATTTTAAGACGAAAAGCTATAAATTCTTGTTCTATTTCTAAACGACTATCGTGGGATGTTGTTTCAACATATATAAGCGTAAAGTATTTTATAACTTGACAAGACGTTATAAACTTATTTTTCGACGATGAACTTTATTTTCAAATGCAAAAGTGGTATGGATATCGTATGAGTTTCCATGCACAACATTATATCATGACTTATATTAGATCATATCATTCATAATAGGTTGCAGTTAGAGATTGCGCCTCATTTCAGTGTATCCACTTTTGCCATCATAATCATTGTATCAAGTGAGTTTTCATAGCCCCGTCTTTCAAGTTTATAATTCATTTCAAACCTACGGGGGAGAATACATTGCACATCATTTTATTACGAGCCCAAGTATATCAAATTCATTTACACTGCTTAAGTTACCTTATTGCCAATTGAATGTCCCCATTTCATAATCATGAACCGTTGATTCTGGAAGAAGCGAGGGTGAGTGAATAGATCTATTGAGGGTGACTCCTCCATCCGGGTTGGTGGATTCCAACTGGTCAAACAGATGCATTTCATTTAATATCATAATTTGATTTGTTTGGCAAAACACTCTGTTGGGGCGAACATCATGATCAGTCTAGCTTTGGTGTCATGTGCTTATAGCAATTGTATCATTTTTATGTGACATATTTGTCATACATGAATTATACTTGTGATGGTCGTATAAAACATTTACATAAACTCTATGAACTCACTCAACCTTTGTGTTGACACTTTTAGTAATGTATTTTCCGGTATCTAAGGCATATACTTCATGGCATGCATAAGGACTTATCATAGAGTCGCAGTGACGACGCGTCTCACATGGGTTTTATGCACTTTAAAATATTGTTTGGATTGTAACAAACTTATTTCCGAAAATGTTGACTACCTTTTGGGACCTATCTTTTGTAAACTCTGAATGTTTTATTATATCAAACGATGTGTTTTCAAAACGACACTGTAGGTCGTTCAATATAACTCTAACAGTAATGCTATGGCAGTCATCCCCCAGGAATTCCATTCCGCTGCAAAACAGGTATTTTGGGGGTGTGACAGATTGGCATCAGAGCAAGAGTTA
Organism: Chrysanthemum makinoi; assembly: GCA_910596185.1. NCBI lineage: Eukaryota > Viridiplantae > Streptophyta > Magnoliopsida > Asterales > Asteraceae > Chrysanthemum > Chrysanthemum makinoi. The sequence continues at coordinate 5,755,717 of OU343224.1, forward strand.
TAGAGAACTAGGTTATATCGTTGACCCTAGACTATAACTACATCATCATAACATCTCATTATTTCATCATAAGTGCATATTCACTATGCATGCGGTTTCATACGTATATTTTGCGAGTTATTTACTTTCATTTCAAATCGATTGTCACATAAATGTCTTCAAATACCCATTCCATTATCCTTTCTTCAAATTCCAACGTGGAGAATGCCTTGTCATTCCCTATCACAATTTTAACATCAGTTGGCTCTACACCAGACTCACTACTCATATTATCCGATACTGAGACTGAACCCTTTGAGGAGGACAAAGTTGCACCTACACCACCACTGTCACCATCGATTCATCGTAGGAACAAGGCAGTTCCTATCATTCCGCTGGGACAGATCATACCATTTGGTAGGACTTATAGGCTTAGTCCTAATGGACCTATTAGGATGCTTACTACAAGGAAGAGAGTACATTCTCTTACCCTCATTCTTAGATCATGTGCTACTCATGTACTACCACCACCATCAGCTACTCATACCACTATTAGTCATCCAATAGTGCATACTCTAGTTTTATCTCTAAAACGTCGTAAGACAACATGAAAGAGGGTAGTATTTCATTCACCATCATCACCATTATTTCCTAAATCACCACTAAGATTTCCATCATCATCATCGTCATCATTTTCATCATCATTATCATCTAGAGCACCATACATACCATCACATCTCATAGACACTACTCATACATCTGACTTGCAGCTTGGGAAGCGTGTATGATTTGACACACCATTGCCATTTATCACTAAGACTATAGACACTACACCATCTTATAGGTTTCTGGACTGTGAGAGTTCTAGGGCTGTTGCTGCTAGACAGCCTACTGCTCCTACACTTGAGACACGATTAGACCATCAACAGGAACAGATAATAAGTACCTTTCTATCTAGTGTAATCTTTATCCTTTATTATCTCCACAATAATCACAACCTTTGTTTATTTCATTCCCTAATCCAATTGCCCAATTTTCAATCATTTCACAACAATATACCGCTATCTTACTAGGGATTAGGCCAACTTTATTCTTGACCAATTAGGAGACTATTACCATTCTATGAGGTTCTCCCGTGTATCCTACAAACCATTCAACAGATTTTATTTCAAGCTATTTTGCTACCACTTCATGAAATTATTTCACATAATTTTATTTCAAGATATTTTACTACAATCTTAGAAAAATTGTTTCACAGAATTCTAAAACAAGTTGTTTTGTTACCACCCTATAAATTGATTTTCAGTCATTCTATCAACTATTTACTACCATTACGCGAAACGATTTTCATGTTACTGTGAAAAATTGTTTGAGCCATTATTTTACAAAACAACACGTTGAATACCATCTAAAAATTCGGAGAAACATAATACCATTTCAACAAAACCAAGCATCACATCATTTGTCCTCGATTATACATAGCCTGATCACCTATGTATAATTCAGGAAAGATTATGTCATGAAAGAAACAAGCATCTTGTCAAACTTCCTAAATCAATCTTCACTCAAAAGCAAAGCTTTGTAATTAAATAAATTGTTCATAAACATCTCTTTTGTTAACATTCTATATATACCTACTCCATTCATCACTCACTCAAATGATAAGTTGAAATTTTACCAGTGACCTTTTTAGGAAAGACTTTCTATACCATCTATGAGGAGGATTCCTCAATACAAGAAAACAATGAAAAGATTTCAGAACTACCAACAAGGACTAGAAGTATGTACTAAGATGTTTCCAAACTCAATAGAAATCTTAAGACATTACAAAATAATCCGAGCCACTATCTTTGGACAAGAAGCCAAATTATGTCATTTCAAAAGTACTAGCTAGACCGAGTTACAAGATTTAGTACAAAGCGAATATACACTAAGCAACACTGTAGAAATAAACCAAGCCTCCTAAGTGAGACTACAGAACATTCCATTAAACATGGCCTCAGCAATATGTAAACTTCCCTACAATGAGTTTCCCTCAAAGGATAATTGAGTTAAATTAAGGTTATCGATATAAACTTCCCCTAAGGCATTGTGTTCCCTAGAAATTCTAGATAACCTCACTTCCATATCAAGAGATGCAACATGTCTGAACATATCGGACAATCAATGACTCTCCATCTACAAGTGAAATCAGAACAAACATTCTTCGACATAGTATTAGCTGATATCTATGTTTTTGCCAGCATGATAACAATCTGAATGATGAACTATTTTAGAAGCACTCAATATCGGAACAAATCTTGAAAATCAACCACCACACCACATCACTTAAATATTTAGGGTTTTGTGACTTGACAACATAGAGCTTGGAAATATTTCGATAAGACAAATTATGAGAGACACCATCAAACAATAAACATTTTAGTAATGGAGACTAAGCACCTTAGGCAAGGAAGGCTCAAGTTGAACATTCGCTAGAACTAGAAACGCGAGGAATCACAACTGTCACCCATAATATATTCTTTTCAATAATATTCTAATCGACAGACTTGAAATTTTGAAATTTTTCACGAGACACGTGGTATCAATTTCAATTATACCTAATATAAGGTAGCCGATTCACCTTAGACTTCTGACAATCATTTCAAGATTCCCTTGGAACCTACTGGGACATGAGTACCGCCTATCATCCTCAGCTCAATGTTCATAGCGAGAGAACGATTCAAACATCAGAAGATATACTCAAAGTATGTGTGATTTTCTGGAAATGATTAGGCAAATCATTCTTTATCAAACAAGTTCCCTTACAACAATAGTTATCACATGAACATACTGACTACACCATTTGAGGCACTCCATGGTTTAAATGTCAATCACCTATTGACAAGCAAAACATCAGGAAAGTCCAACTCATTAGTCCATAACTTATTCATGAAACAACAAAGAAATCGTATAGATCAAGAATCAGTTACAAGCAACAACAAATAGATAGAAAAGCTACGTCGATATACGACGCAAAATATTGGAAATGTGTTCCATAAGTCACAAACCATTAGAATTTCAAGTTGGCAACAGAGTTGTGTTGATAGTCTCGCCTTGGAAAGGCGTGGTACGATTCAGAAAACGCGGGAAGACCAGATGCGACTTAAATATCCTCACCTTTTCACCAATAACACCGTAGAAACCAACATGTACTGAATTCAGGGACTGAATTCCTTTTTTGGTGGGCGAATGTGACAACTCATAATTTCAGGTCATTTTACAAACTTTGAAAATTTCACTATTCATCTCGGGAAATTACTATTCACTGATTACTATTTATCATTTTACTATTCATCGTTTTTTAAGTCGGTTTGAGACTTTGAAAGGTTATTTCAAAATTTTACTATTCACGAAACACCATTCATTCCTGGAGAAAAATCACTATTCATGATTCACTATTCATCATTTTCGTAAACTAGGTTTACGAGTATCAAATACGCGTAACCTTGAGGGTTAAGCTGCGTATTCATGGAACATCATTGAGAACATTTCATATAGACTAGAGTTAGTCTACATATCATCAATAACATCACTTTCGTATTAGTTCATGCATGGGTTTGCATATTCCATTAACGTATATTTATTTATTAAATAAACGCTAACGCACGATCATTTATTTTGAATAATTGATCCGACACTTCCAACAATTGTCCTGATATATTTTTATACTCATTTTAAGACTATAAAAATTATATTATTAGTTTACCCGATGTTTTGAATTTATTTTGTATATATATTGTTATATACTAGACGAGTACCCGCGCCTAGCGGCAGCGGTTTCTAGCGGCTGACAATTAACGATATGCGATATTGTGGTAAGTGTTTCGTATAACGTTCAAAATAAAACGTGAAAAGATCAAAATGTAATTACAAACGGTTTTAACATGCGATAATTTAACTCAAGCAAAAATTCTTTAACATGTATAAAAAAACATATGAAAATATGCTTAGAAACATCAAAGTATTATATCGAACAAGTAAAAGGCGCCGTGCGGCCGGGTTTTCTTTTACATGTTTGGCATATTTTTTCCTACTAATTTTATCGCTGTTTGACACTCTGTGGCACCGATGGTACAACAACTATGCTTTAAAAACCATTTCATATACCGACCTGATATCAGATTTTGACACCCGTGTGTTGCGACGGGGTTTTTGGGTTTTGGTTAGCGTTGTTTTGTGAGACGACTGAAATTTGAACACATACTTTGAAGTTTGTGGAATTTAAACATGACATTCAAATGCATTCCAAATAATGAAACATTAAACAATTATTTCGCAACATAAATTAACAGATCATAAATCTAGAAATTACAAAATATGAAGTTTACAAAGAATTTGGAGGCTGAAACATCTTCTGTCTATCTTCAAAACCATCAAATACAGTTACTCATTGTATTGAATGAAAAGGTACTTCAGTGACTTGCATAGCTAAAGCAAGTTAGTTGCCCAAAGTAGAAATGATGTGATGCTTGGTTGTGATAACATGAGATCAATAAGTAGAGGTAAAAACGAACAAATGTTACCTCAATCTTCTTAAGTTCACCTATGTCTGCCTTCTTGTTCTTATCGTACCCAAAATACCCTTGAATACTCCTTTGTCAAAGTCATGAATTCTTGATTTGGGTACAAATAAGTTAAGCCATGGGTGTGGTACATCCCATAATACCTTAGACTTGAGTTTCAACTCAGCTTTGTGAACCCGGTTCAAGAAGTCGACATATGGAAGGTCAATAGTGAAGACTGATTAATAAAGCTTCCACTTCCTGCATAAAATATTCAAAATCCATTATTTTAAAACCAAAAACTAACAAAATAGCTAAAAGGGCAAAAAAAAAGCCAATAAAGAAAGCTACCAAACACTCCTTTTTATAACCTAAAGTAACTTACTTTTAAGAAAATTATGCATTATTAGCTGCAAATTATTTGGTGGTTGGATGGCATCGAGTTATACAAATGACTTTTTACTAAAAAATGGTACTTATGTTTGTCGTCGATCATCGTATCAAAATGTTTTCCTCTGCCAAGTACCTTCTATTTTATCGAATTTTAGTACCTGTAACTGAATTTTTGTAGAAATCAAAAACAAATTGATAGTTCAAAAAGTATTCATGTGACGGGATGTATTGTGATCGTCATTTAAAGAACATAGCACTTGATCATAGAGATACCAATCATGTACCTCATAAGTAGCAGACACCTGTTCCAGACCCATTTCGTCACCTCAAACACACTCATTTCAGCCCCAACAGACACCCTTCGCAGCCCCTCCTTCAGTCCCCAATTCCACACCCATTTCAGTCCCCAAGCTGCCCCGTTTTAGCCCGAACTTCAGCCCCAACACACATCCATTTATGTTCTATTTTAACAGTCAACCCGACCCATTTCAGCACCAAACCAAACCCACCTGAGCTCCTATATTGAGATACTGAAAAGAAGAAAAAATATTAGGTTTAAAGCGAACAAAGATGTGCAAAATGTATAAAATAGATAGGCGAACATGTAAGAAAAAATTAGTCACCATTAAGGTCATTTTCAAGGAACCAACACAGTGAGCCAATATACATGTTGTTTCCTAAATTTAAAGCGCCATCATTAAAATAAAACCCACTCCAAACTTGCTGAACACATTCCCTGAACACAGCCCCTGAACCCATCAATTGAACCCACACACTGAGCCAAGCCACTGAACACACCCGTAGCTTTACTTCCTGAACCTTAACCATGAATCGTAACTCGTGAACCATAACCCCTAGTAAAAATCCAAAAAACTGAAGTTAGTGGCTAAAAAACTGAAGTTATCGGCTTTTTCCAAATCTTGATAGGCCAAATAAGCCCATTATATAAGCTAAAACAAACAACCATTTAGTATTCTAACTTGAAATCTATTTTACTGATCTAAAGTTTCAATTTTTTAAAAGGGTTATCAAGATTTGTAAAAGCCAATAAAGGTAACTTTTTTCAGCTGATAAAGTGCTTATCAACTTAGCGAGTGGCTCAAGTCCATAATCCTTCATGTCCATTTCAATTTTCTGCGATCCGTAAAAAAAATTATATTGGATTGATTAAACAACTACATGTTATTCGCTAATTCAAATTCTTGATTTGAATTATATATTAATGTGAAAAGCCAAGAAAAAAGTGAAACAAAATGGTTGACGTGAGGCAACGGTTAAAGAAAGCAATGTTGGTTTGATTTTTTATATAAAAATGGAGAGGTTATTGTTCTTAAAATGGTGAAGGCTATGTCACACTGTCCATTTTTATATAACAAAATTTACACAATAAACTTTAACATTAAAAAAGAACCATATTTTTCGGCGAGAGTCACGGTTCCCGATGACGGTAGAGAGACAGCGGCGATGGTCGAGGAAAATCCCGGCAAGGTCAACGGCAATGAATGACTCCAGCAACAAAGACCTACCAAAAAAAGTAAAGATCTAACATCAACTCATACACCTTTTCACATGCTACTAAACTCTTTAACATCTTTAAACTTGATTCTAATGTATCTGCATATTGATTAAAATTTTAAATTGCATCTTTAAACTTGATTCTAATGTATCTGCATATTTGCATCAGTAAGGTTAGTAGCTTTTCTCTATATTATTATTTATAACTTGATTACTTGTTACCACTGACAAAATATACCTTAGTTGCTTTTCTCTATTTGCATATTTTGCATCAGGCGCATGGCTACTTATCATATATTTGGACAGCTTGTTTTCTCGTTATACATTAGGCTCAAGGATATACAAATGTCGTAGTGGTCTTTTTTTTAAATCAATTTCATGTTTAGCGGTATTTTAATATAAAAAGCAAGTTTTGAGATGAGATTAGCATTTAACCCGATAACCCGATAAACCCAACCCGATAACCCCCAACCCGATATACCCGATAGCTTATCGGGTCGGGTTACGGGTTAGTTTTTGTTTTTTCAAAACCCGATAGACCCGACCCCGATAACCCGATTGACACCCTTACTTATCATGTAGTCTAACTTTTTGTTAATAAAAATACTAAAAACAAACAAAATAGGTTGTTTGACACTTGAGAGAGGTCAAACTACGTTCCGCTGTGTCTAATCCAAATACCCCCCAAACAAATGTGTAGTTGGTATCCTATGATTTGAAGTATGAACATTGTGGCAGACCTACTAATCCATGTGTGTCCTTGATTAGCGTAAGAAAGGAGTGACTCATGTGCATATTTGAGATATCTCATAATACGAATACCAGTCGAAAAATAAACCATCACGCCAATGAGAACATCAACTAATAAAATATTAATTATTAGAGTGGCAAGAGAACCTACTTGCTTGCGGAGTAGACCTAACATGAAATAGATGGCCATTTCAGCACATGAAGCAGCATTTCTTGTTAGCCCGCAAGTAATCCTAGCAACTTTTATTCCATGGTTTGTAGCAGCAGTTACATCAACACCTTCAATAAAATTATAAACATGATTCGTTAAAGTAGTAGATATGGTTAAAATTATTTAATGACCAAACAAGATAAGCTATGTCACTTGAATGGTTCAATGCATAAGTATTAAGCAAACAAATAAAGAACCTTCTAAGCCAACACCATACTGCATTATGACTTTCATTCGAGTTGCACGAGCAATAACATCTGAACTAAGGCACATGCCCTTTACCACACAGATATCATAGTTACCTAAAAGATCAGGTACACTGTCAATCGGAAGATTATCCACCTATGCCGTCTATAAAGTAAGTACATAGGTTATAAGAGTTATCATCTTTGAAGCCCAATTTGCCGTCTATAATTATTCCATCAGTTAATAATACCTGGATAAATTTGCAAGTATCCTTTAGTGTATCTGAAGCTGGAAAGTGAATAGCCCCAAATAACCTGCACACATAGTACGTTTGTCAATAGCCCCAAATAACCTGCACCACATCATATTAACAGTTGATCTCATAATAATTTACACGTGTGTCATTGACATATATAGGCATTTAAATTAAAATGAAACTCAAAACTTAGGGTTGGTTCAAAACCGGCAAAGGGGTTAAATATAAGAAACATATTGAGCTCACTATAATACCGATGATGATAAATCAAACTTAAGAAAAAAAAAGATTTATAAAATTACTCAATAAAAAATACCTCAATATTTGGTGGTGGGTTTTGTCGGTAGCAACACTTCGCAGCGGCGGCGAAGTTTTCCGGCGAAAAACAGGCGGCTACAGCGTCGGTAAGCGGTGGCACTAACCAAAAAAACAACAAAATTGTTAATATACATAGATCTATAAAAAAAAAACCCTTCAAAACTCATATATCAATTAAAAAACACAAAAGGTCTTGGTGGTTCCTCTCATTGGTATCGCTACTGTAGTCGTGGGATGACGGTGGGGTGAACTTCGGTGGTACGTTGGTTTCTGTGGTCTTGGAGTCCAATGGTGGTGGCGTCGGGTGGTGGTGGGATTTGGGGGAAGAGATGAGAGTTATTTGGCAGTTTTGAGATGAAAGTGTTTGCGTGTTTGTCTTTGCAGTGTTACTTTTTCTCTCACATTTGACCATTTTCAACATTCAACTTTCAATATTCAACTTTTCATTTTTCCTGTTTGACCATTTTTCCATTTTAGATAGTAAAGATATATATATATATATACTAGACGAGTACTCGCGCCTAGCGGCAGCGGTTCCTAGCGGCAGATAATTAACAATATGCGATATTGTGGTAACTGTTTCGTAACATGCGATAATTCAACTGAAGCAAAAATTATTAACATGTATCAAAGAACATATAAAAATATCTATTGAAACTGAAAATAAAACATTACATCAATTATGAGATAACTAACAATGCATGTTACTCGCCGTGTAAAATTGCTTAGTACACGGCATATGAGGTGTTGAATCCTCTTTAACCGAACTCTTTGATTGACTTCACTTTGTAGTTATCATCCATCAAGGCATGGTATTTGACCCAATAAAAAAAACTTCAAACCTAAGAAACTTAACAAAAATATATACACCGGTTGTATAATGTATTTTGACCAAATTATTTCATAAAACTTTGATAACTTTGACTTATATAATTTCCCAATATATATATATATATATATATATATATATATATATATATATATATATATATATATATATATATATATATATATATATATATATATATATATATATATATATATATATATATATTGGGAAATTATATAAGTCAAAGTTATCAAAATTTGTCATACATTTCTTTGAAATTTTTAGGTGTGAATTGTTATGGTAGCTATTTCATTAAGGACAAATTCTTTGAATTTTTATATAGAAATATTAGTTTGAAAGGAATTTTAGAAATTTAACATTACTCATTTTTTAAGTTTCAAAAACATGGATACATGCTTTGTATGTATAATAATAAAAAAATGTTGTATTGACTTTTCAACATTGAATATGCCGAATCTGTTTTCATTTAATATTAGTTTGAATTTTTAATGGTAATTATATATACATATTGTTAAAGACGAGTACCGGCATAGTAACGGGATTTTATAGTGACATGTCGTTTAGTGATAAAAAATGTTATGGGTTATAAAAAAAATAATAAAAGTTTGAAGATTTGGGTATTAAACATAATGTTTTGAAATCCGGGTTGACCCAGGTGGTTCAACTGGTTGAACCGTTTTGGTCAAAAAACGGACCGATTTAAACTGGGTCAACCCGACGGGTTGGGTTGAACACGAGTGAAATTAAACCGGGTCAACCCGTCGAGTTTGAAGCGTCCCGGGTCAACCCGGTTTTCGATGTGTATTAATAGTTTCCTTTTGAAATATATGTTTTCAACATTTTTATTTTTAGTTTCAAGTTTTCACTTTTTGTTTTTTCCTTTATATATAGTATACACGGGTACCCTGTGACGATTAACTATAGAAATAAATCTCGATGAGGCCTGATTTACCAGTTTGTATCGGTTTCAACGGATCCTCTCTGGTTCATTTTCGGATGACTTTTATTGGTTAGTTGAACCGGTGGCGAAACCGGTTCCCGGTTGAACCCGTTGGTTCGGTCCGGTTTTCAAAACTATATGTATCATCAACTTGTTAGCTTGTATAAAACTTTGTGTGTTTGATTAATTTGTATAATGTGTATAATAACATGTACTTTTCATTTTAGGGTGTTTTAAAAATAACATTAATTAGTGTGTTTAATTATTTTATATTCTGGATTTTGTTGTAGCTTGTTTAAATTGTATATTGTGAAAATTTTATTGTACTTTTAGTATGGGGTGTTTTAATTGTTTGTATTTAATTTGGTGGATATGTTTTTAGTTGGTTGTACAATATGAATAAATCAATGTACTTTTAAATAAAGGGGTGTTTTAATAAGAGTATTAATTACATTATATATTTCTCTCACCTATGACTTTCAACTTTCAACTTTCAATTTTCACTTTCACCTTTGACCATTTTTCTATTTTATGTAGTAAAGATAAAGATATATATATTTACGAGGGTTTTCGTAAATTCAATTCGATAAATATTTATTCGCTCAATACTTGCGAGAAATGCATTTTTATAATTTTTATGACTTCGATATATTTTATTTTGTTCCGTTAAAATCAATTTCTAGCTAGCGCTACACTTAATAATTAATTATATGTACAAAATACACATTATACATAACTTAAATTACATTTAATCATCAAAACTACATCAAATCCATCCCTAATATACTATGGCCGAAGACCCCCCCCCCCCCCCCTTAGTCACCATTTTATAAAATATCTTGCAAGGGAAATGAACACCTACTCATATTTGTTTAGATATTCGTAGGAAAGAAATGATTTATTATATTAAAACACATACATAACACATATTCAAGGTGAAAACAAACCAAAAACCCTCTCTTATCTCCTTTGATGGTCAGCCAAGCAAGAAAGGAAGATGAAACATAATATTTTTTCAAGATCCAAGTGTTAATCAAGTCTTAGAAGTAATCTAGTTAGGGTTTTGAAATAAAAACCTCAAGATTATTAAGTATGCTTTGCCCAAAAATTCATAATCACTCAAGTAAGCTTCAATTAATTTTTTCCTACTCTTATAAACTATTACTTGATTTATTTTTATGATCTAGTAAGAAAAACATGCACGAATTCCATGATCCATACCACTTTTATTTGATTTTTACTACATATAATGGGTTTAAACTATTCTATAAATATTCCCACGAAACCTATCATTGTTGATGAAGTTTAGGAACCCATGACACCCTAAGAAGGTGTATGGTAGGTTTAGAATAGTTTTGGTGTTGATTGGAAGGGTTTAGAACAAGTATTACACTAGAAAAATCATTTTCGACAACATATAATTAAGGGCTGTTCATTTTTGTAAACTTTGGAAATTTCAACAGGTCATGTATTATTTTGTTTTATATTTTCAGAAAATAGACTTTAAAATGAAACCGTGGTCGCTTGAACGGGTTAAAACGGATTTATAACGAAGAAGTTACGCTATTTTCAAGTTTAACGACGAGAACTAATTTTCTGAAATATACAAGCTGTCAAGGGTTATTTAAGGGACAAAAATGAGTTTTAAGCATTATCTAAATGAGTCAATTTATCAAAAATACATTAGTATACATTAACACGAAACCAAGGATATGTAAAATGTAGAAAACGGACTTATAACGACTAAGTTACACGCATTTTAAATATGGTTATCGTAACTATTTTTCACAAGTATTAACACTTACATATTTTCTATTAGACTAAAATGGTTATCGCAAGTGACCATGTTTGGAGCCGTTTTTCATATCGATAGAGTATTTTTGAGAAAACGATGTCTACAAGTAAAAGTGAGTTCACCTATCCTATTTTCCAAAATGTTCAACCGTTCGTCAAACGAAGATATAACGAATAAATCACTCACACTTTTCCGAAAACTACTCATAAACTATATTTTTAGCTCGACTACCTTACTTCATCTATATTTTTCTCTATGATCGAGACTTCTATAATCAAAAGTTAAATGCTAAGACTTTTAGATATCGCTACAAGCTTTCCAAAACCATTGAGTTTGTTTTCTAACATTCGAGATTCACTATTTTACGACTAGCTTTTCGAGGCCACTTAGTCATTTTCATGAGTTGTCAAAGTATATTATTTTAAGACGAAAAGCTATAAATTCTTGTTCTATTTTTAAACGACTATCGTGGGATGTTGTTTCAACATATATAAGCGTAAAGTATTTTATAACTTGACAAGACGTTATAAACTTATTTGACGTTATAAACTTATTTTTCGACGATGAACTTTATTTTCAAATGCAAAAGTGGTATGGATATCATATGAGTTTGCATACACAACATTATATCATGACTTATATTAGATCATATCATTCATAATAGGTTGCAGTTAGAGATTGCGCCTGATATCTGTTCGAAACGTCAAGCTTACACACACAAGCTAGCCACTTGTGAATGACTAACCGTAAGAAACTTAAAACGGTTCGGACACTGATCAATAATAGATGATAAGTGTAGTATACGGGTAACTCAAACGTGTTAGGTTTGAGCACCGAGATCGTTCCGAACGAGGGTTGAATGGAATTTCCAACTCACGTCTCGATTATCGGGATTTGAATAAGAGAAGGGCATAAAATGATATTATCTAAACTACGGGATAAGGAAAGCAAATGGGAATAAAGTCTATGGGGAAAAACTAAGAATTAAGGCAAACTACTCAATTCTACACTAAAACGCAAAACGGGATTAAAACGAAACGCGAGTAAAAAGCAACTACGTCTAATCTAACTACTAAAAATAACCTAAAATTACTTTTATACTAAAAATGCTATTTGAAAACTATCTAAGAATTAAAACTAATTTTTAGGATTTTTCTTGATTTTATTAGAATTAAAAACTAAATTTTAACTTTAAAAATAAAACTAAATAACTAACAATTATGAAAGAGAGAGAGAAAAATATGGAATTACTTTTCAAAAATCTAAAATATCATAAAAGACTTTTCAAAACTATTTTTGTAATTTTCTGATTAATTTCCTATTTTCTATGAATTTAATACTATTTAAATCTAATTTAAATTGTGAAAAATACCAAATAAAAGGGGAAAAATAAGGAAAAATATTTTTTATGCTTTTTATATTTATCTTAATCTATTAAAATTGAAAAATTATTTTTTGGAACTTTTTCTCAATTATTTGCAATATAAGCTAATTAAAAGTGATTAAAAACTGTTTTAAATCTAGAAAAATAGCAAAGAAAGACCAAAAATTATGAAAATCTCAGGAAATTTCTAAAATCTTAATCTAATTCTATGAAAAATAAGAAATCTATAGCTTATGTGTGAAATATTAGAACTGAATCACAAACTGCTTATTAATAAGCTAAGGAAAATAAGCAAACAAGTGAAATAAGCTACCAAACAGATACTCAAGCTAGATTAAGCTAAAATAAGCTAATTGCAACTAATTATACCTAATCCTAACAAGCCACAAGCCCTGTTTAATGATCTATGAAAACTGACTAAATAAGCAAAAGCACCTAAAGACCCCTAAGTTTGAGCTTGTGCACAGGCTTATCAAAAGAGCTAGTGTGAAACTGAATATGCATCCTAAAGATCACCTGGCAAGCTACAACTAAGCCAATTTTCAGGCTCTAACTCTTTAAAATGAACTCTGTGCAATGCTGCAAAATCGAGGAAAACTGGTTCGGACATGACTTGACTTGACTTTGAAGACAGTTTTGCAACTTTGACTTTTGTGAGTTTAGAATCAAATTTATGAGCTGAAAATGATAAACTAAGATGTAATGAACTTATTTCAAGCAAACTTAACCTCTATCAAACCTATAAGCCAAACTCTCACTACTGATTCCAACAGAAATGCAATCAAGAGCAGTTTCAAATCAATTTTGACTATGTGAGTTATATGATGCTATATTAAAGCTAAAGTGACTTTACTAGACTCAAATAAACCTAATGCAGCTAAACTTATCTAATGAAAACACTTCTATCACAGATTTCTTAGCTAATCCAAACACTAGTTTTACTAGCTGTTATGAATCCTTAACACTCTAAACCATTAATATGTTCCAAAATAATGATATGTCTTGATTCAATATGCAATATTGTTACCAAATGAACTTATATTAACACCTAAATCTAACCTGCTATATCTGATTCAAATTATGATGTAGAAGACTAAATTATGAAAGCATTTATGAGCCAAAAATGAAAACAGCAATTATTCTAATGAGATTAAACTGAATTACACTAACATAAGCAATATTAAAGCTAACTAACAAGTGAAATGGAATTAAACAGTTTATAAAATACTAAAACTCACAAGAGGTCCTAGCCGCTATGGCTTGAAATCAATGAACCAGAGAACTACTATCCTATTAACCATATCAAATGAATAACAACCAGAGTACTCCAATTCAACCCATCTCAGCATCCATATCAGTAACACAGATCAATAGATTCTGAAACTTTGACGTTTGTTGACTAATAGAGAAATCTGAGTTTGAAACTAAAATAAGCTCACTATAAGCTATTACAAGCTTAAATGAACATTAATGAAGCAGTAGCTAAGTGTAATTCAATCCATAGAATAGATTTGACATGATTTTTTATTTTTCAATTTTTTTAACTGATTTTTTTTGTATTTTTGAGTTTTATGAAGAAATAAGCTAAAATTATTAGATAATAAGCTATCATTAACTATAACAATACTCATAAGCAATTCAAATCAACTTAAAAGCAAAACATAATTTTGAGCTTAGAAAAGAAATTTCATTAATATTAAAAACTTAATACAATGACTGAATTTAAAAGAGAATTACAGAAAACATATTTAAAACAATTACAATCTACACTAAGCTACTGAAAATTGAAAAGAAAGAGATATCTCTTGTGAACGAAATGAGGGTCTTTAAATAGGTGAGCTTGAGGTCTATGGAAGGATCTAGCTACTGAAATATGTGCTTCTTTGAATCATTTGTAGCCTTTAGATCATATCCCACATATGTCCAATCCATTTCCACCTTAGGATCAGAATTTCCACGTATCTTCAACCAATAGGAGAGCAGAGAGTGGCAGTGAGCACACGGATGGCTGACCTGGCAACCCCATGTGTCAGTGTGTGTCAGAGGAAAGTACAAAAGTACCCTTAATCGCTGTTAATTTGACCAATTGACCATGTGGGTAAATCTAGGGTTCATGTTTTCCAGTTTTGGGGGTAATTAAGGGCGGGGTAAGATTTTTTATATTATTTTGATTATTTTGACCGGTTTTGGGTTGAGTTGACTCGGGTTAAAAGGTGTAAACGGGTTGGGTAATGGTATCTGGGTTATGATATTAAACCGGGTGGCTGGGTAAGTTTATTTTGGGTTGGACCCGGGTTTTGTTTGAATTGGTTGGGCTTTTGTTTATTTTTGGGCCAAGAGTAGTTTAGACTTAGGACTAGATACATGATCCAAGTTAACTTTAAGGACCAAATATGCCAATGCTGAAAATCCAAGGACCAAACATGTAAATCTGGAAATATCTTTCAAGGGCCTTTCTTGTCATTCTTAAATACTCCAAGGGTGAAATTTGTAAATTCTGAAACTTAGAGGATCATTTCTGCCAAATACTCAAAGCTCAGGGACTAATCTTGACATTTCTCCAAACTTGACTGTAACTTCTAAAAATCATCCTCAGAGAATAAAATCTTCCAAAATGCACAATCCCGACCTTCCGGCTCAGCTCAAACTCTCTTGATCTCTCGTGCTCGGATTTACATCTGATTTGGATTCTTTTTGCGTGTTTTTACATATCCATACCTGCACAAGCACAAACTCAAGAAAACCACAAATATTAGCAATAAACGGCTCTTTCTTGGTTATTTTGGGTCTATTTTGATATAGAAAAGGTATGTGTTTTAGCACATACCAAAATACCCCAAACGAGACCATTGTCGTGTCCTCACGCAATGCAATCAACTCACGCTTCTAAAACCAAGGATTTCAATCTCTTTCTACTAAATCTATGAAGAAGTAGCAAAGATTCCTCAAAAGAGATTAAGAAAGCCTTAATTCTAAAAACGCCCCGTTTACCTTTTAATTCACATATATAGATATTACAATTAAGCACATTCCGATTATGAATGACGGTTTGTTGAACTTTCATGTCGATCAATAACTCAAACATTTTTCAAACGACACGTTAGGATCACGGAGTAGAAAACACAACACAGCGTGAAGTGACCATACGGATAGAATACATCGTTCCTGATTTTTCACAAGTCCCAAACTAAGCGTAAAACCGAAATCATTGTTAAATATGATTCTAGATGCTAACACTACCCATGGAAGTTACTTGTGTAAATACCTTTCGTTCCCATTTTCCTATTTTCCTCTAGATTTTTTTATATTTTTGTGAGAAATGAATTTCTTCAAATTCTCGTTTCGATAACTTTTATTCCGATAAAGATACAAAGCTAAGTCGATAATTAGTTATCCGCCTTCCCTCAAGAACCATTTTCGTAAAAATGAGGTCCACATCAAGGAATTTTTATTCACTTACATTTTTGACCTTTTTCATTTTCATTTTTCAACATTTTTTTTTTTTTTATATTTGAAATAGAACTTAGACTTTTACGTGTATGAACCACGGAGCTTCACGGGGTAATTCCAAGACTATAGGCTTCATGAAATGAGGATCCCGGCTGGCTAGGCTAAGATCTCACTCAATCCCGGCTAAAGATCCAAGGGTCCGATCTCGACACCGCAGCTCACAACTTTACTTATTACTTTTCACATATCACTTATTGCTTTATTACGGATCCTTGATGTGTACCCAATTTTTAAAACAAATATTCTTTTAAGAAGAAAAAGAACTAACTATCGCCAAAAACTCAACATCTCTAATTATTTAGACAGATATGGGGTGAAACAATTTTGTGGGAACAAAAAGCCATAAGTACCTTCGATAGGCTCTAAAGAGAACCAACTACTCCACGCTTAGCATCTAAACTCATAAGTAACTCTATCATTTCTCGATCTCTGCAAATTTAAAATCCCAAATAATGAGATCCGCAGATGCTTAGCCGATAATTTTTAGATTATCTATGGTTAAGGGAACAAGCTAGGGCTCAACACGCCCGGTCAAGTCAGAATTCTATTCCTACTCTCACCAGCGGAAAGTCAACAAGGTGTCAAAACATATATTAACTTAGCAAATGCTTCGTCTAATAAAATAAAGTCATGCATATTTAAAGTTACTTAGGGAAACTTGCAAATTCTTGGCCTTGTGAGCTAGAATTCGCATTTTATAGCTTCTTATCTAAGAGACTAGCAAAACTTTTCAATCAAAAAGACTTAACAAAAGCTTACAAAAATTTTTAAATTTTTCTCGTTTTTGCACAATATTCATTTTCCAAGGAAAAACGGGGTTACGAGAGTACACGACAAAAAAACAAGCAAGTGCGGTCAAATCAAATCGAAGATTACCCTACCCCAGACGAGAACGAAACATTGTCCTCAATGTTTAAAAGCAAGGGTATCACGAAAATCTAAAAGCCGTTTATTAAGTATGCTCAAAGATAAACGTTACTCGATAAGATTAGGATATCGGATTTCCATCAGCATCGATCATGAAACTCGAGTGGAGAAAAGACAAACTTCGAGCACGAGAGTCTTCATATCGGGAACATCCTAAACACAACATCACAAACAACCAAACACGAGAAATCGAAGAGGCAGACCCCTTCGCGTCACTTATTAGAAAATAGAAAGAAGATAGATGATAAGCATGGGGTGCCTCCCACGAAGCGCTACTGTTTTTCTTAAACGAGTCGCTAGCCTGACTCGTCCCCGAATTCATTTGTCCTTGGGGAAGAAAGTGGTAGAGATACCAGGGTCAAAAACGGTGTCCTCATTCCCGAAAGAATGAGACTGGGTGGTTTGGGAGGAGAAGAAAATGGGTGGATAAGACATATAATGTAAGAAGGATCCATCATCCGGTGGTTTTGCGGGCGGACGAAAGGATGATGGATAGAAATGAGAAAACTCCAAGAAAGACGGGAGCTCATGGTAAAAGATAAGAGGTTTAGGCTCACAAATGAAGGCATCCAAGAAAGGATCCTTATATCCAGAAATGATTTTAACAAAAGGCTCATCAATGCATATCCCGGGTTTAAAGATTTTGTCTTCACATGTCGGCTCAACGGGATAAAGGATGGTGGACTCATCAGAGAAAGGGGAGTCAATAAAACCATCAAGAACAACCATATCCCCCTCGGGATCATTCACAATATCCTCAATACCCGGTGGTATTGGGTCATCAATCGCATCCTCAATGATCGGGTCATTCGTCGAATTATCGGAAATATCGTTCAAAACCTTGCTCATATCAACCTCGAAGTAGAATCGCTCAAGAATCGGAGGATAAACATCATCAATAGTGGGACTGCCACTAATCTCATTAAATCGGAAAGTCTCAAGCTCGGGAGAGAAATCACTATCTTTAACGGAGATAGGAGGCGAACTCGAATTATCGTTTAAAGCTTCAATCTTGGAAATGAGAAGATGGACATTCAACAATGTTTCACATAAAGCTTCATCCTCGATCTCTATATCAACGGGCTCAATTTCTTCTTCTTCTGGCTCAAAATCATTTACTTCTTCTATATGGACGGGCTCAGAAGGTAAATCGTCGACGAAATCGATGTCTCCATAAGAATCATCATCGGAATCGGAGAACATCTCAACATGATCGTTTGAAATATCAAGAGAAGGCTCATCACAAATATCAACAACAACCCCAGACTCTCTTGGGATTGGGATAAGGATCTCAACACTAATCACTTCCGTTTCCGGAATAGTACTAAGATGCTCATCCCCCATTATGAGAGAATCAACGGGTTCAACGATGTCCGTAGAAATATGATCATCGACCTCTTCCAAAACGACGTCACTTCTCTCAACCGGTGTGAGAGAAGGGGAAGGGTCGGAAACTGAAGGCTCAGAAACGGGAGTGGGATTGCCACTCGGAGGAGTATAATCGTCATCCGAATCAGAATCGTAATAATAGGTGGTTGAACGATGTTGGATCACTTTTGCGGCTTCTTCAGCTAATGATTCACGATAGGTCATCTGAGGTGGATCTTCTTTTTCGTGGGAAAGTTTTTCAAGAAGACTCTTAAGATCAATCATGATCTCTTGAACTTTTTGATTAAATTCTTCAGAACATGGAGAAGGTGGTGGTTGAACTTCTTGGTATTGTGGAGGTGGGTTATAAGGATAATCATAATTGTTAGAAGGAACTTGCTCGTAAACAATCGGATTCTGCATCTGACAATCGGAATTAACGTGCGGACCTCCACAATACTCACAACAATATGATTGTTGTGACGAATACGGGTAAGGTTCATAACCAAAGGTTGAGTTGTTAAATTGAACTTGACATTGAAAACCTTGGTGAGGACCACCACAGTACTCACAAGAGTATGATTCCGGCTCATGGTACAAAGGTTGGTTAGGAAAATCGGTTATCTCATAGTTAGGATTGTGGTGAAACTCGGTTCCAGATTTTCCATTGCTACAACCGGGACAATTCCAACCATATTCGGGTCCACCACACCATTGACAACCATAATGGTAAGACGAAGACATCGAGAAGAATTATACTAATTAGAGGGTTAAGGGATAAAGAATTGACGGTTCAGAGGGTAAAGTAGAATATTTTTGGGTTTTAAAACAAATTTTGAAAAGGAAAATCTTTTTGGGTTTTTAAGAAAATGTTGAAAACACAATATTTTGTAACCTTCACGTCAATCGGTGCTCGGTAGCTCTCAAAAGTACGCGCAGCGGAGCGGGAACGAAGAGTGGATCGTTCTTCAGTCTGCAATTTAATGTCAAGACTTTCCTTATACCCCATGTATAGGTTGTACCTTCAAGGTGAGCCGACGTAACAATTAACGTTCGGGTTTGTTTTGTTGGTTTTTAAATTTTTATGGTTTTGCAAACACTCTAGGAAGAATGTTTTGGTGTTTTTAGATTTTTTTTGGGTTTTTCAAAAAATATATATATACAAAAACGACGGGAACTTCACTCGGGGAAGGATCTTCAAATGCACGCGATTCGAGACGGAATACGAAAACTCGCTACAAGCCCTCCCCGGCAGCGGCGCCAAAAATTGATATTTGTTCGAAACGTCAAGCTTACTCACACAAGCTAGCCACTTGTGAATGACTAACCGTAAGAAACTTAAAACGTTTCGGACACTGATCAATAATAGATGAGAAGTGTAGTATACGGGTAACTCAAACGTGTTAGGTTTGAGCACCGAGATCGTTCCGAACGAGGGTTGAATGGAATTTCCAACTCACGTCTCGATTATCGGGATTTGAATAAGAGAAGGGCATAAAATGATATTATCTAAACTACGGGATAAGGAAAGCAAATGGGAATAAAGTCTATGGGGAAAAACTAAGAATTAAGGCAAACTACTCAATTCTACACTAAAACGCAAAACGGGATTAAAACGAAACGCGAGTAAAAAGCAACTACGTCTAATCTAACTACTAAAAATAACCTAAAATTACTTTTATACTAAAAATGCTATTTGAAAACTATCTAAGAATTAAAACTAATTTTTAGGATTTTTCTTGATTTTATTAGAATTAAAAACTAAATTTTAACTTTAAAAATAAAACTAAATAACTAAAAATTATGAAAGAGAGAGAGAAAAATATGGAATTACTTTTCAAAAATCTAAAATATCATAAAAGAATTTTCAAAACTATTTTTGTAATTTTCTGATTAATTTCCTATTTTCTATGAATTTAATACTATTTAAATCTAATTTAAATTGTGAAAAATGCCAAATAAAAGGGGAAAAATAAGGAAAAATATTTTTTATGCTTTTTATATTTATCTTAATCTATTAAAATTGAAAAATTATTTTTTGGAACTTTTTCTCAATTATTTGCAATATAAGCTAATTAAAAGTGATTAAAAACTGTTTTTAAATCTAGAAAAATAGCAAACAAAGACCAAAAATTATGAAAATCTCAGGAAAATTCTAAAATCTTAATCTAATTCTATGAAAAATAAGAAATCTATAGCTTATGTGTGAAATATTAGAACTGAATCACAAACTGCTTATTAATAAGCTAAGGAAAATAAGCAAACAAGTGAAATAAGCTACCAAACAGATACTCAAGCTAGATTAAGCTAAAATAAGATAATTGAAACTAATTATACCTAATCCTAACAAGCCACAAGCCCTGTTTAATGATCTATGAAAACTGACTAAATAAGCAAAAAAGCTAAAGACCCCTAAGTTTGAGCTTGTGCACAGGCTTATCAAAAGAGCTAGTGTGAAAACTGAATATGCAGTCCTAAAGATCACCTGGCAAGCTACAACTAAGCCAATTTTCAGGCTCTAACTCTTTAAAATGAACTCTGTGCAACTGCTGCAAAATCTGAGGAAAACTGGTTCAGACATGACTTGACTTGACTTTGAAGACAGTTTTGCAACTTTGACTTTTGTGAGTTTAGAATCAAATTTATGAGCTGAAAATGATAAACTAAGATGTAATGAACTTATTTCAAGCAAACTTAACCTCTATCAAACCTATAAGCCAAACTCTCACTACTGATTCCAACAGAAATGCAATCAAGAGCAGTTTCGAATCAATTTTGACTATGTGAGTTCTATGATGCTATATTAAAGCTAAAGTGACTTTACTAGACTCAAATAAACCTAATGCAGCTAAACTTATCTAATGAACACACTTCTATCACAGATTTCTTAGCTAATCCAAACACTAGTTTTACTAGCTGTTATGAATCCTTAACACTCTAAACCATTAATATGTTCCAAAATAATGATATGTCTTGATTCAATATGCAATATTGTTACCAAATGAACTTATATTAACACCTAAATCTAACCTGCTATATCTGATTCAAATTATGATGCAGAAGACTAAATTATGAAAGCATTTATGAGCCAAAAATGAAAACAGCAATTATTCTAATGAGATTAAACTGAATTACACTAACATAAGCAATATTAAAGCTAACTAACAAGTGAAATGGAATTAAACAGTTTATAAAAGACTAAAACTCACAAGAGGTCCTAGCCGCTATGGCTTGAAATCAATGAACCAGAGAACTACTATCCTATTAACCATATCAAACTGAATAACAACCCAGAGTACTCCAATTCAACCCATCTCAGCATCCATATCAGTAACACAGATCAATAGATTCTGAAACTTTGACGTTTGTTGACTAATAGAGAAATCTGAGTTTGAAACTAAAATAAGCTCACTATAAGCTATTACAAGCTTAAATGAACATTAATGAAGCAGTAGCTAAGTGTAATTCAATCCATAGAATAGATTTGACATGATTTTTTATTTTTCAATGATTTTAACTGATTTTTTTGTATTTTTGAGTTTTATGAAGAAATAAGCTAAAATTATTAGATAATAAGCTATCATTAACTATAACAATACTCATAAGCAATTCAAATCAACTTAAAAGCAAAACATAATTTTGAGCTTAGAAAAGAAATTTCATTAATATTAAAAACTTAATACAATGACTGAATTTAAAAGAGAATTACAGAAAACATATTTAAAACAATTACAATCTACACTAAGCTACTGAAAATTGAAAAGAAAGAGATATCTCTTGTGAACGAAATGAGGGTCTTTAAATAGGTGAGCTTGAGGTCTATGGAAGGATCTAGCTACTGAAATCTGTGCTTCTTTGAATCATTTGTAGCCTTTAGATCATATCCCACATGTGTCCAATCCATTTCCACCTTAGGATCAGAATTTCCACGTATCTTCAACCAATAGGAGAGCAGAGAGTGGCAGTGAGCACACGGATGGCTGACCTGGCAACCCCATGTGTCAGTGTGTGTCAGAGGAAAGTACAAAAGTACCCTTAATCGCTGTTAATTTGACCAATTGACCATGTGGGTAAATCTAGGGTTCATGTTTTCCAGTTTTGGGGGTAATTAAGGGCGGGGTAAGATTTTTTATATTATTTTGATTATTTTGACCGGTTTTGGGTTGAGTTGACTCGGGTTAAAAGGTGTAAACGGGTTGGGTAATGGTATCTGGGTTATGATATTAAACCGGGTGGCTGGGTAAGTTTATTTTGGGTTGGACCCGGGTTTTGTTTGAATTGGTTGGGCTTTTGTTTATTTTTGGGCCAAGAGTAGTTTAGACTTAGGACTAGATACATGATCCAAGTTAACTTTAAGGACCAAATATGCCAATGCTGAAAATCCAAGGACCAAACATGTAAATCTGGAAATATCTTTCAAGGGCCTTTCTTGTCATTCTTAAATACTCCAAGGGTGAAATTTGTAAATTCTAAAACTTAGAGGATCATTTCTGCCAAATACTCAAAGCTCAGGGACTAATCTTGACATTTCTCCAAACTTGACTGTAACTTCTAAAAATCATCCTCAGAGAATAAAATCTTCCAAAATGCACAATCTCGACCTTCCGGCTCAGCTCAAACTCTCTTGATCTCTCGTGCTCGGATTTACATCTGATTTGGTTCCTTTTTGTGTGTTTTTACATATCCGTACCTGCACAAGCACAAACTCAAGAAAACCACAAATATTAGCAATAAACGGCTCTTTCTTGGTTATTTTGGGTCTATTTTGATATAGAAAAGGTATGTGTTTTAGCACATACCAGCGCCTCATTTCAGTGTATCCCCTTTTGCCATCATAATCATTGTATCAAGTGAGTTTTCATAGCCCCGTCTTTCAAGTTTATAATTCATTTCAAACCTATGGGGGAGAATACATTGCACATCATTTTATTACGAGCCCAAGTATATCGAATTCATTTACATTGCTTAAGTTACCTCATGGCCAATTGAATGTCCCCATTTCCTAATCATGAACCGTTAATTCCGGAAGAAGCGAGGGTGAGTAAATAGATCTATTGAGGGTGACTCCTCCATCCGGGTTGGTGGATTCCAACTGGTCAAACGGATGCATTTCATTTAATATCATAATTTGATTTGTTTGGCAAAACACTCTGTTGGGGCGAACATCATGATCAGTCTAGCTTCGGTGTCATGTGCTTATAGCAATTGTATCATTTTTATGTGACATATTTGTCATACATGACTTATACTTGTGGTGGTCGTATAAAACATTTACATAAACTCTATGAACTCACTCAACCTTTGTGTTGACACTTTTAGCAATGTATTTTCAGGTATCTAAGGCATATACTTCATGGCATGCATAAGGACTTATCATAGAGTCGTGGTGACGACGCGTCTCACATGGGTTTTATGCACTTTAAAACATCGTTTGGATTGTAACAAACTTATTTCCGCAAATGTTGACTACCTTTTGGGACCTATCTTTGTAAACTCTGAATGTTTTATTATATCAAATGATGTGTTTTCAAAACGACACTTTAGGTCGTTCAATATAACTGTAACTGTGATGCTATGGCAGTCATCCCCCAGGAATTCCATTCCGCTGCAAAACAGGTATTTTGGGGGTGTGACAAATGGTCTCCCAAGTATCACATATCCTAAAAACTCATCAATGATGCCCTTAACATTTTCCAAGATCATGAAATCACACCTATATGTGAAGTTACCTACGAAGACATGCAATCCTTTGACCCTCCCAACATAGTTACACACTTTCCTAGGGTGAAAGGGGTCCCTCATAGGTCCTATCTTCTCGCTCATGATCCAATTGTAGTAGAGCCTAGACATTTTGTTCATGGGTGCCTTATAGTCAATGTAAGTGTGATCCTTATATAAGTATCCAATCATGCACGGTATCTTAATGTTTTTAGGGTCACCACTTTTTATGCAATGCTCGAAAGGTGGTCGCGGGAAGTTAACTACGTTATAGTGATAGGCGGTTTCCTTCCCATTAGGGTATGAAACGAAATACCCCCTAAGTTCCTCCTCCTCCTTACTACCTTCCATAACTTCTAATACCTTATAATCTCCTTCTTCTAACTCATCATCCGAATCACTTGAGGTTGAATTACTATCTAAAGTACTAGTAGATTCCTTAAGGGCTTCCTTAAGTGCACTTTCAATTATCCTATTAAATTTTTTAATTTCTCCAATTTTACTAACAATACGAGCTCGGAGTTGGTTGGAAAAAGTTGGATCAAGTGGTAGGTTGTTGTTTGGTGGGTTATCACCTTCCATGATGAAAAGTGATGGGGTTACTAACACAATCATGAAGAAGGGAGATAGACTACGAGGAAGCTAAAAATGAGAAAAAAAATTTTACTTGATAGGAATCAAGCAAGGGAACCTAAATGAGGTGGAAATCTAACTAGCTATTCTATTCCCCGGCAGCAGGGCCAAAAACTTGATACGTGTACAACGCGCGTTCGGGGTCAAAGGAAACTTCCTTTTCTTTGAGCAAGTTTTTCAACCACCTAGGAAGTGAACCTAATCGTTGTAGTGTAGTATTAGGGTAAGCCTTAGAATTGATATCGTTCTCTAGGGGAATAGGAATGCTAGTGAGAAGTTACTACGCTAAGGTTGGGGTTGAGGAAGATTATTTTTTTATCTTTTATATATTTTTTAGAAAATGGAAAGTACGATCTCGGGGTATTGGATTTGGGGGGTGGTACTTCTACCAATTACTCTACTATTCTAATTATCTAATTAACTAAGCTAAGGGGTAGTCTATGTCCAATGGATGTGTGCTCGTATGATGATTAAAAATGTGTCTACCTAGATATTATTACTCCCTAGTTATCTTTTATTGATGGTTGAATTGTCACATCCTTATTCTTAACGTGTTGTGTCTTCTAAAGTCGTAGGATATGCTTTTTTCCCTAACTCTTTGAGGATACCTTAAGGTTATTTCCTACAAAATCTCTAGGATTCATAAACTAACTCTATGGTTATCTTTAGATTTTTAGCCTACAATAACTCTAGGCGATTATAAACTAATGTTCACAAAGATTACTCAAGAATTAAAAACACAACGATGGCCTACTGCAATCCTAAGCCAATTACAATTAAGAAAGAGACAACCAATCAATATTCAATAACTAGGTTTCATAGATCTAAGCAAACACACAAGTAAATTAGCCGGACATGGTAAACATGCAAGCATACACACATACAATCAAAGACATAATGAAATCAATGAAGTAGATTACTTATCTTGATGTAAAATAGGGTATGAGAACCCTAAATTAATGCCCAAGACAGCTCAAAATCGTTTTAGGTTTTTACTCCACAATTCTACATCTCTAAAATTCTGAAAATTTGAATTCTATATATAGAGTTACAACTGCGACAACGTCACTCTTTAATTGGGACGCCGTCGGGTTGCCGCCATTTGGGTTTCGTCTTGGCCAAGTCAACTTTCGGACGGCGTCACGTTGTGGTTGTGACGTCGTCGGCTTCATCTTTTGACGCCTTCTGAATCTGGATCTAGGCCGTCTGAGTTGTGACGCCCAACTCTTTAAAGCCTGACGACATCAGGTACAAAATAGCAATTTCACTCCTGAGCCATCGCAATTAGAGGGACGGCATCGCCCTTTATCCATGATGTCGTCGGGTGTACTTCCAGCAGCTTGAGTGTCTTGATCTTTACTTTAGCCATTTTCTTCACATATTCACGCCTTTTCGTCCAAATAAGTGTCATTCCAGCATTGTGCCTTCAAGAGACCTAAAAAGTGAAAAGGAACGAAATTAAGCAGTAACAGATATAAAAGTGGTCGATTAAGGGCTTAAATGACCCCTCAAAAGTGTACCTTTTAAATCCTTATCAATAATATTCAGTAACACTTTCCCCTGGCTTCATTTTAAAGTTCTCAAAGTCATCATACAGCTGAGACTCCCTATCTTCCTTAGTCAGTTTTGAACCAAAGAGAAGCATCTTAACATTATCCCAAACTTCCTTAGCTTCAGTGTTGTGATTGATCAGCTTGTAAATGTCCTTAGGTAAACCTTGAAGAATAATGTTTGAAGCACTGATGTCTGCATCGTATCTCTTCTTCTCCTTATCATCAAGCTCATCTTTGACATCAAATCCCAATACAATCCCAATACAACTGCACCATCAACAGCAGTTTCAAGGATATCTCTGGTAGTTTCAATTTGATATGGTCCTTCATCAATTGACTTAAGGATGTTAACCCCATTTTCCTTTCCTAAGAAATACAGTCTGATTCTTTGAGCCCAAGAGTCATAGTCGGTTTTATCAAGCATGGGAGGACGAGTATCAGATCCTGCTACTTGAACGTCATCAGCAACGGAAGAAGTGATTGTATACATGATTACAAATTTAACTGGATTTTACAACTCTTTGATTAAACAGGGAAATAGATTCTTTCACGGGATTTTACTAAATCAAGAGAAAACCGTAAAACGTATCACTAAGAAATGACAAGTCTCAAAAGACAAATCGCACCCCTGACAAACCGCATCAGTCAAATCGCACAATTGAAAAATCGCTCCTTGTCAAATCGCTTCCTACTCAAATCGCTTACCTGTCAAATCGCTTAAGTATCAAAACGCTTAAGTGTCAAACCGCTTACTTGACAAATCGCTTAAGAGACATATCGCTTAAGTGTCAAATCGCTTAATTGACAAAACACTTAACAGACAAATCATTTAACACACAAACAGCTTAAATTGACAAACCGCTTAATACTCAAACACCAGGGGAACACAAATACACCCACTACTTCCACTACTTTGTCCTTTCTTGTCTTTTTGTCTCAATAGACAAACCGCTTCAGCAAAATCAGACAAACCGCTTAAAATTTATACAAACCGCTTCCCAGAAACTGAATCCGAGAGACAAATCGCTTAATTTGCCTATCAAACCGCTTCAAAGAAAAACTTTCCGTGTGACAAACCGCTTTAAAGAAACTTTCAAATAACTAAACTTTTCAATCCAAAAACAGTCCAACCACGATAATTCAAGCCTTCCAAACCAAAACCTAAACACTTATGATGATTCTAAACACAAAAGTACTATCAAAATTCAAACTTTAACACTAGAATGATCCAAATAATAAAAACTACTCAAAACTCATTCAAACCCAAAAACTTATGAAAACCACTAGAATTTCAAGAACATGAAAGATAGATGATCAAACCATGGCTCTTGGTACCAATTGTTAAATATTGTTTTTCACAATCACACAAACACACAATATAAGAGGCGTATGAAATGTGTTTTAGAGAGAGAAAGTGGAAGAGAATTGGGAACTTTAGTGAGACAAAAAAATGAATTATGAAAGCTCCAACCCTTTGCCTTGCTAGGCAAAAGGTATTTACAGGTTAATACAAGACACGCCTCCTACGGGATGTGGATCAGGTATACAGTGGGTAAAGACCCGTCCGTCCTCCACGGTGTTACTTAACAAATTACTTACTAATGCTAAATGACAACGACTACTAGCTTTCTAGCGAGTACATATACTTGAGGTGACCGACTCTTTAACTACTGGATTTTCTAAATCCTAACAACATGCCATAGAACAAAAATGGATTTGTGAAGAGATCGGATGGAACGTTTTGTTTCAAGGATCGAAGTTGGATTCCACTTTACGGAGGTATCCGTGAGCTCATCATGCATGAATCTCATAAATCTAAGTACTCCATCCATCCCGGTCCTAACAGGATGTATCAAGATCTTAAACTTCTATACTGGTGGCCAAACATGAAGGCCGATATCGCGGATTATGCTAGTAAGTGTCTAACATGCTTAAGAGTCAAGGCACAACATCAGAAACCATCCAGATTGTTAACTCGGCCAGAAATTCCCATTTAGAAATGGGAAAGCATCACAATGGACTTCATCACTAAACTGCCGAAAACTTCTAATGGTTTTGACACCATATGGGTCATTGTTGACCGTCTCACAAAATCAGCTCATTTATTGCCTATCAAAGAAATCGACGAGATGAGTACACTTGCTCGGTTGTATCATAAGGAGATTGTTTCTCGCCACGAGGTACGGATTTCTATCATATCTGATCGTGATAGCCGATTCACCTCGAGATTTTGGCAAACACTCCAAAACGCTATGGGTACCAAATTGGATATGAGTACCGCCTACCACCCTCAAACAGATGGACAAAGTAAAAGAACAGTAGAAACTCTAGAAGACATGATGAGATCATGTGTGATCAATTTTGGAAAAGGATGGGATAAACACTTACCTCTGGCAGAATTTTCTTACAATAATAGCTACCACGCCAGCATCAAAGCAGCTCCATTTGAAGCGCTTTATGGACGAAAATGTCGATCACCCGTTTGTTGGGCATAAGTTGGAGAACGACAACCTATTGGCCCTGAAATTGTTCAAGAAACAACTGAGAAGATAATGCAAATCAAGCAACGTCTACAAGAAGCAAGAGATAGACAAAAGAGGTATGTTGATGTCAGAAGAAAACCCATGGAATTTCATGTAAGAGACCGAGTAATGCTAAAAGTTTCTGCTTGGAAAGGAATGGTCAGATTTGGCAAAAGAGGAAAAATCAATCCCTGATATATATAGGATCGTTCAAAATTCTGAAAAGAGTTGGTCTAGTAGCGTATAAGCTCGAACTTTTGAAAGAGCTTAGTCGAGTACATGACACTTTTCACGTTTCAAACCTTAAGAAATGTCTATCCGATGAAACCCTTGTTGTTCCTCTAAAGGACATACAACTCAATGACAAACTTAGCTTTGTAGAAGAACCCGCTGAGATCATGGACAGGGAAGTCAAGAGGCTAAAGCAAAGCCGCATTCCTATTGTCAATGTTTGGTGGAACCATAAGAAAAGAGGTGTCGAGTACACCTGGGAGCGCGAGGATGTAATGTGTTCCTAATATCCTCACCTGTTCACCGAACCACCCACGACAACCTCCGCGAGTTAAACCGCGGGACGCGATTCTCTTAAGGGGTAGGTACGGTAATATCCTGGAAAATTTCATATGTCATTAACAGTTTAATCATGAATAAAGCACGAATTATAGAACCATGAAATTTTCTTGACATCGTTCTTGCATATCATTTGGCAAATGCATCGTAAAACGCGAATTTAAAGCTCAATTTTCACCGTTGTGACCCGATCAAAATTCCCTCGATCCCGGTAATATTAATTATCTAAATTATATAAATAAATTATATAAAATATATATATATGATAAAAAATTTATTTATTTTATTTGGAACCGGGCCTTTAGCCCAACACCACTCTTACTTTTTCTCCTTTGGGCTCATGTGCCATCCGATCCAAAACCGAACCCAACCCACCCATTTTCTTCTCCTTGGGCCTCGTCCTCTGCCCCAACCCAAATGCACCTTAGTAAAATTTTTGTAACACAATATTTGAAATGTATTTTTGATACATGTAATCTCACATGTTTCTATGACCAGTCGAGCCAAGCAAACAAAACACAAACCAAATACTTCACCCTTAGTCCTAAGCTTGCATGTGTGTGTGTAAAAGAAGATACAAGAACCCAAGATTAGCCACCCTATTAATAATAAACTAACTAGTCTAACATTCTCTAATCCTCTTGACCACCTTTTGACCCTAACAACCAAGGGTTCTTGTGTTTCTTATGACTTGAAATTTGTTGGATCATACATATTATGTTGTTTGATGATTCGGGTGGTTTAGGATGGTGGAAATACATGTTAGCCATTAAAGACATAAAGAGTATAGAGGGTGTTCTTGAGAGAGAAAGTAAACAAAAGGAAAGAAAGGTTAGATTGAATGAGAAGCACCACCCCTTCCAAAGATGGAAGGGGTATTTATAGTTACAAAGAAGACGTCCTCATGTCGGACTATGGATCAGGCATACAGTGGGTAAAGACCCATCCTTCCTCCACGGTGTTACTCTAAGCTAAACTAAGCTAATAACTAACTAATAAACTAGTAAATAATAATATGTCTGAGCTAACATATGCTAGACAATAGTTGGGGTGACCGACAATTCCTTATGGAATTTCAAATTCCTAACAATCTCCCCCTAAGGGTGGTCACCCCATGATTTACACTTTAAATCCTAGCATTCTATTTTGTCTTCAGTTCTGAGCTCGTAGACTTCAATTCTTCACTTCCGCAATCTTTGTGCTTTAGCAGTGATACTTCAAAGTCTAATTATTTTGTGCTTTCAGTGGAGGTCTTTGAACTGATCCACATCTTGATGATCTTCGAGCTTTCTTAGAGATCATCAGCCATAGTAAATCTCTGGATCACCCTTTATTATGTTTCCTTCATGTGATGTTTTGACTTTTGGACCAACATGCTCAGACTTTCTGGATCATGACATCTTTTCATCAGAGTAGCGGAAGCATCTTTATTGTATGTCTTTGATGGTCATGATTTTTCTTCAATTAAGTGTGAATGCTGTGAGCATGCGGTTGTGAATTGACTTCTCAATATCGATCAGCTGCAACCGTCCAATGTTCCTGCAAACAACAGTTATCACAAAAAACACACGAAAGTATCTTTGTTCACTTTTGTTGAATACAGCTGCAAGAACCACGGTTCCCCGTTGATTAGTATAAATACTGTCTGTGATCAGGTAGAATTCCTAAGAATCTCCTTGACAGGGTTTCGCAGCTTGATATAGCCGTTCTCAAACCGGAGCGTCCCATAGAAGACAACACGGAGTGAGTGAACTAGCAAATTGAGATTCACTAATTGATGAAAAATTGATTTGAAAACTATCGCGTATTGCTTGAAGAAAGAGTTTTTCAACACGACGAAGGTTTTATAAGAAAGATCAATTTTCAATCAGAAATACTTTTTGTGTCTGAAATGAATACACATTCGATGTGCTAGAGAAAAGAAGATTTGCACAGTGAAAAGGTTTTTCAAAAAGTATTCGTCATTTCATTTCCTAGACCAAGGTTGATTCAAGAATGAATCGCCTCATCGTTTCTATCCAGTTGTCACAAGCTTGATCTTTTGAAAAGATCTCACATGTCACCCACCAAGAGCTTGTTTGATGTCGGCTCTAGAAGGATTTCCATCTTCATTGTGAATATTTAACATATCACTCGGATGTTCTAGCAATACCACAAGGATAATGCGTAGGACTCTCAATATATACTTACTTTCCACATTGTGTAAAACAACAAGTCTTCATTAATTTTGTGTCCTAATGAGATTTTGTGGATGATCTCTTGGCTCTAGAATCAATAGTGCACATTTGGTTTCCTATGCCGGAGACTAGGGAGAGGGTCTCCTATTCAATATCAACAATCTCTAAGAGAAAGTCGATAGATTATGTAGGTTCCCCATGAGAATGAAACAATTCCTTTTAAGAGAACTTGAGTGGCTTGGGAAGTTAGGTGCAGTGCGTCACTGGGTCCATGCCGTCTTGTCTTCAATACCAGTGCTACCTTAGTAACCACCAGTAGCATATGTATTGAACCCGGTTTCTGCCCTAAGGTTGAATTGTTGGAAGGCTATTTCTTTTCACCCTTTTCACATTCATTTCTTTTTCATTCTTCAAACCCTTCAGTGCTTATCTAGACTTCATTACTAGAACCTTTTTGTGTTTATTTCAGTTCTAGCTCTATCTCATTCAGCACTCTTCCCTTATTCTCACTTTTCTCCTTTTTTCATCATACCTAAGGACTTCTACAGTATCTAGTGGATTATCCCTGGGTAGATCCCTCCGGCTCTGGCGGGATCGTGGGAACTAATACCTAACCTTATCATCCTTATAACTCCAATGCATAAAGTAAGATGGTTGGTCTTTTGGTATAGTTCATTCCTTCTCGAAACCAATTGAAAAATCATTTGGAAAATCAATCAAGGTACTTGTGATATAAAATCAAAACATTTTGTACCTTAATTGTTTTGATCATTTAGAAATTCTCCCCCTCAACATGTGCATATGACTTTGAAATTTTTTAGCACATGGAGGCAAGAGTTCTTTAAAATAATTTCTTGATCACAATTTCCATAGAAAAAGCCATTTGATTTTCTTGGTAAATTCTCCCCCTCAAAATGTGCGTTGGTTGTTTGAAATCATTTAGCACATAGAGGAAAGAGTTTTTTGAAGTACTTTCACGATCACACAAGCCATTAAGAAAATATTTAGAAAATCAATCAAGGTACTTTAGGTTGAAACGTAGAAATCTTTGTACCTTGATAGTTTATTTTCTTTTGAAATGCTCCCCCTTAATATGTGCTTCGAGATTCGAAATCGTTTAGCACATATGGGAGAGCAGCCTGCACATTTGAATCAAATGATCACCTTTTATCATATTTCATAATTAAATCACAAATTCTCCCCCCGATCAAAAATATCAAACCCTTTGAGATTTTGTATCTCAAGTGATTTAATTAGGTTTAGAAAACATGGGAGAAAATGAGGCCTCGTTTAAATTCTCATATTGTTTTTGGATAAGTGCTCCTCCTCAATCATGTGCATCATGTGTTAGAAATCGTTTGGCACATGGAGGCAAGAGTGCCTTTAAAGGACTAAAACCAATTCCATTTAAACAGATTTGAGATTTAAATCAAGATCTCTCCCCCGATCAATTCAAACCTCTTTAGATTTGTGATCCCAATTGATTTAAATCATTTTAGAAAAAAATTGGAAATATGTGGCTTGATTTAATTTTGAAAATAGCTGATAAGGATCAATTTTAGACATTAAAGATTGTTAGTGACAGGTATGATAGTTTTAAGAGATCTTTTAGTAAAATAAAACAATTTCACAATCAAACATGAACAGAAAAATTTCATTTTGAAAGATCTTTGAGTTTAAAGAAAAATCATACCAGGACATAACATTAAATCTTTAGATCACCACTTATTTTGTACAAATTGGACTTATTTGAAGAAATATCGTTTGAACATCATTTAATTTGAAATCACTCTCTCCCTCAATCAATGACCGTAGTTGTTGATTGAGTGACGTAAGATTTGACAATATTAAAGTCCGGTTGATTTCCAAAATTTTAGACCAATTTATTTTCAAAACAATATTTTTCCATTTTCAAAACAATGTTTTCAAGTTGTTGTAAAATGGTATCATCCACTACTTGTCCTGCACAAAGACACGTTAGGTGGTTGAGTTGCTTCTGTTGTTGCTGTAAGGCTTGAAGAAAACCATCTGCTGATGCAGTGAGACCTGTGACGTTGCATCTATCATGCCAACTCTTCATAGAGATCCAATTAAGCTCTGTTTCTTCTTTTGTCGACCCAAGATATAGTTACCCTTTCCTTTCGGCATCCAATAATCTGCTTTTTTGGGATCTGGATCGAGAACATTCTTATAAACCATCTTAGCTGCATACGTTAGTCAACACAAACAGATATATGGTGGTCAACAACACCCAAACAGCAATCGACTAATAAAGGTTAATCCAACATATCAATCAGATCATAAAAGGCATGGGAATTATGTGTCTATCAAACTCTAATCATCTAATCCTAATAATCATATCCTAGATACCTAGTCCTTCAACATAGGCAAATATCTTTTTCAGTTAAGCACGTAGGATAATTAGATAAGCCCGTTAGATGATATAAATTTGAAAACATTCTCCCCCTCAATCAATGACTCATTTCATAAAAAGTTTTTACCATGCTGAAGTCATTGATTGAGTTTTGAAAATTTATGAAAACTCTTATACTGATTGATTTTCAAGCAACTCATTTACCACCATTTTTGAAACAAATATTTTTCTGAAGAATTTTAGAAAGAAAAACATTTGAGTAGGAACAGTAGTCCTTTTGACGACATGCTTTCCTCACTTTATTTTAGGATAATTGCTCGATATATTTGAAAATTGGTTTAGTGCAGCACTTTCCTTCTTTTGAAAAGCGGGTTGCTATCTGAAATAATAGCAATCCATGGTTTAAGCACGGGTTATAGTCTGAAATAACTGCAAGCCATATTTTGATAAATGTTTTGAAACAAATATTTACACCTTCGGCTCGAACTTCATCTATGGTCCCGTGCCATTGTTGAATGACATTTCTAAGACTGTATATGTTATCAATACCAGAAGACATGTCATGAGAAAACAATATTTTTTGGTCTTTTTCAAATTTTCTGATTTTTATGGGTTTTTGTCGGTTTTAAATTTTTCTATTTTCTTTTTGTTGGTTTTATATTTTTCTATTTTGCTTTTTGATAAATATTTATAGATAGAGTAGATGATATAGTTTAAGAAGGATGATGATACGAGTACCAAGATAAGGATATCGAGCAGCCCTGTTGTAGAAGATAGAAATCATCATCTCTTAAACTTTCACCACCAAAGATTTCGAGGCTCCTGAATTGTTGAGAGAAATTGAACCTTCTGAAAGTGAGACTTTGGCAGCTTCCCCCCAAACCGAAAATCCTTTAGCTGAGCAGAATCAAAGCTTTCTTTCAAGCTTCCTTAGCCAGGTGTACAAAGAATCACACCATTATCATCGATCTTGCTGCTCCTTTTAAGAATGATCATCGTGATTCTCCGTTCGGGGTTATATCATCAAAAAGAACAGCAAAGTATCAACCCACGCTTGAATGAATCTTCTCAGATTTCTTTTCTACTGAAGTCTGAAGCGAAGAATACCAAAAGTTGTCAAGAGACCATTTCCCTCAAGTATTTGAAGTAATGCAGCCAGTCTCTTAGAATAAAGCTCACGAACCCGAAGTACACATATACCCGAAGAGAGAATAGCCGATAGCACCGAAGTAGCAGATTGAATCACTGATCATCTCTGCGGATATAAATTCCAGAATAAATCATTAAGTCCAATCACGTGAATCTGCTAAACATCCCTGAAGTACATTTCTATCCTCTGATGATAGTGTATGAAGCTCAAGAACCCAAAGTACTCAAATGCCCAAAGACAAAATAACCGATAACATTGAAGTAGCAGGCTGGATCACTGATTATCTCTGCGGATGTCAACTCCGGAATAAGTGATTATCACTGAATCACTGATTAAGCTCTCAAGTGAAACAGCTGAGCGTCCCCAATGTACACAATCTCTCTCCCTTGATGATTGCGATATTATTGAAATCATCACACACTTGTGTACCTCTTTTATCACCAGAAACTAACTCTTCCATCTCTTCCCCCCACATAGTTGGAATAAGAACACTAAACGCCATGAGTCAAACCTTGAGTTTCTCTGCGGTAATGAAATTTGCCTTCCCGGGATATCTTCAATCACTTAGAAGTATTAAGTTCATCAAGTTTACTCGCTTTGCGTTTAGATGCGTGTCTCCTTCCCCCTTGCTGGTTTTGATACTTCATAATCAGCAACACATTGTAAGCCCATATATTTGAAATCTTTTGAGAAGAACATCATTAACTCAGATGTATCTGTGAGAATCAACTTGCGGAATAATTATGTGAGCAAATCTAATTAGGGATTAAATATGGCTTTTCACTCTCCCCCAATAAGTGCTCTCCCCTAAACTAACAAAGATTTCAAGTGTTCTTCTCAGCCCGAATTAAGAAGAAGTATTTAGATAATCAAATGCAACTCGTCTTCAGTCTTCTAACATATAACAGAAAATGTAGAACAGACAGTAGACTCGACCTTCTTCAGGATTGTCCGTTTAGGGAATAGAATGTTAACATCTTCTTCTCACCAAATGCATTCCCTTTAACTTATGTATAGCAAATCCCCTTAACTCAAATCCCTCCCAATCAAACAAGAATAGAAACATGTTCATCAAGGAGTTTAACAATCAGCCCGCAATGAACACATGAAATGGTAACACCAAACTAATAAGTTGGAACATCGATAATCTTCAATTTGCTGCCCGAGAATGTTGAAGATGGATAAGGTAGAAGATCTTTGACACAAATCAACCCATCTTTCTCCTCTGGTCAGAATCAACCCATCTTCGACACAAATCACTTCATAAGTCATTAAGCCCAATCAGGTAAACTTGTTGTGAGTCTTTGGTGTACACATTTTCTCTCCCCTGATGATTCTGATTGATCGGAATCATCATGATGATGTGTACATGAAGCATTAACCGGAAGAACTTGTCGTTAAACTCATCAGTCCGTGAGAAGATGTCAACCAACGGATCTTAGAAGAAACTCCATGTAAAGATGACCCGATAAGAAGAAGCTCGGTTCTTACATGAGTTAGGAGCCGTATGACCATATATTCTCAGATATAACTCAACATGCAGAATTATTACACTTCTTCTCCCTCTCAAGAATTGCATACGGAGATGCCATTCTTGATTAAACAAGTGAAATCATCTTCAAAATGTAGTCTATTCACACTTCTCCCCTGCATAATTTGCATATGATGTCACCCTCGCCATTATAATTGAGCAAGTGGAATGAGAAAACAATCAACAGTAGTTCGGTTCACTTGATGACTGAGCGCACTGAAGATTTCTCTTCTTCTGAAGATAAAACGCACAGAAGCGTACACTTTTCTTTTCTTTATGGTACGAGGTTTGAACTGTTGTATTCAAACGTCATAAATCTCTCTCTTTTCTACTACTCTTGGCAAACTTGTTATCAACCCCATTATCATTCAGTAGGATCTCTGTCGTGACAGCTGATGGAGAAAACCCAATATGATGAATTTGACCCCGAAGTAAAATAACCCGAACTCGTGACTTAAACTTTCACATATGTGACAAATAGTGGTGCCGAGATTTCATGCCCCTTTGAATCCCTAAGTACTCTATACTCTTCATTCAACCAACCATCAAGTATCAGACGTACATCACCTCTTGAAAATCCACAATTCAGTGTGACACTGAGCACTACAATGTAACTCCTTAAAGTGATAGTTATTTTGTGGTGGTAAAAAGAAAAAGAAAAATCACCCAAAAATAACTAGATTTCCATGTCTTCGTCTTTGAAAATGTTAAAAGCTCGAACAAGGATCTCGAAGAATCTTCCGATACCTTCAGATACTAACTTCACTCGCCCGTGAAATTGCACTTCAACCTCAAATAAATAATAATGATTAACACCGTTGTCACATTTTGTGGTTAAAAGCCCAGATCTAGCCTCCATTGACATTTTAAGTGAACTTTGATAATTGTTTCATCCCTACCATGGTTAAGAGCACATAACCTCGTAAAACCTTGTAATAACCAAACTGCCATGAAGAATATCTAAACACACATCCAATTCATGAAGTACATTGTTTATCCCTTCTTCGAAGAAGAAACCGTAGCACCAGCATCAGATAAGGTCCAGAAAGACTTTTTCCTTTCTCTAGGATTGTTCCATCATCACGGGATTTTACAATTCTATGGTTTAAACCGAGAAATAGATTCTTTCGCGGGATTTTAAAAAACCAAGAATAAACCGAGAGATAGATCCGAAAATGCACATTTCTTTCATCGGGATGTTTTCATTGTTACGGGATTTTACAAATCTATGATTTAAACCGAGAAATAGATTCTTTTGCGGGATTTTACAAAATCAAGATCAAACCGTAAACAATGTCCGTTTAAATGTGTTATGACAACTTTGGTTTCAGTGAATATCTGTTTTAGGGGAACATGCAACGGTTCATTCTTCATCATCAACAATTATTTACCGATATGTAGACAAGTTCACAAACCATACTAAGTCGAGTAGTATACACTACTTCCCCCTGAGGTTGACCGTAAAACATCAAAGTACACTTTTCTCCCCCATGATGGTTTCGAACTTTTGGAAGAATCATTAACGTGTACGACCATCTGCACGAAAATTTCTTGTCATAAGCAAACATCTTGAAAAATCATGAGTGACACTGAAGATTCTTGAAAGATTTTGCTCAGACTGTCAAGTATCATTGACATTTTGTAGCCAAGAGTATTCCATGAGAATTGTTGATTACATCTCATCCAATAAACACTTTGGTAAACACATCTTCCACATATTTTGTCGGCTATTGCTGTGACCACTTGGTGAAGTAAACCCGACATACAAAACTTGATCATGAAGTAGAATTCCCTAGATTTGTTACTTAAACTTGTACTAATCCTCGTGAAAAAGAAACGATGTTCCCAATGTACAAAACCTCTTGACGTATCCTAAACTGCGTGAGACACCGAAGTGATAGTTACATTGTGGGTTAAGCGAGAAAGAATCACAAGAGTAACTAAATACCCACATCTTTATCACACTCTATAAATGCCCAAAAAAGTCATCTTCGCGGAAGGGAAGAAAGAAAGAAGACGAAATAAGTAAACGCGCCCGGAAAATCTCACTTCATCTTCAAATAAGAAATACCGAACAAACAACCCGTAGTCAACTTTGATCAATCATCAATTCAAGCCGCAACGTATTATCCTTCGTGTAAAACAATCTTCAGTGAAAATGTGGAAGCCAAAGTACTAAACATCATAACACATCAAATCTCATCATCAAATCTTATTATCACAGATCTCATCAAATCACAAGTCTCATCATCACAAACCTCTTGAAATCCAAATCTCATAACGCCTCATATTTTTTAATCTCATATGTGTCAAGTCTCATATATAGGATCCAATTTTAAGAAGTCCATCATGTCCATCATCCAAATCCAAGTCATCAAATGTACTGCTTAAGCCCATGCAACTACAAAAATACTATTATCAAAAATTATTTGGCCACGAATCACTATCAAACTCCAATCAAACACACGTCTAATTAAACGGCCTACGTCTAATTAAAAAAATTCAAAACCCACAACCAAGTCCAAATCCAGTTAATAATTGCTCGGCTAAACAATTCTTGATAACACATGACTACATATCACAACTCATCACACGTCCCATTCATGCATAAATATGTTCACACGGCCCCATGTAGAAACATGCTCAGTCTTGGTCCAATATACCACATTGGTAACACCAATCCGACCCACCAATCATTAATATGTTCGGCCCATTTGATCTTCTTCTAGCCCACAAAATCACAAGAAGACCCAATAATACTCACACCCTAATATGCCGGGTATTTAAAACCACATAACCATTAACCCTAAAATCCCTCACAATACCCTAATCTCATTCTCAGCAAAATACGCCTCCCACTTTACACTTCCTTAAGTCAAAACGATACAACAACAAAAACCATTCACCCCTTTTCCTACTTCTTATCAAAATGCAATTATTAATCTCATGTAATCAAGCGCGCATCACCACAGGGATGGTTTGATGTTGTCACTGCCACAGGGATGGTTACGGTTTTGATGTGACAACAAGATAGAACAAAAGGTTCAAGGTAGGTGTTAATTGTTGTTTTCGTATGCTTTTGTTTCATTGTACCAACGAACGAGGGTAAAGGAAACAATTGATTTGATATCGTTGTTCCCTTTTCTTGTGGTGTTCGGACATAACCAGGAAGCATAGACTTCAAATGGATGCTTTATAACTTAGATATATGATGATGTGGTGGTTAAAACTCTTCGAATGATACGAAGCCATTATATTTGACCATCAATCTGAGATCATTAGTATATCTTGTTTATTACATGACTTTGAGTTAACAAAAATATGGTGAGACCCTTTTTTCATTTAACCGAACATGGAGGAGGGATGAAATCAGTTTTGGTTTTGTTCTTCCATCAACTATTCGGATATTGTCATAAAAACATGGATCAATGATGGATTATCTCGAGTGTAAAATCTTTAATAATCAAATATTTATTGAGATTCACACGATAAATCTGAAATTTTTACCCTTTTATATCATGTTTAAATCGAATGAAAGATGGACAGGAAACCTTATGGTTTAGCTTGTTCAATCTTTGTCAATCGTTCGAATATTAAGGGAAAAGGTAAACCTTTTACAATGGATCAATGATGGTTTATGAGTCGTGTGTAGGACCTTTATGTGTCTTGATGTGATATAAGTATACATGACGTGAACTGAGATCTTTGAAACACTTGGTTGAGTCTTAGAAGATGTGAAGGTTGTTGGTTATAGTAGATATTGTAGCTTATTCATGTTTCGAACCAAATGGTGATATGTATGTTGGTTTAGAGCGATCATGTTTGATAACATAGTATATCTTCTTGTTTGATAGTCTTGATTCTTGATTTAATTATTGTTTTGAATGATTCTTGTTTGATTCGTGAATGTTGGTTTTGATTTGGTCATGACTTGATTTTGAAACCACTTTAATCTTTCATCTTGAATCATTCAAAACGTAGTGGTCAACAAATCACTCCTTTCTTAAACATGACAAACCGCATACCCATTTTAACACCATGTCAAACAGCATACCTTTTCTCCAAACCGCATCTTTACAAGTCGCAGTTAACTTTTCGAGTCAAACCGAATCCAGTTTAGTCAAACCACACTTGACTTTTATTGACAAACCGCAACCTTTACTGTCCAAACCGCATACTATTTCCCTTCTTGACAAACCGCATACCTTTCTTCAAAAAGCTTTTTAGTCAAACCGGATCATTTAATCTTACAAAACGCTCCAGTATTTGACAAACCGCAGTTGACTTAAGAGTCAAACCGCTCAATATGATTTTAATACCAAATCACTTCTGCTTTTATCAAAACTCATAATAGTGCCAAACCGCAGAAAACATAAATTGACAAACCGCTTTTGTGACAAAACACAACAGTTTGGTACCAAAACGCATATGTAAATCACAAACCGCAACTTGACTGGTATCAAAACGCATTAGGTACATCGAATCTAGACATCATGTGACAAACCGCATCAAACTAAACCGCTTCCATATAGTACCAAATTGTATTGAAGAACAGGATCATAAACCGCATATATGAACATTAAAACTGCTTATAACCAATAGATTTGACAAATGAAAACTAGCATAAACAGCATAACATTCGATGATAAAAACTGTTATAGTACTTGAAAAAACAGTTTAATCATTTCAATCTTAACACCCGTAGCCATTATCAAAACTGTGATCAATATAGAAACAGATTCAAGCATAATGCGTTTTGAGACCAAAACCACGTCAAAAACCATGACTAACTCAGCACCAAAACGTGAACAACCAACAACTAATAAAACCATGTTATCACAAACCAAACGACTAAAACCTCATCCAAACCAAGTCAAACAAACCGCATCAAGAGTGGCTCAAAAACCATAAAAATTATCAAGAACAACACAACCTTGGCTCTAGTACCAATTGTTGGATCATACATATTATGTTGTTTGATGATTCCGTTGGTCTAGGATGGTGGAAATACATGTCAGCCATTACAGAGATAAAGAGTAGAGAGGGTGTTCTTGAGAGAGAAAGTAAACAAAAAGAAAGAAAGGTTAGATTGAATGAGAAGCACCACCCCTTCCAAGGATGGAAGGGGTATTTATAGTTACAAAGAATACGTCCTCATGTCAGACTGTGGATCAGGCATACAGTGGGTAAAGACCCGTCCTTCCTCCACGGTGTTACTCTAAGCTAAACTAAGCTAATTAACTAACTAATAAACTAGTAAATAACGATATGTCTACGAGCTTACATATGCTAGACAATAGTTGGGGTGATCGACACTTCCTTATGGAATTTCCAATTCCTAACAAAATTACCATTTCATGCCCATAAAACCAGCTCCAAATCGAGCATGCCTCAACCAAACAAAATCTCATTCTTGCTTTTCCTCGAAACCTTGGAAGATCATGCATAAAATAATCACAACTTCGTGCTTAGTTCTTCTTTAAATAGCATCCCTTCTAACACTTAGCAAACACATTAGATCACTCACAAACTAATTCACTTGAAATCATATCTCTCACACTCCCACAATATACATTCGTCCACTCTAGAAGCAACGGGCAAAGGAAAGAAAACGCAAAAGGGTTTTGGAGGCTTTGGTTAATTCATTTTGGGTATAAGGAGAACAAGGGTCCTTTGGTCACGTTTATATTTCGTTTCATCACCACTCAATTGAGTGTAGTAAGTCCCTTTTCAACTCGTTTCATTTTGTTTCTCTCCTTTGCATTGATATCACACATTCACAAGTTATGTGCACCTTATGAACCAAATGTATAAATGTTTTGTAAAATGTTCGAGACACTAGCAACATGATAAACCAAGTTATACATAATTCATGACCCCTAACACTCATATAATAAGACTTGAAACTCATTACACATTTTATTCTAAAGTAAGTCCTCATTTCCACCATATTCAATGTGTATGTCGCATTATTAGGATTTCATGACATGTACTTTGTTAAATAAAATTCTTGTCAACATAATAACATAAAGTTTATAACACCATTGACCTAATGAAACCCTCTAACCCCCCCCCCCAACGCCTCGTATTTATGCTAAACCAAACGCAGTACGATTGGGCCTTAAGGCCCAAACGACATAAACCCGTAGCCAAACGAGTTTACCTGGCCCATTCATAAGAAAAATAAGTTCATAAGCTCTTAATAATCTGAGTTCATAGCCTTGCTTTTACTTTTATTTACAAACCCCGCGAGGGAGATACATGCTCTAAACTAGAACACAAGGTTTTTCATAACTTTTCGCTACTTGATTATTGGAATTTCCTAAGTATTTAGCCGAAAGACCCCTGCATCATGAACCATTAGTCACTTGCGAGTGAACGCAAGTAACCGGTGAAATCCCAAATCAAAATTTCAGTAAACTATTGAAGCTATCAGTGTGATTGATCAGACAAGTATCAAGGCTTTCGGTAGACTTCTTTTATTTCCTAATTTG
Source organism: Chrysanthemum makinoi (assembly GCA_910596185.1). NCBI lineage: Eukaryota > Viridiplantae > Streptophyta > Magnoliopsida > Asterales > Asteraceae > Chrysanthemum > Chrysanthemum makinoi. Next base: position 5,799,365 of record OU343224.1, read on the forward strand.
CTTGCGGCAAGTCCTAGCATCCCCTTGAAAATTGCTGGACCTTCACGAAGTTACTGGAAACGGAGTACCATGCTGGCAGGATCCCTATAAAGAAAGCCGCACATAAAGAGAAGACTACTTGGAATTCGGTGGGAATCCACAAAGACAAAGATAGGAGATACCGCCCATTATACTACAATATGGTGAGTATAGCCATGTCTGATGAAAGAGCCACCTGCTGACCTGGTGTTGACGAACGTCAAGCTTTCGAGCAACTCTTTCAACTTCTGCCTAATCCCCCAACATGCTCAAGAACCGAGGGTCGTCCTGTCCCTGGACAGCCGAAGGGAGCTTGCTTATAGAAAGAAGATAGGCCGATCAAACAAAAAGAACCCCCCATGCTCCTATGGTCCACTTACCAAGGAATAGAAAGGAAGGACCCGGGGCCAGAGCAAGTTGGGTTGGGGTATAGAGTTGTAAGCGTGATCCTAAGCCCTCCTCTTTGCCTAGGAGGCACCTGTCATAGCAATCACTTCAAGCAGTGGAAACAACAAAAGATGCGCTCCAAGTCTTTGGGCTGTTGAACAGAATCCAACCACACCGGAATGGATGGTACAAAGTCCTCCAACTTTTCATACTTTTGGAGAACTTCCAGCTATCAAGGAGATGAAAAGCTCTGTGAAGTAAAAGAAAAGAAGGTGTTTATAGATAGATATAGAATTCAATTATATATATTATTTTATTCTATAGAAAAATGAAGTTAATCAAGATTCTATAGAAAAATGAAGTGAAGCAAGCGGCCCTTTCGCTACTCAAACTGCCGGTACGCTTTCCGGCTCGCAACCTGTGACAAATCGTAATTTCAGGTCATTTCTCAAATTTACTATTCATCTCGGGAATTTACTATTCACTGGTTACTATTCATCATTTTTGAAGTCAGTTTGCGACTTTGAGAGGTTATTTTAAAATTTTACTATTCACAAAACACTATTCATTCTCGGAGAAAAATCATTATTCATTATTCACTATTAATCATTTTCGTATACTAGGTTTACGAGTATCAAATTCGCGTAACCGTAAGGGTTAAGCTGCGTATTCATGAAACATCATTGAGAACATTACATATAGACTAGAGTTAGTCTACATATCATCAGTAACATTATTTTCATGTTAGTTCATGCATGGGTTTGCATATTTCATTAACGTATATTTATCTATTAAATAAACGCTATCGCACGATCATTTATTTTGAATAATTGATCCGACACTTCCGACAATTGTCCTGATATATTTTAAACTCATTTTAAGACTATAAAAATTATATTATTAGTTTACCCGATGTTTTGAATTTATTTTGGTATATAAATTGTTATATATATATATATATATATATATATATATATATATATATATATATATATATATATATATATATATATATATATATATATATATATATTTACGACGGTTTTCGTAAATTCTATTCAATAATTATTTATTCACTCAATACTTGCGAGAAATGCATTTTTATAATTTTTATGACTTCGATATATTTTATTTTGTTCCGTTAAAATCGATTTCTAGCTAACGCTACACTTAATAATTAATTATATGTACAAAATACACATTATACATAACTTTAAATACACTTAACTATCAAAAATACAAAACCTTCTACCCCAAAATGCCCTTGCCGACCCCCCCCCCCTTAGTCATCCATTTTATAAAAATCTTGACCTTAATAGGTGTACACATACTCTAGTTACTAAGATATTTGTATTATACAAGTATTATATTCATCCAAAACACATACATACACATACTAGAAGGTGTAAAACAAACTAGAAACTCTCTCATTTCCTCTTGGATGATCGGCCAAGCAAGAAAGGAAGAAGAAACCAAATATTTTTCAAGATCCAAGTGATTACACAACTCTAGTATACTTCTATATTAGGTTTTGAAATAAAAACCAAGAAGTTATTAAGTACCTTGTTACTTTAAACCTCATCATACTACTAGTAAGCTTCTCATAATTTTTACTACTCTTTCATAATCAAATTTGATCTATTTTTATGATCTAGTAAGAAAAACATGCAAGTATTCTATGATCCATACCACTTTTACTTGTTTTTATTACTTATTATTAGTTTAAACTATCAAACTAGTGTTCTTATGAAACCTATCCTTGTTGATGAAGTTTAGGAACCCATGACACCCTAAGAAGGTGTATGGTAGGTTTAGAATAGTTTTGGTGTTGATTGGAATGGTTTAGTACAAGCTTTGAACTAGAAAAATCATTTTCGACAACAAATAATTGAGGTCTGTCAATTTTTATACAATCTGGAAATTTCAGCAGGTCATGGATTGTTTTGGTTTATATTTTCAGAAAAAAGACTTTAAAACGAAACCGTGGTCGCTTGAACGGGTTAAAACGGTTTTATAAAGAAAAAGATACGTTAATTTTAAGTTTAACGACAGAAAACTAAATTTCTGAAATAATGTAAGCTGTCAAGGGATTTTTAAGGGGCAAAATCGAGTTTTAAACATAATCTAAATGAGTCGATTTATCAAAAATATATTAGTATACATTAACACGAAACTAAGGATATATAAATCGTAGAAAACGGACCTATAACGCTCAAGATATACGTATTTGAATTACGACGATCACAACTATATTCTTCAACACTAACATTTAATATTCATCATTTTGCGACTAAGCTTCGCAAGGTTACTTAGTCATTTTCATGAGTTGTCAAAGTATATTATTTCACGACGAAAAACTATAAATTCTTGTTCTATTTCTAAACGATTATCATGGGATGTTGTTTCAAAATATATAAGCGTAAAGTATTTTATAACTTGACAAGACGTTATAAACTTATTTTTTGACGATAAACTTTATTTTCAAATGCACAAGTGGTATGGATGGCATATGAGTTTGCATGCACAACATTAAATCATGACTTATATTAGATCATATCATTCATAATAGGTCGCAGTTAGAGATTGCGCCTCATTTCAGTGTATCCACTTTTGCCATCATAATCATTGTATCAAGTGAGTTTTCATAGCCCCATTTTTCAAGTTTATATTTCATTTCAAACCTACGGGGGAGAATACATTGCACATCATTTTATTACGAGCCAAAGTATATCAAATTCATTTGCATTGCTTAAGTTACCTCATTGCCAATTGAATGTCCCTATTTCATTATCATGAACCGTTAATTACGGAGTAAGCGAGGGTGAGTGAATAGATCTATTGAGGGTGACCCCTCCCAAACGGATGCATTTCAGTTAATATCAGAATGAGAGTTGTTTGGCAAACACTCTGTTGGGGCGAACATCATCATCAGTCTAGTTTCGGTGTCATGTGCTTATAGCAATTGTAGCATTTTTATGTGACATATTTGCCATACATGACTTATACTTGTGGTAGTCGTATAAAACATTTTCATAAACCTATGATTTCTCACCAACATTATTGTTGACCGTTTTAGCAATGTATTTTCAGGTATCTAAGGCATATACTTCATGGCATGCATAAGGACTTATCATAGAGTCGCGGTGACGACGTGTCTCACTTGTATATTATGGCACTTTTAAACATCGTTTGGTTTGTAACAAACTTATTTCCGCAAACGTTGACTACCTTTTGGGACCTATCTTTTGTAACTTTGAATGCCTTAATATATATCAAACGATGTGATTTTAAAACGACACTTTAGGTCGTTCAATATAACTGTAACTGTGATGCTATGGCAGTCATCCTCCAGGAATTCCATTCCGCTGCAAAACAGATATTTTGGGGGTGTGACAGATTGGCATCAGAACAAAGGTTATAGAGAACTACGTTGCATCATTGACCCTAGACTATAACTACATATCATAGCATTTCGTCATTTCATTATAAGTGCATATTCACTTTACATGCGGATTCATACGCACATTATGCGGGTAATTTACTTTCATTTCATATCGATTGTCACAGAGATGTCTTCAGATACCCATCCCATCACCAATTATTCAGACTCTGACATGGAGGATGTCTTGTCATCTCCTATTATAGACTCTGACATGGATGATGTCTTGCTACTCCCTACTATAGCCTTAACATCAGTTGGCTCTACACCAGACTCACCACTTATATTATCCGATGCTGAGACTGAACCCTTTGAGGAGGGCGAAGTTGCACCTACACCACCACCACCATCAACTAGTCCTATTCACCACCCGACTCAGCATACTCCAGTTTTACCTCTCAGGCGCCGCGAGACAGCGCGAAAGAGGGTTATATTTCATCCATCATCACCACTTCCATCATCATCATCAGCCTCTAATTCACCACTAGGATCGCCATTATCTTCATCTTCATCTTCATCATCATCTGGAGCACTACCAGCACCATCACATCTCAGAGGTCCTACACCTATATCTGACTTGCCGCTCAAGAAGTGTGCACTACCTGACACACCATTACCACCTGCTACAGAGACTACACCACCTACTAGGTTTGAGGTCGGTGAGAGTTCTAGGGCTGCTGCTGCTGCCAGACAGCCTACTACTATCACACTAGAGACACGATTAGATCATCAGCAGGAGCAGATTAATAGAGCTTTAGGGCAGTCAGAGGAGATTCCTTTGAGTCGAGTTGAGGCGATGGAGGAGGAGATAGAGGGTTTAGTTTTAGGTATGGTTTCCATTGATGTTTCTTATCAGGGGTTGGAGACTAGACAGCGAGTAAACCATGAGCACATTACAGAGTTGAGGCAGGAGATGCCAGAGTTGTTTTATAGAGCTCAGATGTCGCAAGATGAGTAGCAGCGATAGGCTCATGAGTTAGCATTAGCACATGCATGTATTGCTACATGGGAGAGTAGGGATGCTGCTATTCAGCGTCAGATTAGTGACCTGACGTATATGGTTGTCAGTTTGACTGCACAGGTCCGAGAGCTTCAGAGTCGATCAGGCGGAGCACCAGGAGATGCCTAGATTAGACTTATATCATGTTAGTTTTTACTACTATTATCCTAGTCACAAGGTGTGTGACATAGTTTAAAGAACTTGTAATCTTTTGGGTTGTTGTACAAACAAGTGTATCAAGTGTTGACTCTACTATGTAGGAATGGTTGTGCTATCTATGATATCGGTACATGTAGGCCGAAATTTTCATGTATTATATTCACGTGTGTTGTGATTATATTTGTGATATTTCGTGGTTGTTCCATTGTGATTTCATTTATTTATGCATGTTGTGGTTGTGGATATTTGTGTGTAATGTTTGTTTCTACTTATGGGTTCTCATTATTGTTTCATCTTATGATTTTGAAGAGTTATGGCGCCAAAGAAAGCTGCACCAGAAATGACACAAGCTGCTCTCCAAAAGTATGTAAAGGATAGTATAGCCGAGGCACTAAGGAAAGAAAGAGCAACAGAATCGCTGCTGTCGAGGTCGCTGCCGCGGGCGTAAGCTGCCAGACTTGCTACGCTGCCGAGGCCGCTCACTGCGAAGCGCCGTGACTTGCTAATGCTGCTGAGGTTGCGGCTACTTCTGAAGCTGCCAGACTTGCTACTGCTGTAGGGACAGCAGGAGGGTCTGGAGTTCGAAATTGTACATTCAAGGACTTTAAGAGCGATGATCCCACAAAGTTCAAAGGCACAGAAGGAGCCACTGCTATGATCCGTTGGTTTGAGAAGATCGAGTCTGTGTTTCTTCTATGCAATTGCCCAGATTACTGCAAGGTGAAGTTCGCTACTAGTACACTCTTAGATGGGGCAATGTCATGGTGGAATTCTTATGCACAGCCTATTGGTATGGAAAATGCTTACAAGCTTACATGGGATCAATTCAAGAGGTTGTTGACTAAGAAGTATTTTCCATGCACTGAGGTGAAGAAATTAGAAATAGAATTTTATGAGTTAGTGACTATTGGTTATGACATCAAGACATACATCAGAAGGTTTCAAGAGTTGGATGCTTTATGTCCATCTATGGTTTCAGACAATGAGAAGCTACTGGAAAATTTCATTGGAGGACTTCCACAAAGTATTCAAGGTGATGTAATTTCTTTTGATCCACAAACAATTGAAGAATCTATTCGAGTATCTCAAAAACTCATGGCTCAAGTTGTGAAGAGGGGAAACATTACCAACATCAACCGCAACAACAATAACAACAATCGCACCAACTACAGTAACAACCGAAACAACTACACCAACTATAACAATAACAATAACAAGAGAAAGTGGGACAACAATCGAGGTGGCAATGTTACCCAGCAACCACCAAAGAGACAAGAAGTTGCTAAGGCCTATGCTACAAGCCCAAAGGAAAGGAAAGGTTACACAGGTAATTTACCTAAGTGTGAAAGGTGTCAAAGTCATCATAATCCCGGTCGTTTCCCTACTCCATGCGGAAACTGTAAGAAAGTGGGTCATGAAACCAAAGAATGCAAGCTCCCAACTATGATGGAAAATCAGAAACTGCAAGTGACATGTTTTGGATGTGGAGAGAGGGGACACTTCAAGGAGGACTGTCCAAAATGGAAGAATCAAGGGAACATGAACCAAGGTGGAATAGCACAAGGAATAGCCTATGTTATGGGAGGAGGAGAAGCCAAGGAGGACCCGAATGTTGTAACGGGTACGTTCCTTATCAATAATCGTTATGCATCAGTTTTATTTGATTCGGGAGCCGATAAAAGCTTTGTGTCCACTATATTTGCACCTTTACTCAATATCAAACCAACCACACTAGACACTTCTTACAACATTGATATAGCTAACGGTAACTTAGTTAGCTCCGACACCATTATCCGTGGTTGCACTCTCAATTTCCTAAATCATCCATTCAATATAGACCTTATGCCCGTAGAACTTGGAAGTTTCGACGTCATTATCGGCATGGATTGGTTATCCAAGTATCGTGAAAGAATCATTTGTGATGAAAAAGTTGTTCATCTTCCTTACAACAGCGAAACCTTGATCGTTCGTGGAGAACGAAGTGGAACTAGACTCGATATATCATGCATCAAAACCGAGAAGTACATAAAGAAGATTTGTTATGCTTTCTTAGCAAATGTAACAGAAAAAGAAGTCGGAAGAGAGGCGACTTAAAGATGTACCGATCATTCGGGAATTTCCTGAAGTCTTTCCCGAAGACTTACCGGGACTTCCGCCTACACGTCAAGTAGAATTTCAGATTGACTTAGTTCCAGGAGCTGCACCAGTCGCACGAGCACCTTACCGACTAGCACCGTTAGAGATGCAGGAGTTGTCTAACCAGTTGCAAGAACTTTTAGACAAAGGATTCATTAGACATAGTTCCTCGCCTTGGGGAGCACCGGTCTTGTTTGTGAAGAAGAAAGATGGATCTTTCAGAATGTGTATAGATTATAGAGAGCTGAACAAGTTAACTGTGAAGAACCGTTACCCACTTCCCAGGATCGACGATCTGTTCGATCAATTGCAAGGCTCTAGTCTTTACTCAAATATCGACCTGAGGTTAGGATACCATCAACTTAGAGTTCAGGAGGAGGATATCCCGAAAACAGCATTTAGAACTCGCTATGGTCATTATGAGTTTTAAGTAATGCCGTTCGATTAACCTAAACGCGGTATTCATGGATCTCATGAATAAGGTGTGCAAACCGTATTTGGATAAGTTTGTAATAGTATTTATCGACGACATATTGATTTACTCAAAGAACAAAGAAGAGCACGAAGGGCACCTCAGAACGATCATAGGACTACTCAAGAAGGAGAAATTGTATGCCAAATTTTTTAAGTGTTATTTTTGGAACCAAAAAGTACAATTTCTTGGTCATGTCATTGATAGTCAAGGATTACAGGTTGACCCTACAAAGATCGAGGCTATAAGAGATTGGGCTACCCCAACAAATCCTACGGAGATCAGTCAATTTTTAGGACTTGCTGGATATTACAGAAGATTCATTGAAGGTTTTTCTAAGATAGCTAAAGCTTTGACCAAGTTGACACAGAAGAACCAGAAGTACGAGTGGGGAAAGAAACAAGAAATTGCCTTTCAGTTATTGAAGCAAAAGCTTTGCAGTGCGCCAATTTGGCACTACCCAAAAGAATCGAAAACTTCATTGTATACTACGATGCTTCACACAAAGGACTTGGAGCTGTGTTAATGCAGAACGAGAAAGTGATAGCTTATGCTTCTCGACAACTTAAGGTTCATGAGAAGAATTACACCAATTGTGATCTTGAGTTGGGAGCTGTAGTTTTTGCTTTCAAGATTTGGAGGCACTACCTCTACGGTACTAAGTGTACAGTGTTTACAGACCACAAGAGTTTGCAATATATACTTGATCAGAAGGAACTTAACATGAGGCAACGTCGTTGGTTGGAATTACTTAGCGATTACGATTGTGAAATTCAATATCACTAGGGGAAAGCAAATGTCATGGCAGATGCTCTTAGCCGGAAAGAAAGACATAAGCCTTTGAGAGTCAGATCATTAGGAATGACGATTAGTTCACCTCTACCATCAAAAATCCTCGAGGCTCAGATCGAGGCACTCAAGGAGGAAAATCGACCAAGTGAAAAACTCTATGGTATGCCCGAGAATGCAAATGGCTTTGTAAAGAGATCAGACGGAGTATTATGCTTCAAGGATAGAATTTGGGTACCACTTTACGGCGGGATACGAGAGTTGATTATGCATGAGTCACACAAGTCGAAGTATTCTATTCACCCAGGTTCTGATAAGATGTATCAGGATCTCAAGAAGCTTTATTGTTGGCCGAATATGAAAGCAGAAATTTCCACGTATGCTAGCAAATGCCTTACTTGCTCTAAGGTAAAAGCTGAATACCAGAAACCTTCAGTATTACTTCAACAACCAGAAATTCCCCAATAGAAATGGGAACGCATTACAATTGATTTCATCACTAAACTCCCTAAGACATCAGGCGGTTACGATGCTATTTGGGTAATTGTTGATCGTCTTACCAAATCAACCCATTCTATACCAATCAGAGAGACTTAATCCATGGAACAACTTACTAGACTTTATGTCAAGGAAATAGTCTCAAGGCACGGTGCACCAATTTCCATCATTTCCGATAGAGATAGTCGATTCACCTCGAACTTCTGGGAATCATTACAAGATGCATTTGGAACCCAATTAGAGATGAGCACTGCCTATCATCCTTAGACCGATGGTCAGAGCGAAAGAACGATTCAAACATTAGAAGATATGCTCAGAGCATGTGTGATTGATTTTGGAAATGGTTGGGCTAACCATTTGCCATTGATTGAATTCTCTTACAATAATAGTTATCACACCAGAATAAAAGCAGCACCATTCGAGGCACTCTATGGTCGAAAGTGCCGATCACCTGTCTGTTGGGCAGAGGTTGGTGATGCACAACTCATCGGTCCGCATATGGTTCATGAAACAGCAGAAAAGATAATTCAGATCCGAGATAGACTCCTAACCGCCGAAGCCGACGTAAAAGTTACGCCGACGCATTTACGCAAACCATTAGAATTTCAAGTTGGCGACAAGGTTATGTTGAAAGTATCGCTTTGGAAAGGCGTGATACGATTCAAAACGTGGAAGTTGAACCCGAGGTACATTGGGCCATTTAAAATTTTGAACAGAGTCGGCCCTCAGTAGCATTTTCGACTTGAGCTGGCCGAAGCTCAAGAATGTACATAACACATTTCACGTTTCAAACCTCAAGAAGTGTATTTCAGATGAATCACTCGTAATCCCATTAGAAGAAATTCAACACGACGATAAACTCAATTTCGTGGAGGAACCAGCAGAAATCATGGACCGAGAGGTCAAACAGTTGAAGCAGAGTCGAATTCCTATCGTGAAAGTTCGTTGGAATTCTCGAAGAGGTCCCGAGTTGTAACATATTGGATTTCACAAACACATCAAACCATGAATACAAGTAGGCGTACACTTTGAGGTTTTTAGAGAGAGAAAGTTTAGAGGTTTAGGAACTTAGTGAAAGAAAGTAAAAGTATTATTATGAGCTCCAACCCTCTACCTTGGGAGGTAGAGGGTATTTATAGTATCTTTCATAAACGCCACCTACGGGCTGTGGATCAGGCATACAGTGGGTAAAGACCCGTCCGTCCTCCACGGTGATACTAAACTAACTACTTATTAACATAACTTGAGTACGACTACAAGCTTTCTAACGATTACATATACTTAAGGTGACCGATACTTTAATAACTGGATTTACTAAATCCTAACAATCTCCCCCTAAGGGAGGTCACCTCAAATTACATTGAATACAAACAGATATATCATTAAGATTGTTCTTGGATTCTTGTTAAAGTTCTTTGCTCTGTAGCCCGTAGTCTTTGATTCTTCATTATTGCATGTTTGGATAATCCAAGTGGAGATATTTAACTGATCCACGTGATAATGAGTTTTGAGCCAACTTTGAGATCATCAGCTACCATAAATCTCTGACTCATCCTTTGTAGTGTTGACATTATGTGATGTTGTGACTTTTGGACCGACATGATCACATTCTGGATCATGATATCTTCTCATCAGAGTAGCGAAAGCTTCAGATGATTCATGATATTTACGCAGCTAGCGAAGCATGGAGTGAAAATATCAGAGTCATTGATGCACTTATCATGATTTCTTTAGAAATGAATGTGTTATGTGAGCATGCGGCTATGGATTGACCTCTCCATTCTGATCAGCTGTAAACGTTGGGTATACCTGCAAACAACATTTAGCAATAAAACACACGAAAGTGTCTTTGATCACTTTCGTTGAATTGAGGTACACGGCCCACGGTTCCTCGCTGATCAAGACAAGTACCGCCTCGTGATCGTATAATTCGAAGAATTTCCTTGACAGGGTTTCGCAGCTGCTCTAGCTGTTCTCAAACCGAACGCCTCAAAGAAGACAACATGGAGTGAGTGAACCAAAGAAATTTGAGATTCACGATTGATGAAAAGAGATTTGAAAAACAATCGTGTACTGCTCAATAAAATGTTTTTGCGATACAACGAAGGTTTTAAGGTAAATCAGTTATCAATCATAAACACCTTTTATATTTGAAATATTAATACACAATCGATGTGCTAGAGAAAAGAATTCTAGGCACAACGACCGGTTTTTCAAAGGCATCCGTCAACCCATAACCTGAACCAGGATTGATTCATAATTTTGAATGGCCCCATTGTTTCTGTTTAGTTGTCACATGGTTGATCTATTGGATAGATCTCACATGCCACCTACCAAGAGCTTGTTTGATGTTGGCTCTAGAAGACTTTCCATGTTCATTGTGAATATGTTTGCATATCACTCAGATGTTCTAGCAATACCACAAGGATAATGCGTAGTACTCTTAAAAATATATTCTCTCTTTTCACATTGTGTGAAATAGAGAGTCTTCATTGACGGTGTCCTAATGAGATTTATTTGATGATCTCGTGGCTCTAGACTCAATTGTGCACATTTGGTTCCTATGCCGGAGACTGGGGAGAGGGTCTCCTTCTTCAATATCAACTATCTCTAAGAGAAAGTCGATAGATAATGTAGGTTCCCCATGAGAATGAAACAGTCCCTTTTAAGAGAAACTTGAATAGCTTGGGAAGTTGTAGTGCAGTGCGTCACTGGGTCCATGACGTCTTGTCTTCAATACCAGTGTTACCTTGGCAACCACCAGTAGCATATGAATTGAACCCGGTTTCTGCCCTAAGGTTGAAATAATGGAGGGCTATTTATTTTCACCCTTTTCTCATTCAATTCTTTTTCATTCTTCAACCCCTTCAGTGCTTACCGAGACTTCATAACTAGAACCTTGTTGGGTTTATTCCAGTTCTAGCTCTATCTCAGTCCGCACTCTTCCCATATCTCACTTTTCTCCTTTTTTTCATCATACCTAAGGACTCTACACTATCTAGTGGATTGTCCCTGGGTAGATCCATCCGGCTCTGGCGGGATCGTGGGGACGAATACGTAACCTAACCATCCTTATATCACCATACATAAAGTAAATTAGGTCGGTCTTTTTGGTATTGTTCATCTGCCATTGGAACCAATTGAAAATCATTTGAAAATCAATCCAGATACTTGTGATATATTATCAAATCATTTTGTACCTGAATTTGTTTTTGATGTTTTAGAAAAAGAGATCCCCCTCAACATGTGCATCGTGTATTTGAAATTTTTTTGGCACACGGAGGCAAGAGGAAGGATTCACTTCTTTGATTACCATTTTCTAAAAGATATCAACATCACTTTCCTGATCAAAATTAGTATTTTTCATACTTTGTTAAGGATAATTTTGGAAAGGATGTGGTTTTTCAAAAGGTTGCTCCCCCTCAATATGTGCATAGAAATTTGGAAGTGTTTTGCACATGTTAGGGAAAACCTGCACATTGAAACAAATCAATCACGTTTCAATCCTTTTTGGTTTGAAATAGATGCTCCACCTCAACATGTGCATGGAAATTTTGAAATCGTTTGGCACATGTGGGGAAGAGAGCTTGTAAATCACTATAAAATCATTTATCGAATTATCAGTTTAAATCAAATTTAAATCACAAATTATCCCCCGATCATAATTTTCAAATCATTTGAGATTTGTGATCTCTGTAGATTTTAAATTGATTTTGAAAGCTTTTGAGGAGAATGGTGACTTGCTTAAGAAAACATTTAACCGATAAGGATCAAATCTGAGACTTTAAACTCCAAAGATTTAACATGCTTGAGTATCTTTTGAGAAAACATAACAATAACCAAGGTCTATAACCAATTGTATACAATATTGTAAAACATTGTTCTTTTTGACTATTCAAGAGTAGACCTTGCTCGTTTAAGTGCCAATTGTTTGAGAAATACTCTTTTTGATTGAAATCATTCTCCCCCTCAATCAATGACATAAGTTGTTGATTGAAAGGTAGAGATTTTGACAGATGATAAGCCCGGATGATTTTCAAAAATAGAGTCCGAGGTATTTTCAAAGCAATATTGTTTTCATAAGATAGCAAATATTTTTCAGAAGAATCATTTAAAGGAAAAATATTTGGAAAGAAACATTTGTCTTTTTAGTGACAAACATTTGTATTAAGAATCAGAGCATGAGTTTTGAAAAATAGGATAAAGCATGGCTCTGTTCTTTCTTTAAAAACGGGTTATAGACTGAAAAGACTATAAGCCTTTGTTTTACATTCTCTCAAAAAAAATTATTTTTTTTTTTTTTTTATAAAAAGATTTATGTACATTCGAACAACATCTAAAGACCCGTGTCACTCTTTGAATGACAACACAAAGACCGTAGATATAATCGAATCAAGAAAAACATGACAAAATGACAATATATATATATATATATATATATATATATATATATATTTTGAGATTTTTCGAGATTTTCAAATTTTTTTATGGAATTTTTTTTTTTTTTTTTTCTTAAGTTTTATAATTTTCTATTTGCTTTTTGTTGGTTTTGTAATTTTGTATTATGCTTTTTTGAATAAATATTTACAAGAGATGGATGAAGAAAAACCTTTTACTCATCTTCTCCCTCTTGAAGACGTTTAAGTGTTTCCGGTTGTAGGCTCTTTAGACCAAGTCGTGGGAAGATAAACTCAAAACGTTCTCTAAGAAGAGCTTTGGTGAAGATGTCTGCTAACTGGTATTCAGTCCTCACAAAATAGAGTTCCACCACACCGTTCTCCACTTGCTCCCTGATGAAGTGATGTCGAATTTCGATATGCTTTGCTCTTGAATGTTGAACGTTGTTGCAAGAGAGAGCAATGGAACTTTTGTTATCACAATACAGAGGGATTTTGTTGAATTCAAAGCCATAGTCAGATAATTGGGATCTCATCCATAGGATTTGAGCACAACAAGATAACATGGCTATATATTCAGCCTCTGTAGAGGATATAGATGTACTCATTTGTTTCTTTGAAGACCAGCTCACAAGCTTATCACCCAAAAACTGAGCACCTCCTGACGTGTTTCAACGTGTATCTTGACATCCTCGCATGATCGCGATCCGCATAGGCTCGTTAGTGACATACCGTGTCCTTCGTACCAAAGTCCCATATTGATGGTTCCTTGGAGATACCGAAAGACCCGTTTAACCGCTTCAAGGTGCTTTTTGGTAGGCTTAGCCTGGGATCTAGCACACATGCATACAAATGTAACAGTAATATCCGGTCTACTGGCCGTGAGGTACATCGTGATCCAATCATACTACGATATTTCGTTTGATCTACCATGATCCCTGAGTGGTACTCATTCAGTTTAGTACGCTCTATCATGGGAGTGTCAACAGGGTCACAAGAATCAAATCCAAATTTCTTTAAAATCTCATTTGCATATATAGATTGATTTATAAAAATGCCTCCGGGACTTTGTGAAATTTGTAATCCCAAGAAAAATGACATTTGTCCCATTATTGACATTTAAAATTTGGAGCCCATCTCCTTATAAAAACGGTCACATTCATTTAGGTCAGTCGAGGCAAAAATAATATCATCAACATAGATTTGAACGTGAATTAAATGTTTGCCTGACTTTCTGGTGAACAATGTCGGATCAACTGCTCCTTTGCTGAATCCAGTAGAGAGAAGAAACTTTGATAGTGTATCATACCATGCCCTTGGAGCTTGCTTTAAACCGTAAAGATCCTTCTTCAAGCGATAGACATGAGTAGGATGCTCTGAATTCACAAAACCTTCGGTTGGCCGACGATACGACTTCTTTTAGATCTCCGTTAAGAAAAGCCGCCTTTAACATCCATCCGATAGACTACCAAATTCTTACTAGCAGCATTAGCCAGAAGATTCTCGATTGCCTCGATACGTGCAACCGAGTAAGTGATTCTTCAAAGTCAATACCCTCCTCTTGACGGTATCCTTTTGCAACCAATCGAGCCTTGTTCTTTAATACATCACCATGCTCATCAAGTTTTACATTGAAGATCCACTTTAGAGCAATGATCATAGCACAGCTCGAGGAGCGTACTAATTCCCATACATCTAGTCGATCAAACTCATGAATTTCTTCTTGCATGGCATTGAACCAATTGTCTTCATTCATGGCAGTTTTAACGTCTTTTGGTTCGATCTTAGATAGTACTGAGTTGAAGAAGCACCATAAGGCATCAGTTACAAGTTGTTTACGAGTGCATACAGGACGAGAGGGGTTTCCAATGATGTTGTCCAATGGATGGTCATGTGTCCATATTCTAAGGTGTTCATGTGGTTGTGTTTGAGGAACTGAAGTAGCAGAGTCATTTTCTCTTGAAGAAGATAGTTCTGATGATGATTCAGGAGCAAATATGTTTTCAAAGGGTGCATCTTCAGGAGTAGCAAAGGGATTATCTCCGTCATAGGTGCCAGAAACAGTTCCATGATGTACACTCGATGATTGAGGATTTGTTGATGAGACAGAGTGATCAGCAGCAGGCGCTTCTTGACTTAATGACATAGAAACTAAAGGGTTAACTTCATTGACAGGATAGGAGCCTCTCGTTGATGGATTTGACAGATCATTAGCAATTGGCTCATAGTGTTAATCAAACATTGGATCACATAGTTTCTTCAAATCATCTTCTGAAGGAGGTACATAAGGAGTTGCCGTGAGAGATTTTGTACAAGAGAAGAACTAATGGGACTACTTAATGAAGGTTGTGATGCTGGTCCAGAACTTAATTGTCCTGGAGCCATTTTCCGGATGTACTCATCGAACGGACGCTGAATAGTTTCAATGATATCTCGAGTTCTTTGGTTGTAGATTCGATAACCCTTCTTGTTTGATGCATAACCTACAAAAACTCCAATGTCCGCCTTAGCTCTTAATTTACCTAAATCTTGACCGTCATTCGTTGGATAGTACAAAGCACCGAACACACGAAGGTAGGAGAGATCAGGTTTTCGTTTATGGACAAGTTTGTATGGAGTTTTAACATGAGAGGTGTGTATAAGGGAACGATTTTGGGTGTAGCAAGCAGTGGAAATAGCTTCAGCCCAAAGAAACATTTGAACCTTTGAATAAATTAGCATTGTTCTTGCGGCTTCCACAAGAGTTTGATTTCGTCTTTCAACTACCCCGTTCTGTTGAGGAGTTCGTGGAACACTTCTTTGATGACTGATTCCAACACTTTCATAAAATTGCCTTAAGTCTTTGTTAACAAACTCTGTGCCATTGTCTGTTTGAACAATTCTAACAGTATTGTTGAGTCGAACCTGAAGCTACTTGATAAGTTTGATGATGATATCTAGAGTTTCATCCTTTGTCCTTAAAAAATTTACCCAAGTAAATCGAGAGTAGTCATCAACAACGACTAAAATATATTTCTTCCCATTTATCATTTGCACTCTCATTGTTCAGCACAAATCCATATGAAGGGTATGAAGAACTTCCATTACAGAGTTTGTGGGTTTGGGTTTGTGGGCATATTTCTTGCTTTTTCCCAATTGGCATGCTGAACAAAGATGATCTTTTCATACATTAATCTGGGTAAGCCTCTTACAAGATCCTTTCTGGAAAGATTATTAATGATGCCGTTCAAGTGATTGAGACGACGATGCCATAACCATGATTTTGTTTTTGAAGCCTTTTACAACAAGCAGATTGGAGAAGACTTCATCATGTCTTCGATAGAGATGGTGTATAGATTTGACCCACGAGTTCCTCTTAACAGTTCCACACCATCAAGTTCTCTAACGAAACAAGTATGTTTTCTAAATGCCACTTCTAGATCGGAATCACAGAATTGACTAACAGAAAACAAGTTATGACCAAGACCTTCAACATAATATACCCTGGAGATTACACTATCGCCAACAACATAGTCTTCATAACCCATAATTGCACCAAAATGGTAGTTCCTGAATCTAACAGTCCCGATGAATTTACTCACGAAGTTCATGAGCCACGAGCGATCTCCAAGTATATGCTTGGAACAAACCTGAGTCCGTGTACTACGTAATCGATTTGAACGATCCAGTAGTTGAACACGCATAAGAATGGATAACTGATAATTGGGATCCCTATGCAAGAATGGGTTCCATTTGTTAGCAAAGTGATTGGAACACCCACATCGGAAGTAGAAACAATGGAATCATCGTGAATAGATGCAACTAGTGTCCAGATTTGACCTATTCAAAGTATGTTCACTTCTTAAAGGAATAGTTCTACCAGTAGGCATCCATTTTCTAATGGGCATTGACTTAGCAAATTTAGGGCAAAACTCATTAAGATTAAACTTACGTACCAGAGGTTTCCATTGATAACCTATATTGCTAAATTTTCTTCCTATGGGTTTCCAATGTTTTCTAACTTTCTTTCGCCTTTGCATTTTAGCTTTCTTAGCTTGATTTTTAACATTAACAGTTTTAACTGGGGATTTAACAGCATTAATCAAATCATTCACACCACATTCATGATTAGTAACAGAAGTCAAGCAATCATCATTACATGGTTTGCAGAAAGTAGCAGAATTTGAATTAATTACAGTACGCTTATAGCTAATACTAGAATCAACACGATTCATTTTATTCAACTCAAACTTAGTGTTCCTAGGGTGGTCTTCTACTCTCTTCCAATGCACATTCTTAGCTTGCGAGGTCCTATCTTGCTTTGTATTGCCTGGAGGCTTTGACCCACTTGCTTTTATGTCACCGATTACTCCTATAGAGGGAATTATGGGAACATTAGTTGGTTGGGCTACTTTTTGCATTCCCGAACTAGACGCAAGGTGGATCTCAACTACTTGAAGGAACTTTATAGTTCACTTTCTTAATACTGGGCATAGAATGGATTGCATACTTGGCACTAGGCATAGAACAAGGCATCACAGCTTTATCTTTCGCACCTAAGGATTTAGGACATGTTGCTATTAAACTTCTAATAGCTCTTGAGATCGCTTGGCCCTAATGCAAGCAAACCTAATTTCTCTATCAAGTGGATTATTTATGAAATCCTCTTCTACAATCTCACAGAGACATTCTAGACTATCCTTAAGGTGAGTGAAATAGTTATGAAACACAAGTTCATTATTTCTAAGATGAGAAGGAATGTATTTAACACCACAAGATATTTGGAGTCTGCAGATGACTTTGATGCAACATTCTCATTAAATACAAGTGGCATTTTCCCTTTTTCCTGACTCTTCAGATTCTCAATTTCCTTTTGTAAAGACGTTAGTTTTTCGTTGTTCTTGTCACGAGTGACTTTCATTGAATCATATAACTCTTTAAAGTGTCGTTTAACTTTTTCATTTTCTTCGAGAAAACTCTCATTTTCCTTTTGTAAAACATTAACCAAGTTTTGAAGATGAAAAGTTTGAGAACACTGAGAATCTAAAGGAAGAGGAAGTTGGGATCCAGTCACATTGTTCTTTTCACCCTTTAATTGTGAAATTTGGGCTTTCAACTTTCTGATCGTGTTACAATGAGCTTGAATCTGTTCGTCATGTTTGTTTATTTTAAAAGTGCATCAAACTCTGGAACATTTGAGGATGTCTTGATGTTTGAGGTTTTGACATTTTCTTTGAGATGTTGATATTTTAGTTGCAAATCAAAATGTTCAACTTCTAGCTTAGAAAAATGTTTTACCAAATTATCGTGATCATCCTGATCAGTTTTCTCATTTAGTTTCGAAGTTTTTGTTTCCAAGCTCAATGACACGATCATGGGAAACTTTCAAGGCAAATAAAGCATTCATGAAATTGAGAAGCAGTAATAGAATGCTTAGTAACAAAGATAAAACACATCTTGAGCCACACAACTTAATACTAAGTTCTCATTTAAGATATGGAGATTCTTCCTTTCAATTTCATTATATTTGAGTTCCCATTCATAATCATTGACCTCAACAATCATTGCATCAAATTCCTTTTCCATTTCTTTAATATCTGAGTTTATCCCCTTTTGAAGACTCTCAAATTGACCTTTTAATTGTTTAAAGAAAGGCATGACCTCAATTAAATAGCATTCTTTAGTTTGCTAAAAACCCCTTTCCCCTTCAGCTTATCCCTCAGTAGGTGTGATTCTCTTCTTACATGTTTCTCAAAATCAACTAATAATTGATAAACAACATACAAAAGGCCGATTAAGATCTTGCTATTAGTGGAAATAGTTCTAGGAACTAAATGCATTGGTGTATTCAGAGGATACACAGTAGCTGCAGGCACTTTCCTAAGGGGAGGGTTTGTATCAACTATTGCATTTGCTTTTTGCTTATGTTGGGAATTATGCAAAGTAGGAATTCTGCTGAAAATATCAGCCAAGGAATCAATAAGTACATGGATTCTCCAAGAAGTGTTTCACTAAGGTATATAAACGTGTTGTTGGTTTCATGAGATAGATATTCCGCGTATTCTATAGTTAGTTAGGATATGCATGAGCTTTATTAGGAAGTTATAATGTATATTTTATTTAGTTTTATGTTTATACGTTTCGTGGGAAACGAGTTAGGGTTTCTTGTCTATAAAAGGAACACAATAGTATGAGTTATGTATGAGTTGAAAACAAAGTTTTAGTATTATTAAAAGATCCATAGAGGATCAAAGAGTTCTTAGTTATTTGTGTTTGTTCTTGTGTTTAATTTCCGCTTGACTACAAGTTATAGAGATGCTTTTAGTGTGTTTGTGATTACATAAGCATTACTATCGATCTACGAGTGCTTTAAGATCTATCAAGGTCTATAGGTTCAACAAGTGGTATCAGAGCCCTCGAGAGTCTCGAATACAAAGAACAATCTTTTCTCGCAAGCACCCTTACAACCAAAACTACATTCAACATTCCCCGATCGACGCTGACATTGAGGTCACCAACAACCACAACAACACATCTATGCAACAACTTAGTCTTTCAAACAGCAATGCAAAATTCCCATACCTAAAGAAGGAGGAATATGATTTATGGGCTATGAAGATGAAGAATTGGATCTCCAACATTGATTGGAATCTCTGGGAAATTGTGAAGAATGGGAACAGTTTGAAGAGGACGATCACAGATCCTGATGGTAATGTTACCATTGTTCCTCCCAAATCACAAGAAATATTGGCTGTTCAAAGAGAGAACAAAGTGAGAACCATTCTCCTTCAGGCTATACCTGAAGATCACTTGGGTGACTTTCACTACATGCAGGATGCAAAGGACATTTGGCTTGTTGTCAAGGCTAGGTTTGGTGGGAATGAAGAGTCAAGGAGAATGAGGAAATCTATGCTGAAACAATAGTTTCAAGAAATCCAAATCACTGAAGAAGAAGAAGGTATCCACAAGGGGTATGACAGGTTTCATAAGATATTGAGTCAATTGAATCAGCTGAAGGCAAATCCAGATAATGATGACTGCAACTCAAAGTTCTTGAGATCTCTACCTTCATCTTGGTTGCAGGTAAGCATTGCCCTCAAAGCTAAAGGTGGGTCGGATATGCTCACTTTTGATGAACTATACAAATGACTTAAATCTCTTGAGCCTGATGGGAGAAGCCCTTTTCGCTCATCCACTCCTAGTCACACAACTTTTGTGGGGCTTCCTCAAATAGGATGACTTATGCTCCAAGTCCTGTTTCCTCATCATCAACATACACTACAACTCCATCAAGTTCTCAACCTAAATCCAAGAGTGTATTGAAGATGTGATTCATTCTTTTGTTGCCGATTATGACACTCAGCAAAGAACTAGCCTTTGAGGACTTTGAATGTGGATCCATTTGACATGGAAGAGATGAATTTGAAATGGCAACTGGCTATGCTCTCAATGAACATCAAGAAGTTTGAGAGTAAGTCTAGGAGAAAGTTTGGCTTCCAAGGAAGAGATCCAGCTAGGTTTAACAAAGGCAAGGTCAAATGCTTTACTTGTGGTCAGATGGGTCACTTCTCTAGAGAATGCAAGGATAGGAAAGCAGGTGATGAGGTGAGATATTCTTCCTATCGCAGATTCGTAAGGAAGTCTGGAACTTCAAAGGTGGACCCTCCTCAGACTTATCACCGTGGATGACCATGTTGATGGAAGATGCATGAGCATGAGAATGATGAAGGTCCCGGTTCGGAGAATATTAGATTGCTGGCAAGCTGTACTTCAGATGATAGGCATGATCAAGTTGCCTTGATGGGCATCTCTCAGGTACACAATTGTGTTTTTGGTTGTAGTGAACGATATACTGAACTTAAAGAAGCCTATGATGAATTGAAACCTAAATATAATGAATGCTATGTAGAAGTTGAGGCTTATAAACAGGATTTAAAAATATTAGAAAGACAAAAAGTTTGGTTTCAAAAGAATCAATTGGCTTATGATGAAAAGATCAGGGTGTTACAAAGTGATTTAGATTGTGCTAAAATAGATTTAAAACGCACTGAGAAAGAAAAAGTTAAGGTAGTTTCTGAAAATCAAGAGCTAAAAGAGAAACTAGATAAGGAAGTAGCTAGACATAACGAATGGTTAATATCAGGTAACAATCTAGCTAGACATATCTATAGTAGTCAATCTGAGACCTTAGGGATAGGTTTAGGTTTTCAAAAGTATGTAGGATTAGAAGCTAGACATGATGGGCATAAAACTACACAAGCAGGTTTAGCTAATTATGTCAAAGAAGGAACATTACATGCTGTCCCTGGACCTATTAGAGGTGAACATATGCCCATTGACCTTTCCCTCACTGTTGACTTTGATGGATCACACCATCTGTATGGCAAAAAGTCAAAAGACTTACAGACCCTGATTCTTCATCTACTGACTTTTTCTCTTGTTGTGACAAAGGACAAGTCCTCTCGACCAAGGGTCTACTTCTACTACCCGTGTGATTCAAATGACAAGTCGACCTTCCTAAGAATTTGCCCAAGCCTACACCCAAGACTGCACAAGCCTTTTAGAGTTGCTGCGAGGAATCAATTTCAAGACAGTTTCTCCTGAAGACTTGTCTTTTAATTCTTTGCACAATAATGCTTTTAAGTTTGTTAAAAACAATTCTGTTAATTCTTTTGATTTGAATGCTTTTTCTTATAATAGAACACCTTTTACTTTGAATAAATCTTCTAAAAAGAAGACATGTTTTGTTTGTGGAAGCAAATTTCATTTGATTAAGGATTGTAATTTTCATGAGCGAAGAATGGGTGCAGGTGCTGGTCAAAAGAAACCTAGACCAATGTGGACAAATGTTAATGATATACCATCTTATATTCCACAAGCAACTAAACCTTCTCCATTTCCTTGGAGAAGATATGTTGCTAGATCTTATGTGAAACCAACAAGTTCATATTTTCAAAATGGTTATTGGCATGGTTATGTTGACTCAATGAATGATGGGAAGGGATATCGGGATACTGCTTTGAAGCCCTCAGCAGGTTGTTCTTGGACTCAAAAGGGACCTAAATTTCAATGGAAACCCAAGAACAATGGTGGATCTTATACATCTGTATGGCATTACTCTAATGATCCACAAGTCAGGCTCAAGTCAGTGATGACTTGAGTCTCTATAGTGTACTAATATTTTGTATATATTTTTGTTGTTGTAGGATCATCCTCATAAGCATAAGGAAGTTGGCATCGTTGATAGTGGTTGTTCAAGAAGCATGTCAGGAAATAGAGATATGATGCATAATTTCGTACCTATAGAAGGAGGAGGAAATGTGACATTTGGTGGAAGTGATGGTAGAATCACTGGGAAAGGCACCATCAAAACACCTCTACTGGATTTTGAGAATGTGTACTATGTAAAGGAACTACAACACTTCAACTTGTTCTCAGTCTCACAAATTTGTGACACCAAGAACAATGTATTCTTCTCTGAGGAAGAATGTCTTGTGCTATCTAAAGACTTCAAACTCCCAGAAGATACATCAATTCTGTTGAGAGTTCCTAGGAATCACAATCTATACACATTCAACTTGAATGATGTTCAACCGTAAGGTGACCTAACGCGGTTTGGTGGCTAAAGCATCCCTGGGTGAGTCTACAAAATGGCATAGAAGGATGGCACATGTGAACTTCAAGACCATCAACAAACTTTCTAAACTTGGTATAGTTGAAGGACTTCCTTCCAAAGTTTTCACCAATGAACATAATTGTGTTGCCTGCAACAAAGGAAAGAAACACAGAGCCTCATATAAAGCTATTACTATTGTGAGCATTATTTCAGAACCTCTTCGCTTGCTTCACATGGATCTCTTTGGTCCAACCCAAGTCAGAAGTATTGATCACAAGTATTTTTGTCTAGTAATCACTGATGACTTCAAAGAAGTTTTGTTGGGTATTCTTTCTAAGGACTAAAGATGAAACGTCTCAAGTGTTGAAAGAATTCATTACCCTTGTTGAAAATCAGTTGAACAAAAAGGTTAAAGGTATTCGGTGTGATAATGGGACAGAGTTCAAGAATGTTGTTTTAATTGAACTCTGCAAGTCTAAAGGTATAAAAAGGAACTATAGCACTCCAAGAACCCCACAACAAAATGGGGTAGCTGAAAGAAAGAATAGAACCTTAATAGAGGCTACAAGATCTATGCTTGCAGACTCTAAATTACCCACTATGTTTTGGATCAAGCATTGGCACAAAGATGTTATGTAATGGTATCCATTACTAGACCTCACTTCAAGACACCTTATGAACTTCTCACAGGGAAAGTTCTTGCTATACATTACTTCAAACCGTTTGGGTGTCAAGTGACCATTTTGAACACAAGTGATCCATTGGGTAAATTTGATGAGAAAGCTGATGAGGGGTATATTGTGGGATATTCGGCTCATAGTAAGGCTTCCAGGGTATATAATTTGAATGCTAGGAAGATTGAGGATACCCTTAACCTGAGGTATCTAGGAGATAAGCCCAATGTGCAAGGTCAAGGTCATGTGTGGTCTTTTGACCTGGATTACTTAACTGATTACTTGGGTTATTCTAGACATGTGGCTAATCTAAATGCAGGTACACCAGAGTCTCCCACTGACAATGATGGTACCATGGATGCTGACTCAGATAGTGAGTTTGAGGATGATAAACAACCTATTATTGTACCTTCCTTCTCCCCTAACCAATTTTGTGTGATACTTCTAAAGTTACTCGATAAGAGTGAAGATGAGTCACATTATGCGAGGATCTTGCTAGGCTTCAAGCAAGAGTATGCAGCTAACCTAGATGCCGAGAGGCTTGATGGATAGATTGCTAGAGATACAAAGCTGGAAATCATGATTCTCCCGAAGGTTCTCCTGCTTCTCCCGGGGTCTCCCATTTCTACTAAAGTGTCCACAGATTTTGTAGAACCTTATACACGCTTTCCAAGACCTTCATATCTTGGAAATCGTCAACCCAAAGTTGGCATCTTCACCTCACCTTCCTATGACAGTGATTTTGAGCCAACTGTGACTAATCTTGACACATCTATTGAAGTTAACCCCATTGCTACTAAAAGGATCAACATTGCTCATCCTCAATCCAATGTTATTGGTGATCCTCAAGCACCGCTAGAACTAGAAGGACTGTGACAAGTTCTAAATATGGTCAAGTTGTTTTTCTCTTATTTCTCAAACCAAAGAAAGGGACAATCACACGACTTTAAGCATTGTCTGCTTGCTTGTTTTCTTTCTCAAGTGGAACCAACCAAGTGTTACTCAAGCTCTTGAAGATTCAAGTTGGCTTGAAGCAATGCAAGAGGAGATACAACAATTCAAAAATCAGCAGGTTTGGATCTTGGTACCACTACCTGATGGGAAGTATGCTATTGGGACAAAATGGATTTTGAAGAATAAAAGAGATGCAAGGGGTGTTGTGATTAAAAACAAAGCAAGATTAGTGGCTCAGGGGTTCAGGCAAGAGGAAGGAATTGATTATGATGAAGTATTTGCACCTGTTGCCAGAGTTGAGGCCATTCAATATTTTTGGCCTATGCATCTTACATGGGATTTATGGTGTATCAAATGGATGTTAAAGGTGCTTTTCTGGATGGTGAAATAGAAGAGGAGGTTTATGTCACTCAACCCAAAGGATTTGAAGACCCAGGTCATCCACATCATGTTTATAAGGTTGTAAAAGCTCTCTATGGACTACATCAGGCACCAAGAGCGTGGTATGCTAGGCTTTCAAAGATTTCTCACAAGCATGGTTATAGAAGAGGTGCCATTGACAAAACACTTTTCCCAAAGAAGAATTCCACAGACATCATACTTGTGCAAGTTTATGTGGATGACATTATATTTGGTTCCACTAAAGAAGCTTGGTGTAGGAGTTTGAGGAGCTGATGAAGGGAGAATTTCAGATGAGTGCTATGGGGTAGCTTACTTTCTTTTTGGGTCTCCAAGTTCACGGAAACCCGATGGTATTTTTATCACCGTGATAAATATGTGAGGGACATTTTGAAGAAGTTTGGAATGGAGAGTGTCAGAACTGCCACTACACCTTATGAAGCTCCAAAACCAAAGAACAACATTGAACCAGATCCAGCAATGAATGTTCACTTATACAGATCTATGATTAGTTCATTGATTTATTTAACAGCTTCTAGGCCTGACATTACATTTGCTGTGAGTGTTTGTTCTAGACATCAAATCACTCCACTTGCTTCCCATCTGAATGCAGTCAAGAAGATCTTTAAGTACCTTAAAGGCCAACCTAATTTAGGTCTTTGGTACCCAAAAGAGTCTCCTTTTAAGCCGAGGCTTACAGTGATAGTGATTATGTCGGTGCAACTGATAGGAGATCCACAACTAGAGGTTGCCAATTCCTTGGAAAAAGATTGATTTCTTTGCAGTGCAAGAAACAAACTATTGTTGCTACCTCATCTACTGAAGCAGAGTATGTTGTTGCTGCAAATTGTTGTGGTCAAGTACTATGGATACAAAATCAATTGTTGGATTATGGGTTTAACTTCATGAACACAACAATTTTTATTGATAATGAAAGTACCATATGCATAGTTAAAAATCCAGTTTTCCATAGTAGAACTAAGCATATTGAAATCATGCACCACTTTATAAGAGATGCATATGAAAAACATTTGATAAAAGTGGTTAAGATTCACACTGATGATAATGTGGCAGATTTGTTGACTAAAGCTTTTGATGGACCTAGGTTTCAACACTTACTTGTCCATATTGGGATGCTTAACCCTTAACCTAAAGTTTGAGGGGAGGCATATGCCTCAGGGGAGGATTTTAGTTGTATATTTTGTAAACTTTGCAGATATTTGATTATCTTTTTGTTTGCTAACACTAACCTGCTAATGTACTTTGAGTTTTGTTTGTCTTAGTTTGGTTTGGTGTGTTTGCTACTTTGTGTCTGTTTTGCAGAATGCTATATTAGTTGATGCTCACAAAGTTGGTTAATAGAATATGGTCATGTAAGCTTAATGCTTGTTTCTATTGAAGAGAAGTATCAAGTAATCTAACTATTTCTACCAAGAGAAGTAATCAGTTAAATTATTCATTCATTCAAGAAATGCTTATACCTTTACAGCTTACAATCAACTTCAAATGAAAATACAAGACCATTTCTATACAAGATCTACTAAAACAATACTAGCTCCTATCATCTATTCCAAACGCTGGATATGCATAACCAGTACGACGAAGAAGCTGAAGACAAAAATCGGAAGGATGGATTGATGAAAACGAAGATGAAGCCGGTGGATATCGAGATGAATTTGTGATATGAAAATCTTCGCTTGTTCCATCTACTGCTCCACCATAAAGCAATCACTCCATCTTCCTTTTGCCCTTTCCCTTACCGATATGAGATGAAGCAGGAAGTGCTATCACCACAGCACTTGGCTCTAGACGATCCAGGAGTCATCGTAATCACTAGAAGACTCACTTGGATCCACTACACTATCATCTTCAGAAGAAGGGAGAAAGGGGGACTTCAAAGGTCGAGGTTCATATTGATAAGAAGATCGAAATAATAGGCGTAAATCATCACTGGCTGATGATGATGAAAATGATGATGATGGAGAGGAGGTTGGATCAATAACTTCTGGTTTAGTAGACATGGTTTTGTTGATGATTGTGGTATTTTTGGAGAAATTAGGGTTTGTGAAGATAATTGAGGGTAATTGATGTGTGATAAGGGTGCATTGGTATTATCTTATAGGCGGATTCAACAATTAATGCGAGTTGGGTGTCATAGTAAAAAGATATTTACTGAAGAATACTTAGCCACTTGAGTTGTTTCACGATTGACCTTCTTCAGCAGATTGACCATTGTTTCTGCTGAAGTGTTAAGTTTGAATTTGGTTGAAGTTATTTTCCACATCAGATATGGTCAACAACTTGTTCCGATATATTTGACCATAAATTGGGTAACTTCTACTAATACCTTTTTCGCATATCTTCGCCCAAAATAAATGATTCCCTCTTCACTTGATATAAACACACTTTCAGTTGCATGAATCATAACTCATTATCACAATTTCTCACATGGCGCTTCAATTCAAGAAAGATCATAACAAAGTTGCTTTTCTGGGAAAAGCAAAGGGTCATGAATTATATGAACCAATGGTGGAATTCTTGAAGCGATCCAAGCTTCATTATGCTTTAACATATTCCCCGGATGTGATATATGAATCATTGGTTACACAGTTTTGGGCATCTACTACTTAAATGGAGTGACACAGATTGCAGCTATGATAGATGGAACAGAGTATGTTGTGACGGAGGATTTGATAAGGAGAAAGCTTCGTTTGGACGATGAAGATGGGGTTTATCACTCTAATTCTCGTGGAGATACTTGTCGGGCTAAGGGTTGTGGGTTATCAAAGTACTGAACCGATATATGGCACAAAACAAGCTTTGTCCCGTGTGGAGATTTTTGGTACACACTTTACTTCAAAGTATTAGTAATAAGTCAGGGGGATGGGACCAACTTTCTACTCAATTGGGTGTGGATTGTATGTCTGTCATGTGGATTAACTTATAATTTTTCTAAGTATATTTTTGATAACATGGTTGAAAATGTTCAAAGGAAAAAGCATAAGTTTTTAATGTGCCCTAGGTTTTTGCAAATGATCTTAGACATTACAACCCAAGTCCAAGCTTTTTGTCCCATAGGAGCTTTAATCGCTAAACTGCTTTGTTTCAATGAAAACCAATTTTGAGGGGAACATCATCCTTTGCAAGCAGCCTATGTTGCCTCAAGGCAATGAGGTTGTCAAGAGAGGAATGTTATTGGTACTCCAACCTCTACTACTGTTGTCACGATGGTAATCCATTAGTTGCCATAGATGAGGGCCCTTCCATGACCGCCAAGCATCACATGTTTCTCCCGACCCCCACACCGCACCTTTATCCACACCTACACCTAGTCCACCACCTACTCATGTTACTCCTGATGAGTTTGAGCATGAGGGTATTAGAATGCCCTCACCTAGTCCTGTAAGAGAGCCATTTGTTGAAAGCTCTCCTATTTTTTAGCATGACCATTTTTCTCTCGAAGGTCCAATGAAGCTCCCATTACCACCGAGCAACCTGGTGGAGCCGAGGACCCTATTACTCTCACATTTGTATATGCTTTGCTCAACAGGACTATGAAAGAAGTTGCTGATCTCAGGAAGGAGCTTGCTGAGACGAAATCTACACTTGGTAGTGAGATTGTGGAGTTAAAGAAAAAGGTTCATGATTTAGAGGACAAACTTGGGCAAAATAGCAAAAGGAAGCTTGTGGTTTCTTCTGATGAGGAGCAAGAGGATGTTACTTTAGATTCACTTGAAATCTTGGCTAATGTTGCTCAACAAACTCATGTTTCTACTCAAATTGCTGTTGGATCCTCAAAACACAAGGAACCTATTCTGTTTTCTAGAAGGAGAACAAGAAAATATTTGAGCAAGGATTCCACTGAATCATCAAAATTGCAAAGTGTGGACAATGTGGCAACAACTGATGAGAATGTTGGTGCTCCAATGATGGATGTTGCTTCTGAGCTTGGTCAATCTTCATCTGTACTGCAATTCACTTCTCCACATTCGCAGCTCATGATGAAGTGTTTATTGTCGGAAGGAATTTTAATTTGGATCCTCATGCTAATGTTACTTCAAGACACCTCAACATGTTACCGCTGATGCTTACATGGGTGTTTCTTCCGATGTTCTTATTATTGAGGCTTCACATGGTGATTCTCGTTCTTGAATCACTGATAAAGGTAAAGGCTCTATGATTGATGAGGAACTTGGTTCGGATCTAGTAAGTGAACAGGAAAGGCAAGAACAAGAAAGGATGTGAGTATGCTGATGAGAAAAAGAGTCATGCCTTGGCTCAAAAGATTGAAGCTCAGTTTGCAACCAATTTGCCTCCTGAGAGACAAAGAGAAATTGATGAACTATCTACTCAATTCACTGATGAGCAATGGGATACTTACACTCATCAAGTTGCATCCAATCCTACACTTGCACAAAGTATTTTAGGAGCAGACTTTGATAGTGAGAATTTTGCTGCACTAATGGTGGCTCTTGGACACCAAAGGAAGCAAGTTGCAAGACGTAAGAGCCATTGTCTGCCAAAAGGCTCAAGCTAAGAAACGAGACCACAAACCGCACTGTAAGAGAGCCTATATGAGGAATGTGGTGTATAATCAAAGCATTGCTATTTATCAGTCTGGTTTATCAAAGAAGCAAGTTTGGGCTTTAGATGATTCAAAGTTGAATAGCAAGTATCAGAAGATTATGAAACATATTACAACACCTTCTACCTTGAAGAGAATTGCTGGTAGTGCAGATGCTCCAAAGGCAAAAAGACCCAAGCAAGTTGAGATTGTGGATTCATTTGATGATGCACCTAAGATGAATTCTCCAGTTGTTCCTTCTGAAGCATCTACTAAAGATATACATTCAGCTGAAAGGGTTCACTCAGCTGAACCTCATGTTGTTTCTTCTGAAGCATTACCAAGTGTTGCACCTGTTGATAAAGTAGGAGCAGAGTTGGGTAAGAAAGTTGAACTAGCATCTGCTAAAGCTAAGAGGGCCAGAGAAGTGGTTGAGAGAATGTATGCATTGCGTGGTGTCGCTCCAATTATGTCTACTTCTACTTCTTCCATTCCTCGCTAAAGATGTCTCGATGAATCGAGAAGATACCATCTTCTCAGATCTATGGAGATTTATATACCAGGTAGGAGGAAGAAAAGGATGTCTAAAAGGAGACATATTACTCTCGTGAGATCTGTGAGATCGATAGGACATATACATCTAGGATTCATAAGTCACTTAGTGGAGAGTTCTTTGGATCTCAAGGTCACTGATTCAACTTTTATTATAGAAGGATCTCACGATGCTTTTCGTGAAGGGTCTCATGGTGTGTTGACTACTTGGACTTTGATCAAGGACAACTTAACACCATCTTTATGTTGGATAATACTTCTATGCAGTTTAACTTCTTGAAGGATATACTTCATATGGTGGATAGGCAAGATTTGTTTACACTTCATGGTCTTGTTACAAAGCATTATGATACTCATTCACCAGTGGTTCTCGTTTATACTTGTTGGGTGATCTTCAAGTTATGTTTGATTCTCAATCTTCAAATAGTCGTGATATTCAATTTGGAAAGATTCACATAAGTGGAAGGTTGAGACTTGGAGATTTTATCCTCTTCCCTGTGTGTATGTGGTGGAGACACGAATGGGATGACAAAGTGTATGTTATCCGACAAGATTTATCCTTTATCTCAGAATTTGATGCTAAGCATGCTTAGAACGAAGTTGGAGGTTCCTCCCGATCTAGTAGGGAATGATATGCTACATGTCAACAATTGATTGATTGATTAAGACTCAACTTCAAGAGCATCTAGCATCTTCTTGACTCTGGTATCTTGTTTATTGTGTATTATTTGTATTCTTTGTTTTCTTTATTTGTTTGTTTCATTATTAGTTAAAAAAAAAAAAACTAAGTATATTCTTTGTTTGTCTAACTTTGCTTGCGTGTTTGTTGTATATCTTTGTTTATGGTTATCAACTCACCAGATGTACCTTGTGTATGTCAAAGAGTTGGCTAGTCCAAAGGGTACAGCTTTGGTAAAGACACTTCAAATCTGTTGATAGTCAGAATGGTTTGCTCAAAATCATAGGGTTGGCAACTTACCCATGCTTAATTGTCGAGGGTTGTATGTTCATCAATTCACCATGGTTTATTCCTTTTTGGAATCCAATAATTGGCTAGCCCACAAGTATATGGTTTGTAGTAAAGGCAAAGTGGAATACCATATTTGTAATCAATTCACCAAGGGATTCTTTCTACCTAAGCATTGACTAGTCCCGAAAGCAAACGGCTACAGGTAAAGACATGTCAAATCCATTTATAGTTGCTAATTTGCTAATAAATCGATGGTTATCGCTGTACCATAGTTTTGAACTTAAACATATGGCTACTCCAGGAGTGATGGCTATTGGTAAAGAGACATCAAATCCATTATTTTCAATGATTCACCTCTCACAGGAGTTAACACACCTGGATGTGATGAGAATAGTATGAAACTTATATGTTTTGATGTACATTTTGTCATTTGTTGCTGCAAAGATCTGGAGTTTCAAAGTTTTATCATCATAGAGATGGGATTCTTGTAGTTCTTTGTTGCTGGTGTTCGAATACAATCCTCTTGTTTTGCTGTGTTAAAGATCTATCAAGAAACTGCAACTTAACCTAGTCAAATTCCAGTTTAGGGGAGGATTGTTGGGAATTATGCAAAGTAGGAATTCTCAATAAAAATACCGTCAAGGAATCACGAAGTACATGGATTCTCAATAAGAAGAGTTTCACAAGTTATATAAACGTGTAGTTGGTTTCATGAGATAGATATTCCGCGTATTCTATAGTTAGTTAGGATATGCATGAGCTTTATTAGGAAGTTATAATGTATATCTTATTTAATTTTATGTTTATACGTTTCTTGGGAAATGAGTTAGGGTTCCTTGTCTATAAAAGGAACACAATAGTATGAGTTATGTACGAGTTGAAAAACAAAGTTTTAGTATTATTAAAAGATCCATATAGGATCAAAGAGTTCTTAGTTATTTGTGTTTGTTCTTGTGTTTAATTTCCGCTTGAATACAAGTTATAGAGACTGTCTTTTAGTGTGTTTGTGATTACATAAGCATAACTAACGATCAACGAGTGCTCAAAGATCTATCAAGGTATATAGGTTCAACAGCTTATCCATGTCTTTCTTTCAAAAAATTTGTTTTGGGGTTAATTGATTCTGAGGCTTAAACATGTTCAGGGAGATCCAATTTTCTTTTGTGTAATCATGAGGTTTGACAGTGATGTTTTGTTTTTTACACTCAGGATCATTTAGCTTCATATCCATTTTCTTCCTAGAGACATCTTCTAGTTGAATATCTTCCTGAGTGCACTCAACACAACTAGGTTTCTGTCTAGGTTTTAGAATCTCATTGCCATCATAGATTACATTTTGAGCAGCTTTTGCTATCTTACCATACTCAGGGTTGGGTTTCTCTACAATGGGAACATTATGCTTATCGCTTAAGTCTCTATGCTTAGTGACCATGTGAGCAGTCTGAAGGGTGTTTCCTTGTACGTAAAATTTGTTTTCAAGTTTGTTTTTTAAAGTTTTTAGATTGGAAAAGTCAGTTAAAAGTTTTGATTCCTTAGCATGAAATTCCTGTTTAAGCACTTTTACATTATCTTGAAGTTCTTGCTTTTGCATAACAGTTTTAGAAAGCTTTTCTTGTAAGGAGTTTAACTCTTGTTTTAACACTTCATCTCTAAAATTACTTTTCTAATGATTGTACGATTTGGTCATCCATTTCCTCGCCACGGGTAGTTAACTCAAACTTAGCACGTTGTTCATAAATAGCAACTTGTTTCTTTATAGGCATTCCAGAGAGATAACAGTAATCATCGTGGGCGATGCGGTGTATTCATCAAAAACATAGTCATCATTGACCGCAGAAGATACATCACTTGGTACAATCTCACTTTCACTTTGTGTCACATATTGATCATATGGGACAATATTACTATTACCCTCATTATCAATATCCGATTCATAAGTTTCAAGAGATTGTACTTCGTTATGTATCTTTTGCTCATCCACCTCATCGTATAGTTTTAATACCTTGGAGATGATTGATTCTTTGATGGACCACTGTTGTGGTGATGAGACCTTTGAGAGACCATAGGTGAGATGCTTGCCATGAAGATTGTCCTGGCAAGAGGTTCATCATCGACATCGATTCAAATGCGCCACATCGCAACTTGAAAGGCATTTTGATGATTGTGACCTATTTCCGAATTGGCCGCCATCCACATCGAGATCATATGTCTTAGCATTCCTCTCTCGCAAGAAACAACAACTCCTCTTCATCCAAAGTCGCCCATTATCCCGAGCTTGCACAAGAAACATCTTGTCTTTGAAGTATCTCGCATTCTCGTGGACGCTGGAGATGTGCGCCTCCTTGCAATATGTCCCTCACCACCACGCTTGTAGCATTTGATTGGCTTCGCTTGCCCTTGATTGGCATTTCTTCCACGCATTCTCGATTAGCCAAATATCCTCCACCTACTCCAAGATACCATAACCCTCGCCCAATCATCCCTTGAACATACCGCCTTCCTTGCACATTCTCGCACCACTACCTTACCATCTCTCGATAGTAGCTTGATTGTGTGGATTGGATGTCGCTCGAGGTTATTGTTGGTGTGTGGAGTGGAATTCATATTTTGACTAACCATGAGAGATAGTTGATTGATGAAGTTTTCCATGAGTGTGTTTGAGTCTGGAGGCTTATATGCTGGATCAGGAATGAGCTTGTAATTACCATTACACGTGGGTATGACTTGAGAAGCTTTGGTGGTAATTCCAACAATAGTGCAAAAGGTCATGAATCATTTGACAAACTTGTTTCTCCTCGCTTAGATTTGAACTGCTTCAAGAATCATTCGCTCAAACATAGCATGTCTCTCATTCTCAAGGTGAAGGCATACAGCTTGCTCATAGTTGGTGTTCTTTAATCCTTTGGTTAGCTTCACAGAGGTGACAAATTTGTGCCATTCAGGATTCATGTTGTTCGCAAACTTTGAGTTCACCAATATTTGGCATGGTCATTTTGATATTCCTCATGTCATTCACAAGCTTGTGGAATCTCACGTAATATTCATAGACACTTTCTTCTGGTTTCATCTTAAAGTGCTCAAATTCATCATACAGCTTGTGATTCTCTGCTCTTCCTTAGTTAATTCGTAAACCGAGAGAAGCATCTTGACATTATCCCAAACCGCCTTGGCTTCAGTGTTGTGATTGATAAGCTTGTAGATATATTTTGGAAGACCCCAAGTATAATGTTTGAAGCCCTCGAGATCAAGATCGTGATCTCTTTTTCTCCTTATCACGAGCTCATCATACGCCTTTTGGTCCGTCCAATCCTAAGATCACTGCTCCATCTCAGCTTGTTTCCGCAGGTTCTTTGTAGTCTCAACTCGATAAGGTCCTTCATCTATAGACTTGAGAATGTTGACCCCATTTTCCTTTCTCAAACAAGCATAACCTAATTCGTTGAGCCCATGAGTCATAGTCGCATTATGTCAAGCATGGGTGGACGCAGTATCCGATCCAAAGCTGAACGCGTCCTCGCCTATAGAAGAGATTATTGTAGGCACGTTGGTAGACATGATTACATATTTCACGGGATTTTAAAACTCTTTGATTAAACCGGGAAATAGATTCTTTCACTGGATTTTACTAAATCAAGAGAAAACCGTAGAATGTAATCAAGAAGAAAAGTACTAAGTCACAAGAGACAAATCGCTCAACAAGACAAATCGCACAAACAACAAATCGCTCAAAAGTGACAAGTCGCATCAACTAACAAATCACTTAAACAATCAACTCGCTTCAATAAGCAAGTCGCTTAACCATACAAGTCGCTTAAACCAAGACAAATCGTTTAACCAAGACAAGTCGCTTAACCAAGACAAGTCGCTTAACGTTACAACTCGCTTCAATAAGCAAATCGCTAAAAGTGGCAAATCGCTACTCCGAATAAATCGCACAAGTACAGCCACTACCCGGACAAATCGCTTAAGTAAGTGATTTGAAACTGACACAAATCGCTTCCAAAACAGGGACAAATCGCACGTTTGAATACTTAACTGAGACACAAGTCGCTAACTTTAAACACAACAAAAGGCCTCTTTTAAATCCAAAAACAGTCCAACCACAATGATTCAAGCCTTCTAAATCAAAACCTAAACACTTATGATGATCCTAAAAACAAAAGTATAATCAAAATCCAAACTTTAACACAAGAAATGGTCCAAATGATGCAAATACCACTAAACTTTTTCAAACCCAAAAACCATATAAAACCACTAGAAATCCAAGAACATGTAAGAGAGATGATCAAACCATAGCTCTTGATACCATTTGTAACATATTGGATTTCACAAACACATCAAACCATGAATACAAGTAGGCGTACACTTTGAGGTTTTTAGAGAGAGAAAGTTTAGAGGTTTAGGAACTTAGTGAGAGAAAGTAAAAGTATTATTATGAGATCCAACCCTCTACCTTGGGAGGTAGAGGGTATTTATAGTACCTTACATAAACGCCACCTCACGGCTATGGATCGTGCATACAAAGGGGAAAAGACCCGTCCGCCCTCCACGGTGATACTAAACTAAATACTAACTAACATTAAATAACTATGACTACGAGCTTTCTAAAGATTACATATACTTGAGGTGACCGATACTTTAATAACTGGATTCACTAAATCCTAACACGAGTTTACTTGGGAACGGGAAGACCAGATGCGACTCAAATATCCTCACCTTTTCACAAATAACACCGTAGAAACCAACATAGACTAATTCGTGGATCAATTCCTTTTTGGGTGGGTGAATGTGACAAATCGTAATTTCAGGTCATTTCTCAAATTTACTATTCATCTCGGGAATTTACTATTCACTGGTTACTATTCATAGTTTTTGAAGTCAGTTTGCGCCTTTGAGAGGTTATTTTAAAATTTTACTATTCATGAAACACTATTCATTCCGGAGAAAAATCACTATTCATGATTCACTATTCATCATTTTTCAGAAACTAGGTTTACTAGTATCAAATTCGCAGAATCGTAAGGGTTAAGTTTCTCGCGATTCATGAAACATCATTGAGAACATTACATATAGACTAGAGTTAGTCTACATATCATCAAGAATATTATTTTCATGTTAGTTCATGCATGGGTTTGCATATTTCATTAACGTATATTTATCTATTAAATAAAAGCTATCGCACGATCATTTATTTTGAATAATTGATCCGACACTTCCGACAATTGTCCTGATATATTGTTTACTCATTTCAAGACTATAAAAATTATATTATTAGTTTACCCGATGTTTTGAATTTATTTTGGTTTATAAATTGTTATATATATATATGTTTACGACGGTTTTCGTAAATTCTATTCGATAATTATTTATTCACTCAATACGTGCGAGAAATGCATTTTTATAATTTTTGTGACTTCGATATATTTTATTTTTTTCAGTTAAAATCAATTTCTAGCTAACGCTACACTTAATAATTAATTATATGTGCAAAATACACATTATACATAACTTTAAATACACTTAACTATCAAAAATACAAAACCTTCTACCCCAAAATGCCCTTGCCGTCCCCCCCCTTTAGTCAACCATTTTAGAAAATCTTGACCTTAATAGGTGTACACATACTCTAGTTACTAACATATTTGTATTATACAAGTATTATATTCATCCAAAACACATACATACACATACTAGAAGGTGTAAAACAAACTAGAAACTCTCTCATTTCCTCTTTGATGATCGGCCAAGCAAGAAAGGAAGAAGAAACCAAATATTTTTCAAGATCCAAGTGATTACACAACTCTAGTATACTTCTATATTAGGTTTTGAAATAAAAACCAAGTTATTAAGTACCTTGTTACTTTAAACCTCATCATACTACTATTAAGCTTCTCATAATTTTTACTACTCTTTCATAATCATATTTGATCTACTTTTATGATCTAGTAAGAAAAACATGCAAGTATTTTATGATCCATACCACTTTTACTTGTTTTTATTACTTATTATTAGTTTAAACTATCCTACTAGTGTTCTTATGAAACCTATCATTGTTGATGAAGTTTAGGAACCTATGACACCCTAAGAAGGTGTATGGTAGGTTTAGAATAGTTTTGGTGTTGATTGAAAAGGTTTAGTACAATCTTTGGACTAGAAAAATCATTTTCGACAACAAATAATTGAGGTCTGTCCATTTTTATAAAATCTGGAAATTTCAGCAGGTCATGGATTATTTTGGTTTATATTTTCAGAAAATAGACTTTAAAACGAAACTGTGGTCGCTTGAACAGGTTAAAACGGGTTTATAAATCTAAAAAGATACGCTAATTTTAAGTTTAACGACGGAAAACTAATTTTCTCAAATAATGTAAGCTGTCAAGGGATTTTAAGGGCAAAATCGAAGTTTTAAACATAATCTAAATGAGTCGATTTATCAAAAATATATTAGTATACATTAACACGAAACTAAGGATATATAAATCGTAGAAAACGGACCTATAACGCTCAAGATATAATGATTTGAATTACTTACGATCACAACTATATTCTTCAACACTAACATTTAATATTCATCATTTTGCTAATTAAGCTTCGCAAGGTTAATTAGTCATTTTCATGAGTTGTCAAAGTATATTATTTCACTAATTAAAAACTATAAATTCTTGTTCTGTTTCAAAACGATTATCATCGGATGTTGTTTCAACATATATAAGCGTAAAGTATTTTATAACTTGACAAGACGTTATAAACTTATTTTTCGACGATAAACTTTATTTTCAAATGCACAAGTGGTATGGATATCATATGAGTTTGCATGCACAACATTAAATCATGACTTATATTAGATCATATCATTCATAATAGGTCGCAGTTAGAGATTGCGCCTCATTTCAGTGTATCCACTTTTGCCATCATAATCATTGTATCAAGTGAGTTTTCATAGCCCCGCTTTTCAAGTTTATATTTCATTTCAAACCTACGGGGGAGAATACATTGCACATCATTTTATTACGAGCCCAAGTATATCAAATTCATTTACATTGCTTAAGTTACCTCATTGCCAATTGAATGTCCCCATTTCATAATCATGAACCGCTAATTACGGCAAGCGAGGTGAGTGAATAGATCTATTGAGGGTGACTCCTCCATCCGGTTGGTGGTTCCAACCGGGTCAAACGGATGCATTTCGCTTAATATCGTAATGAGAGTTGTTTGGCAAACACTCTGGGGCAACATCATGATCGGCCTAGCTTCGTGTCATGTGCTTATAGCAATTGTATCATTTTATGTGACATATTTGTCATACATGACTTATACTTGTGGTAGTCGATAAAACATTTTCATAAACCTATGATTTCTCACCAACATTATTGTTGACCGCTTTAGCAATGTATTTTCAGGTATCTAAGGCATATACTTCATGGCATGCATAAGGACTTATCATAGAGTCGCTGTGACGACGCTGTCTCACTTGTATATTATGGCACTTTTAAACATCGTTTGGTTTGTAACAAACTTATTTCCGCAAACGTTGACTACCTTTTGGGACCTATCTTTTGTAACTCTGAATGCCTTAATATATATCAAACGATGTGTTTTTAAAACGACACTTTAGGTCGCTCAATATAATCAGAATCGGTGATGTCGTAAGGCCATCCCTAGGAATTCCATTCCGCTGCAAAACAGATATTTTGGGGGTGTGACACAACCGATCAAACGGGCGGAGGCTCTCTATTTGCTTGTAGTGTCGCACTCTTCGCCTTTAGTGAGAAGTAGAAGTAGAGGGCGCCGTTTTCCCCACACTTCAGAAAAAGTCAAAAAGTATAGATGAAGTAAGAAAAAGTACATAAGGAATGAGAAAGAAAAATTGGTTACGGGAACCGAAGGCTCCACTCTCCCCCCTGAATAAGTAAGGCCTCGTTATCCTGGGCGAAGATGAGTTCCCGAGCAATTCTCAACCAACATATGTGATTCATTCCCGTAAAGATTCTAACACACATAAGACTCCTTACCTTAGGAGTGGGATGAGTGATACATCCGGCGAGCGCCGGTGAAGAACACAAGGAAAGTAAGCATGGTAACTGTATCGGCGGCCGGGGCCGATGCTCCGCGTTTTATCTTGGTTCCGCTCTTATGTATGCCAGGGGAACCTCTTCAATAGAAGAACCCGTGTGAGTGGGAAGGGATTGAATCATTCATTCATCTTTTATGTCTTATTCCGATATCCATTTCATGTCAACTCTAATTAGTTATAAAAAGCGTTCAGTGTCGGGTTTCATATGTACTCTCGGTCAATCATATCATTCTCCAGACGGGATGGGGTGGTTCACGAGTGAGGTTACCTGGATAGGTAGGCAGTTCCTATCGGTGGAGCTAAGACACCTTCGAGAGATATAGCGGTAGCTCTTGATGACACGGGCAAGACAGTTCATGAATGACTGGCGAGTTTTCTATTTACTAGAAACCACTAGTGGAGTGGCCAAGGAGGCCTACTATATCGATACTGGATTAGTAACCAGTGAAATCCCCAAATCAAAATTTCAAAGGAACTATTGAAGCTATCAGTGTGATTGATCAGACAAGTGCCAAGGCTTTCGATAGACTTCTTTTATTTCCTAATTTTCTTGTGACAAGTCCTAGCATTAGTATGAGTTCGTTGACCGCGTAAGGGTGATCCATCTTGATGACGAATTCCACGATAACAAGAAATAGAAATTAATCATTCGATGTTCCGCCGTTTCTCCCTCTTCAATTCCCAATGAACAACATGATCTTGACCTATCATTTGTTCAATTTGGTCGATCTGATACTTAGTTAATTCTTTTATCTTTATGTTCCCACTGATACCTAATTGATAACGAACCAGAATGGCTTTTTTAGGCCTAATTCCATCTATTTTT
Source organism: Chrysanthemum makinoi (assembly GCA_910596185.1). Lineage (NCBI taxonomy): Eukaryota > Viridiplantae > Streptophyta > Magnoliopsida > Asterales > Asteraceae > Chrysanthemum > Chrysanthemum makinoi. Next base: position 5,839,268 of record OU343224.1, read on the forward strand.
GTTAGGTTAATGAAATCAACTACCTGTCTAAGTGCACTAGCTGACTTCTCTATTGCATAACGCTTCCCACCTGACTTCATAATCACATCTAAGCTGCCTACATAGGATCTAGCTGTTGCTTCATGCTCACCTTCCTTCATAAGAATAGGCTAGGAAGTGAGTAAAGTAAAGGGAGGGTTTGCTACAGTGATTTGGGTGCTTTTCCTGTTAGAGATGCTAGTCTTTTTGTAATAACTGCTCTGAAGATGTTTTCAGGAATAAGAGAAGACGGTGCTCTTTCATCAGCTCTTTGGCTATTTGCACGACTCACTAAACGGGGGATCAAAATCTTTGCACAATAGAGGAGTCAAAAGCAGAGCCCTGATAAAGTAACCGACGGAAGGTTAATACAGTTCTCCTGCTTGCGGATTTTTCCCTGCACTGATTCAGGAGCCTTTTTCTTTAGTACTATGGGGAGTAATGACCCCGTCTTGGTTATCGAAAATAACCGGGGCGCACCATATTTGAATTGCATTAGGTAATTGGCTATTACCTCCTTGGGGCAAACTGATAACGCATAACCGAATTCGTGTATGCAGTTGAGTATTGGTTGCATGAGCTTAGCGCATAATAATCTATGATTTTCTTTATGATAAGTTTTTAGTTTACAATTATCATGTTCATGTTCTTGTGTTCAAACTGATTAAATATAAACCTATGGATTCACTCAAAGATTGTTGTTGACCTTTTAAGCATGTTATCTCAGGTAATTATTAAAGATCATATTCATGGCACGGAGCGGGCAATGCAAGAACTTATTGTAAACTTAACGTTATCATTTCTTACAAACTCATGCTCAGCCTTTTGTGTATCATCTAAAACAATTGGGAAGTATTTTGTAACAAACTATGAGTTTTTCTTGAATGATAACAACTTTTCTTAAAACGTCTCTTTTGAGCCGTTTTCTATGATTATTGACTGTGATCTCCATTCAAGTAACACCCCGATTAGCCTTCTGCTTCTATGTTGATCTTTGGGGATGTTACATGATATCCATAAAGGATCATGAGTTTATAAAGCATGGTTCCACACAGAATTGAATGCATAAGCATGATGTCCACACAGGACTGACTGAGTGCATTAAGCACTGTTACGGTCTGGCTGAGTACATATACTACTTTACATGTTTGACTGATAAATGGCCTATATTAAGACTGATATGGTATCTAAGTTATACCTTTTGAACTGACTAATATTAGAATGATAAAAGAACGATCTAAAACTGATCTTTACTGGAACTAAACTGAATATTTATCATTCTAATTCTTATGCTTCTTCTTACTTGACCTTTAATCTGACCTTAAACATGTTTGTTGCCATAAACAATCCTTTACGGGGTATAGACATTTGTCTATACACCGTATAGACAAATGCCTATATGTCGTATAGGTCTGCTGAAGCCATCTTGCACTTTGCTAGATTCTAAGTCGTACCATTCCGCAACCATGAGACTATACCTGAACTTTTGGTACTACATAATAACATATATGGTTCTACTACATCTACTCATACTCAAATACTTGCTACTTTTTTTGTTAATCAATATGCATTTATAACAACATAACTAAAACTACTAAACCGTTACTCAATTGTTTGGTTAGGCAATTTCCTAGATTTCACTTGACTCCCATGGCCACTTTAACACCTGAATACAATCTTATCATCATTAAACTCCGCTACTACATATTTAACACATAAACTTCTACTAATTTGATCTTTTTTAAGGTCTTTCGCCAAATACCCATCACTATCTTGAACTCATTAACATAACTATATCATATTCTCTACAAAATCCAATAACATGGTTTCTACAAAGAATGCTTCTTATCAACATTCAGTCATAATGTAATCATCTTTTAATCATATAAACACGATAACATGGTCTAAATCATCTTAATGATTATTCTTATCCCTCTCCTTTCAACCCAATTTAACTTATACTAAAAACATAACATAAACATACACTTACCTTTTTCTAATTGAGGTAACTTAACTTTTCCCTCCATTTTCACTCATAAAACACGTCCCTAGACACATGTGGTTATATGGTCAATCTGGACTTTTGGGTTATAAAGCTATAAGCGTAAATCTGTAACTTAATCTTAATTCTAGTTTTGCACCATTAGTCTTTTCTGTTAAATCCGTTACATGAAAGGTCGTTTTCCGTTAACTATTTGCATTTCTGATCCTTATTTAATCATCGATTGCCAAACTTAAAATTTTGCGATGTTATAGTAATTATCACTGTATAAAGGGTATTGATACTCACACCACTCTTTTTTATTCTTGCACTACAATTATGCATTTCTCATTTTGTAACATGTGTATTAGGTGTGTAACATTGTGGTGAAAGTATTAAAAAAAATGGTATGATTATCAACCCTTGTATAAAACATCAAACTTTTATTATTAAAAAATATAATATTATATCATTGGATCATCGAGTTTATTCATTATAAAAGTGATATCAACTTAAAAAAGCACAAAACAAATTAGTTGAGTAATTGAGCTTTAGTGAGTAACAAATAGGTTATGAGTAATTGGGTTTTAGAGTGCGTTTGGGGACAACTTATTTGATTATTGTGTTTCCAAAACGCAATAATTTCTTTTGTAGTGTTTGGCAACAACAATATGAAAATTGATTTTTTGCGTTTTAATAGCCCCAAAACGTGGTTTTGTAAAAGTAACTTCATCGTTACTGCCACAAAACGCAGTTCTTCAAAAACAAATTATTCATCATCAAATTACGATATTACCCCATAATATATGTCACGTTCTTCTTCATAAATCTCAGCTGCAACCTTTCTTTAATTCTGAAGGGCTAATTGTTCTCCCAGCTGTCTTTGGTTACCATCGTAATTAATTGTTGCAAACCGTCCAAAGTTAAATGGCTTCAAATTTACAGCAAGTCTGTTTGTTCTATAAACAATTTGGGTGACACAACATAAATCAAAGAATGACACAGGTTGTATTGGTCATGAAGACGATGACCTGGTATCCACTCGCTATTTTTCTTATGGGAAAAAGATATCTTTTGTTATTTAAGCTTTGCAAGTTGTGGATAACCATTTGAAGTGCCCCACCAAACAATACAAACTCAACAATTTTTTAATACTTCGTAAATTTTGATAATTTTGTTAAATTTTTATGTTTTAAAAGCATGCATAGATTGTTTATTTGTTATTATACATCAAATTCTAAGGCTAGTCACAGTGGTAATCTGGGTCAACAACTCAAGAACATTAGCTTTTCTCTCCTAATTTAACCTGACGATACTAAATTGCTACATGAAGGTCTAGATTTTTTTAATTCAAATATTTTTAAAAACAAAATTAAACATCATTAATAAAAATACTTAACATTACAACAATAATTTAAAACTTACACTAATAATCTAAGTTGTAACGTTCTTTGATTGCTGCCTTAAGTTGTTGAAGTTTTTGTAGTTGTCGTGCGGGCAGTTGATAATGGTCGAGGGGTGTGTTTTAGAAAATTAAATCTTGTGTCCGGTTTGATTTCGTCAATGTAAGCCGACGTTGGAGCTCAAGTTTCTCCCTTTTGAACTCTTTCGCAGATTGCTCTGCCTCGCAAGCTCCAACTCTTTTTGCTTCAACTTTATGTATTCCTATTCCATATTCTTGTTTTTTTTCCTTACTTGAATGCTTGAACTTGAAAAAGTTCTTGGCCATCGTAATAACAAATGATGTTGGTGGCTCGGGTGCTTTCTTCGTTCGCTCACACCTTTTGGTCGTGATTCTCGAGTCTCGCCCTCTCAAAATCATCCACGCCTTGGGACCGAAGGACCTTTTGTTGACCCCGAGGTGGTTTCCTAAGTCTTGGATTTCTTCCACTATTCGGGTGAAAGGCATCTCAACAGCTTTCCAAGCGTAATGCTTCCTCAAAACTTTCCAACACTCCTTCAACGTGAACTCATGCTTGTGAATCACACTGCATTCGTTACAAGCCTTTTCATAGTCGCCTTCGCCATTCTCACCGCCTTGAATCTTTTTGATATTATCCATAATTACACAAAAGAAACCAACCCTAGAACAAATCCTACCCTTCCATTTGGTCATTATGGAGTCGTAGATTCTTGTTCAAAGTACGATATCACCTCATCCCAAAACCCATTCCTGCTGATAGCGTTCCTCTAGCCGAATTTTCCGACACATGTATCCAAGCTTTACAAAGCGCTACCTCTTCCTCTTTTGTCCATGGTTCGGCCTTTTTGTTTGCAACATTCTTGCCCTTCTCCTTTGTAGCCCGTTTTGAACCCTTCCTTGATTTGACGGGTGACGTCTCTTCGACATCGTCTTCAATACGAATAGAACCGTGGTATGAACCGCTCTAACCTTGGCCCATCGAAGCATCTTGAGTAGGGTATTGTTGAGACGTGTAGTTTTGAGGAGGGAATTCCATAAAATGATCAAAATCCATATCAAGATTAACACCATGAAACGGTGAAAACGGTTGACTAGGTTGGGAAGATTGGGAGAAATCCATGTTAGGATGATATGACGACCCGCTTGGTGATTGGTTTTGATTGATGTTAGGACGCACGTGTGGGAAATATGGACGATTGACGTAAAATGGGTTTTGATTTTGGTTGGGTTGTGGTAGTCGTGTTTCATATTCAAAACCGGGTGCTCGAAAACTAATACCCCGATTTTGTGGTGGTGTTACACCTAATTCAAACGTGGATCCGTGAGAAATTCAAGTTCGGAGAATTTTGGGGAAGTCGGGATCGTCGGTTTTTTGATATGGGAGTATTTCTTTGTGGCATGATGAATATTGATAAGAAATTATTTGAATTGTGTTTGAAATTGTGTGTTTAAAAATGTGTTTGAGGTTGGTATTTATAATGTTGTAAAAGTGGTAAAGTTTAAAAAAAAATTATCCAAATGGTTGGATTTTGTACACTTTTATTGCTTTGAATTCGGTAGGGTAGACAAACTAGTTCGTGCCTTCCTCCCTCTCAACCGAACACCCCACAATGCGGCAACCGGTGGTAACCGGTACTCAACCGAGTGGGTTCACCTCCCCACTGTGAGTAGCCTAACAATATGTCAAATCCAAATAATTTGATATCGTGACATATAAGAGTGTCCATTTTCGTCATTTAACATTGTAAGTTACGAGATAATCTGATTTAACAAACACTCAAAAAACTGGTTATATGATTATTGCGATATCAAACAGCATAATCAAATCCAAACACTATATTTCAAAACCACGTTTTGTAACAGCTGATTATTTGATTATCCGTTTTCAAAACAAATAATTTATTTTCAATAAGCAAACCCAAACACCCCCTGAGTGAATGGGACTCTGGATTTACTAATTGAGTTGTAGTGATGTTTGGGCCTCAAAAAATAAAATTAGGAAAATATGTGAAGAGCCGAACGCGAAACGCTTTGCTCAAAAGTTGGGTCATATACAATCTAAGTTGGTGCATCGTTTGCTACTAAAGGTAAATTTATCAATTAGTTTGTCAACCCAAATAGTACACTATTCATATAAATTAATAATTTTTTAATACTCTCATTCAAACTTTCCTTCCAACCTAGGTCGTATGGCAACTCAAAATCACAACCTCAATCTGCCACATGTTTTATTTTAATGGCTATTTGTTTTTTTCTTTACTTTTTATTTTTTATTTTTAATATTTATATTATTTTAGGTTGGGTTGTTGATAAATGGTATGGATTAGTTGTATGTATTTTGTGTAGGTGAACGAAAGAGAAAATAATATTTTAATAAAAGATGGGTTGCTTTGGTTGTTGATAAAGATAGTTTAAATATTTCTATTTGACCTCTAATATAACTTTTACAGAAAAGACAAATTCTATTCTCTTAACAACAACAGTAACAAATCGAGTGTTTTTTTTTTATGGTATCCATGGTTTCCGACCGATGGACTAATCCGAGGGGTTTAAATACATCGTCACACGAATTCAAACTGGGTAAAACTTTTCTTTCTCAGAAGATTGACGTGACCACTTCAGGGTTATTTCACATAGCAAGAATTGAACTCGAGACTCACACATTTTAAAATGATAATTATAAGTACTAGAATCATAGTCATAAGTATTTTTGCCATCGCGATTACAAATCAAGTGATTTGTTTATATTAAAACATTAAAATTGTAGAATTAATTGCATTTTTGATCCTTGTGGTATGGCCAAATTGTAGGCTTGGTCTTTAAAATTTTGAAAGTGTAATGATAGTCCCTATTTTAAAGTTTGGATTGCATTTTTGATCCCTAATCGATGTGAAATGACCAAATTACCTTTGTCTTCTCTGAATAAGACAAAAGGTATTTTAGTCATTTCACTTTATCCAGAGACCAAAATTGCAATTCAAACTTCAAAATGAATACTATCATTACACTTTCAAAGTTTTAAAAAACAAACCTGCAATTTAACCATAACCATACCACGAGAACCAAAAATGCAATCAACTCAAAATTGTATTAGCAAAACTAAGACACTTGTTTTGACAATACCACATAATTCGAATTTCAGATGAAAGATATTAAAACTTCAACTTTTGGACATATATATGATATATGTGGATATTCATTTCATTTCAACTGAAAATAACTAGATAGATATTAAATATTTACATATTTTAGTCATAAAAAAACGCAAGGAAACTTCAAGAAAAGTTTTCCCAAAATTACCCTAAAACAAGAACTATTCAACATGCAATTGAAGAGGCTTAGGCTGAGCCATGGTTCTTCTTTTCCACAAATTAATTTCTTTTTTTGGCTGCAAATTCACACCACCAACCCTAACAAAATCATCACAAACACCTTTGTTTCTAGCCATCACTGGTGCAGATGAAGGTATCTTAATCTCGTCATCCCTTTCACAGTCACTTTCACCGTCGGTAAAATAATTTCCGCGAGCTGAATCCAACGGTGCAACTTGTGTTGTCCACTCGAAATTTGTAAACGCGTCTCGGCCGCTAGAGAATCTTTTCATTGTGCCTAAACCTGGAGCCTTAGGAATATCCAAACTAGTTTTTGACTTATCATTAGTTGCATCACACTTTTTTGATCGACTTCCACCTCCAAATATGCTACGAAACCCTGATTTTTTCTTGCTCTTAACATCCTCTAGACCGACTTTCGTGACTTTTTCTTGATCAATATCTTTTTCAACGTGTTGTAATTTGTTGTACGTTGTAACGGGATTAAAAGAAGTTGTACGTGAAACTTTACTAGCTTTTTTTGCTAGCAGTTTTTGGGCATGTTTGCACTTGACTTGACCCATGCAAGACACTCTTGGTGAAGTAGGTTCGTATACAAGTGCGAAACTCGAGTCGTTGTTCTTAACTTTCCTACGATTATCCGAAGGAACCATGGTAACCAATGGACCGGAGAACCCTTTTCCGAGGTTCAATTTGTGGGCTTTTTCGGATGATCGTTTATCTTTAACCGGGCTATAAATTTGAGGGTTTTGAAATGATACAGAAGATGTTGCTCTTGGTAAAAACTTCAAGATTTTGCTCTTTGGCTTTGTTGTTGATGCCTTTTGTTGCTCCATTCTTTTACAATATTTGTAAAACAAGTTGTGATAATTCTTTGTTATAACTCTATGTATATCTTGTAACTGAAAATGAACAATTATCTCATACGCTTAAGCATGTTTGCGGTATTTATACGAGGAATATGTGCATATGGATTTTTTTAAAAGGAAAGAGAGAGGAAACGTAAGGGGTATATTTGGTCAAATGAAGGCAGATATGACTAAGCAAACCCGTGGCATTTATTTAATGTGTATAATATTCAAAACGTTTGAAAGTTGAAACTATCAATCAAAGTGTGTATATACACTACTCCCTCCGTCTCAAATTTATTGTCAGGAGACAAAAAACACAAAGTTTAATAAAAGTGGGGCCACTACAATTTTAAACCACACAAATAGTATATTCACTCACAAAATTACCTTTTTATTACTAAAAATGAAAGGTGGACAATAATTTTGAGACAACCCAAAAAGGAAATATAGACAATAGATTTGAGACGGAGGGAGTATGATTTAAGATCATTTGAGGACAAAAAATTATTTATATATCAAGAGATCAATCTTCATCATTCATTTTTATTTGATCTAGAGATTAATCATAACAATTTAAAAAACCCACTTTCATCATTTTTTTTTTCAAATATTAATATTTTTCAAACCGTTAATCGTTAAGCGAAAAAAAATATATCATTGCGAGGAGCATTTAATTATCTTTCTATATATAGGCACTTTGATATATTTTCGACAAAATTTTTATTTTTGTATTTTTCACGTATTTTTTTTTAAGTTTTTTCTTTTTTTTACGTTACTGAAATTTGCATTGAAAAATCATATATGATAAAACACTAATTTCAATATCACATGTGATATTAGTGTAATATCATATATGATATGTAATATCACATGTGATATTACATACCAATGATGCTTTAGTCCATTGGTAAGAGCTTTGGGCTTGGGTCAATAGACCCGAGTTCAAACCTCTTCCATGGCAGTAAAGATCATTTGGTACCATCCCTCCACCGCAAATGCTCAGATTGACTAGTCAGCGAGGGGCCTATTGGAGAAAATAGTCAGGGTTCAAAGTCCACCTCCTCGATAAGACATCACCTGACAGTCTTCATTCGCTCGGGTCTTTGGGGGAGGGTCCGGTTGGCATCCTTAGGATGCATGGGACCAGGGTGATCCCACCGATCTTCACCTTTTGGAGATATTACATATCATATATGATTTAACACTAATATCTTTAACACTAATATCATATTTGATATTCAATTTAGTGTTTTATCATATATGATTTTTTCATGTAAATTTCAGTAACGTAAAAAAACGAAAAAACGTGAAAAAAACGAGTTTTTTTTTTTTTCGAAAGTATATCAAAGTGCCCGTCTATAGAAAGATAATTAAATGCTCGTCGCGATGGTGTAAATATTTTCACTTAACGATTAACGGTTTAAGAGATATTTAAATTATAAAAAATATGTGAAATAATAAATTGTTTTTAATCTCATCCATTGATTTCTTTTTAGATTGATGGCGGAGATGAGTCCCTTGGTATGTGAGAAAAGTTTGGTATGTAGAATAAGTCTCCTTATACACTATTATAAAATTATTATATGGCCGGTATAGTATAGAAATTTCGCATGAAATATTGTATGATATAAATTTAAATAGAGGTATATTTAACAGAAATTTTCGATAACGGAATAAAATGATAATTAAATCATTAATTACGAAACTATCACTTAATTTATAAGTTAGTCCCCTGTTTCTGTTCTTTCTTAAAAGATGTTATTGTTGATACGTCTCGAGTAAGTACTACTTGATATGTACATATCCCGTAATAGAAGTAGGAAATTACTTTCCTCGTGGACAGATTGGATCAATAATCTAATCACTGATAGTACTTCATCTTTGTAATCATGTTTCGTTACTAGCTTCTTGTACGTGATTTTAATAAAACTTTGTATATCTGAAATAAATTATATTTAGGCTAGCAACAAGATAAATGTTACTATTGTATATGCACTTTTGTATATGTCATCGGCTCATCGTACTTGCATAACTTTTGAATCAGGCAACTGAAAACTTTCTGAGGACACATTGCAAGTTATCTCTTCATGTTGACCTAGTAATGGACGTCAAAGGAGGCTTCGAGAGGCGGTGCTCGATCCTATCGTTAGTTTGTGATGCTTGAAAATAAAGTTAGTACCGAGTTTATGACGTTTGCGGAAGAGTGTTGGGAGGCTTTCAAGCATCACAAACTAAACTCTCACGAAACACTGTTAGTAGGGATCGTTTGGGTGCTCATGACCGTTTAGTGGATGCTTACTTCAGCGAGACCCCAAGATACGGCGATATAGCATTCCATGATCGTTTCCGAATGAGCCGACGACTATTCACACGAATTCTCCGAGATATAACCGATCATTCACCTTATTTCCAACAAACTCCTAGTTGTGCAGACGTACTTGGTATTTCTTCATTGATGAAGTGTACTTCGTCAATCCGTCAATTGGCATAAGGAGTCAATGCTGATGCTCTAGACGAATAAGTGCAAATGGGTGCGTCAACAATTCGTGAGTCTCTCGAAAAATTTTGTGAGGCCATAATAGAGTTATATGGTGCAGAGTATTTGCGAAAGCCGACGGTTAGTGACATTGACAAACTCTATGCTCATCACTACGAAAGTCATGGGTTTCCTGGGATGTTAGGAAGCATCGATTGCACAGATTTTGTAGGGGTGATCACGGGCAAAATCCTTTCATTTTATTGGAAGCGATCGCGTCCCAAGATTTATGGATTTGGCATGCGTTCTTTGGTGTCGCCGGATGAATAACGACGTAAATGTTTTACGCATCGCCTTTTCAATGATCTCAAAACGGGGAGAGCACCGGATGTGGAATTCGTTGCTAACGGTGTGCCTTATAAACGCGGATATTATCTTGCTGATGGGATATATCCGGAATACTCGGTTATTATAAAGTCCATTAGAAATCCAGGGACGAATGTTCACAAACGAATATTGTATAAGACGATGCACGAAGCAGCAAGGAAAGATGTGAAACGTGCTTTTGGTGTACTAAAGAAGAAGCGGCTAATTATTAAACATCCGGCTAAAGGGTTTGACAAAGAGCGTCTATCGCATATAATGTACACATGCATCATATTACATAATATGATAATTCAGGACGAAGGGCGGGCGATATCTCCCAGATTCTTTCCAAATAGCAGTAGCACCGTTCTTATGATCCCATAAGCAACGCGTGGAATCGTTGGAAATTACTGAGATATGCAACAAAACAACTCATCTTAGCCTCAAAGCTGATTTGGTGGAAGACATTTGGCATCGTCATAATCAAAACTAGTTTAGTCGTTGTATTGTCGTAATGTTTTAATTTTATTTGAATTATTATGTAACGTTTTAATTATTAATGAAATTTTATTTTGTGTTAATTTTTTTTTAAAGATTGTGGTCGCTTTACTTTGGGTATCCAATCAGGTCAGGCGGAGAAAGAAAACTGCCGTGACAGTGAAAAGTAAAGGGATTGAATCCCGTTACTAGAACCAGCCTAAATATAAGAAGATAAAAACTACAATACACATTTATTTGCGATTGAACGAGTACATATCAATGTCGTGGTCTATCACATAAGACAAACTTATGATGGTCAAAAGTACAAAAGTCCGAAACTTCGGCTGCATGAAGCGAGACTGACTTTTTAGGGTGCGTTCGGTAAAGAGAAATTCAGAGAAAAGAAATGAAGTAGAGAATAAAATCTTAGAGAATAGAAATCAGTGGAGAATTTTGTTCAATTATAATGTTTGGTAACAACAGAGACTTGACCCGAGAAATGAAAAAAAAATTATTTAAAAAAAAAAAAAAAAAATTCAAAAATAATTTAAAAAAAAACTTATTTTAAAAAATAATATTTTAAAAAAAAATAATTTTAAAATAATTTTGAAAAAATGTATTTATTTAAAAAACTTATTTATTTTTTTAAAAATTTAAAAATTTTTTTAAAAATAATTTTGTAAAAAATGTATTTATTTAAAAACTTATTTTTTAAAAATAATTTAAAAAAATTTAAATATATTTTTTAAAATTAAAAAAAAAAAAAAAAACATTTTTTCAAAAAATTAATCCATTTTCACAAAAATTAAAAGGAAATGGAAACTTCTTAAATTACACTAGCCAACTCTCTCCATTTCCCCACCAAAATCTCATTTTCATTTCTCTCCCTTCATTTCTCTCTACCAAACACTGTCAAGGAGAAAATTTGAAAAAGTTATAAAACGAAACATACAAGGATTAGTTTGTTAGTTACTCCGTATTGACTTATAACTAGACCTCGCTAAATAGTTAAATTATAAACATGCAAAGCTTATCTTATAACAATAATTGGTGACATCTAGTGTATTATATGGCATCAATTGTTTATATTAGTTACGTTAGTTTAAAACTGAGCATTATTTACTAGAAATGTTGTTGTAACAGTACCGATTATCAAAGTTTGGCAAATGCCCGTTTGAGTGCGAGAATTAATAAATCTGATAATAATAGTAAATATCATGTACCCATGCAATGTTGCAGAGATGGTAAAAAAATTACACAAAGCAAGAATAATTGACATTGATATATAGTAATAGCAAAAAAGAAAAAGTTTGTGGTGTTTGTTCGCCGTGGTAATTGTTGATTGCAACTATAAAAAGGAGATTCATGTGGCGTCTATTTATGATGTAAAAGTGAATTAATATACTTGATTATATTATGCAACTCGTCATGAAAATACATTTATGCAATTCTTTAATAAAAATATATAAGATGTAACTCGATACGAAATATATATTAAAACCGTCTCAGTACCATCTCGTTGTAAATGGCTGCAGCCCTTGCGCCTAATGGTCAATTCCCCGTTAAACATCTTAATAAGCTTGTTGATAATAAACTTCTTAATGAGTTTGCCTTAGGTCGTAATCATATTTGGAACAATCTTTGGAGGGCAGCGGACAATAAGCTTGCATATTGCTCCCTTGCATCAAAGGGGATCAATATCCTACCTCGAAATGTTCGCTTTGCAACAATGTTGATGAGACTATCGATCACATTTCCTGCAATTGTTTTTGTTGTTAAGCTCCTTTGGTTAAGGTGTTGGGATTGGTGGAAGGTGGCGACTCCTCAATATCTTTCTATCAAAGATATCATTTTTGGTTACTTTGTCTCGGGCGGTTCTAAATTTCTCACAAAGGCTATCCAAACAGTTTTTTATGTGTTGATGTGGTATATCTGGAAATGGAAGAATCGGATAACTTATGCCTCGAATGAAACCAAAAATAGAGGTTTAATTGAAGACATTCTCCATCGTGCTCAACATGTCTCTCTTTTTTAGTTGTCGAATCGTTGTAGGAACCTTCAGCTTGATGAAAATAGGTGGGTTTTGGCCCCTCAAGAGGTTTTCCAATAGTTTAGGTTTCGGTCCTTTTTGGGTTTTTGTCTTGTATATCATGTATTCTCATTTATGTAGTGGGTGTTGTTTTCCTTTTCTTCCTGCTTGGAAGTTTTGTAGTCCTATCAGGTTACTTTATAGGACCTTAAGCATAAATAGAACCAATGATATAAGTGTCACATATAAAGGCGTTGTATAAAGTGTAAAAATTATTAGGACGCCTATAAGCATCCTAATAAGTGCCAATATTATGAAACAAAAAAGATAGTCTCATAAAATATTTTATACGATGCAATTTGTGTCCTAATAGACAAGTTAATAGGACGCTTTAAAGTGTTCTAAAATACGCTAACCTACTATCATGTATTAAGACGCATTCATAGGTCCTAAAAGGTGTTTTCTTAGGACGAAATTGTGTGTTGCATTAACTCTTATTTGAGTGCAAGAAAAAGGTCCTAATACAAATGTGCCTGTTGGGACAAAAAATAGTGTTATGACATACATTCACTATAAGGCGCTTCCTATTCTTACAAAACTTTGTTTTCAATATATTTTTTCATGAAACAGATAACAATAGAAAACACATGTAAGATTAATGAGTCAAAGCCGTAGAAGGTAAAACCATTAAAAATTTTCATATACATAACAAAAATTTTAACCCGATTAAGGTTAACATCATCCAAAATAGTCTTCCAAATTTTATCACATGGAAACTGAAAAATGAGAAATAAAGTCAAAGTAGATAATCTGAGTCATCATAGTTCATCTTCACGCGTCATCCTCGCGTACCACCTACAATTATACAACCTGCAAACATAAGATATCAAAACCTATTTAATTTTTGACAGCAACAAATTATTAATTTAGCAGCCCCAACCCATTACTCACATTGAATCCTACGGATATAAGTTGTCATAAGTTTAATAAGTTGACATACCAAAACAAAAGAGCAAGGCCATGCGACAGTTGAACCATCTTCTTTTTTCCCCTATTTTCCTTTTTTTCACTCACTCTCTGTAGTAAAAAGACACAATATGAATATCATCTAAACAGTTGAACCATCTTCTTTTTTCCCCTATTTTCCTTTTTTTCACTCACTCTCTGTAGTAAAAAGACACAATATGAATATCATCTAAACATAAAACACAGTATTTAGATAAGCATAAGCAGTGGTAAACATAAAAAACAGCGTTTAGATAAGCATAAGTAATAAAAGAATTCAAACTCATCTGCAAATTTCTTTGTTCAACATGATCTGGTCATTCTCTCAGTCGACTCCTATATACCTATCAATATAACAGCTAGACCCGTTTCAAGACAATTATTTATATGTATGTAAAAGAATTCAAAAAGAGAGTTGTGAAGTTGTTGTTGTACAAAAAGAGAGTTGTGAGATTTTACAAGAGACCAATCTCAGTTGGGATGGTTCCAGTGATGTTATTAATTTGAACCTGCAAAGAATTCAATCTTTCCAATTTGTGAGGAAATCAGAAGAAATTTCACCTAAGAAAAGGTTTTCAGAAATACCAAACTCAGAAATCTGGGTCAGATTGGACAAAGACAATGGCAATACACCGGAAAACGATTTCCAGCTAGAGCCAAGAATGTGAGATTAGTATAGAACCCGAGCTCTGAAGGAACCGAAGAGTTAAGCTGATTTGAGTGGAGATTTAGGTACTGAACCATATAAACAAGCTATAAAATAAATATTTTAAAAGAGTAAGAGCTTTTACTGAACCATATAAACACGCTCTAAAATGACTGCATACCTTCGTCATCATCCGAATGGTTTGACCCAATATGAAGTAGATCTTCAACTTGTTGGCTCTCGTTGCCAATTCTGGTGCGAACTCTTTTCTTCTTCCTTGACGACATCTTCTGAAATATAATCATTTAATCATCAAACGCAATAAAACTCATCTCACTTACACCTAATACACCTTCTCAAGGCTTGTTCATTTCAACCAATTTCCAGCTTAACAATCTTTAAATTTAGATGAAGATGCTAAAAAAATTAAGGGCAAATCACCTAGAAATGTAGTTAACTTACCACTTTTTTTCATTGTATGTAGCATTCTTTTTTTTTTTCTCATTCTGTCAATAAACTTCAATCGTTAGTCCTTTGTATGTACCCGTTACCAAAAAAACCTGCATCGTTAGTCCTTTATGCTAACGACCGTTAACAAATAACTTAAAATTTGGTTATCTTACGCTAAACTTGCGTCGTTAGTCCTTTATAGTAACAATCGTTAAAAAATAACTTAAAATTTGGTTTTCTTACGTTTCCGTTCGTTTTTTCACGCGTTTTGGTCCGCTTTTACACATTTTTCGTTCGCTTTAACACGCTTTAGTCCGCTTTTTTCACGTTTTATACGTTTTTACACGCTTTCATCCGCTTTTCAATTTTTCGTTCGTTTTCACGCGTTTTCATATGTTTTACACGTTTTCATCCGTTTTACACATTTTCGCCCACGTTTTCTTCGTTGTTTCATTTTCATCGTTTTTACGTTCATCCGTTTTAACACATTTCGTCCGTTTATGCACGCTTTCATCCTTCTTTACACGCCTCGTCCGTTTTCCGCGTTTTCATCCGTTTTTACACGTTTTCATCCGTTTACGTTTTCGCCGCCCTTTCACGTTTTCGTCCGTCTTTACACGTTTTGGTCCATTTTAACACGCTTTCATCAGTTTTTTCACGCGTTTCATTCTGTTTTACGTTTATCCGTTTTTGCCAGCGTTTCATCATTTTTACACATTTTTGTCAGTTTAACATCGCGTTTTCGTTTTTTCACGTTTCATCTGTTTTTACATCGTTTTCAACGATTTTACACGCTGGCCCGTTTTTCACGTTTGGTCCGTCTTTACACGCTTTGGTCCTTATAACACGCTGCGGTTTTTCACGTTTTCATCCGTTTTTACATCGCGTTTTATCCATTTTACACGTTTCGACTATTTTGCGATTTCATATGTTTTACACAATTGTTTCACGTTTTAACCGTTTTGTCAGTTTTCGTTTTCCTCCGTTTTTACACGTTTTCATCCGTCTCTACACGTTTTCGTCTGTTTTTTTTCACGATTTCATCCATTTTTACACAAAATGTGCAATGAACGAAAACATGAAACAACGGATGAAAACGTAAAACTTTGGATGAAAATCGGAAACAAGGGATGAAACGTGAAACAACGGACGAAAACGTGAAAAAACAGACGAAAACGTGTAAAAACAGATGAAAACGTGTAGAAACGGATGAAAACGGAAAATGGAGGAAAACGTGAATAACGGACGAAACGTGTTAAAATGGATTAAAACGTGTTAAAACATACGAAAATGTGTAAAAACATACGAAAACCTGCAAACAGACGAAAACACACAAAAACGGATGAAAACGTGTAAAAATAGATGAAAACATGAAAAAAAAACAAACGAAACCATGTTAAAACGGATGAAAACATGTAAAACAGATGAAAACGTGAAAAAAATAGACGAACCCGTGTTAAAACGGACGAAACCGTGTTAAAACGGATGAAAACATGTGAAAATGAACGAAAACATGCAAAAATAGACGAAAATGTGTAAAAATGGATGAAAACGTGTAAAAACGGATGAAAACGTGAAAAAACGGACGAAAGCGTGTTAAAACGGACCAAAACGTGTAAAGACGGACGAAAACATGAAAAACGGACGAAAACGTGTAAAAACGGATGAAAACGTGTAAAAACGGATGGAAACGTGAAAAAACGTGTTAGAACGGACAAAAATGTGTAAAAACAGATGAAAACGTGCAAAACGTGCAAAAACGGATATAAACGTGTAAAACGGATGAAAACGTGAAAAAACTGATGAAAGCGTGTTAAAACGGACCAAACGCGGTAAAGACGGACGAAATCGCGTGAAAACGGACAAAACGTAAAACGGATGAAAACATGTAAAAACGGATGAAAACGTGAAAAAACGGACGAAAACGTGTAAGAAGGGATTAAAGCGTGCATAAACGGATGAGAATATGTTAAAACGGATGAAAACGTGTAAAAACGCATGAAAATGTGAAAAAACGGAAGAATACGTGTAAAAACGAATGAAAATGTGCAAATACGGGCGAAAATGTGTAAAAACGGATAAAAACGTTTAAAAACGTATGAAAACGTGAAAAAACGAACGAAAACTTGAAAAAGCGGATGAAAGCGTGTAAAAACGTATGAAAACGTGAAAAAACGGACAAAAGCGTGTTAAAACGAACGAAAACGTGTAAAAACGGACGAAAACGTGAAAAAAACGGACGAAAACGTAAGAAAACCAAATTTTAAGTTATTTTTTAACGATTGTTACTATAAAGGACCAACGACACAAGTTTAGCGTAAGATAACCAAATTTTAAGTTATTTATTAACGGTCGTTAGCATAAAGGACTAACGATGCAGGTTTTTTTGGTAACGGGTACACACAAAGGACTAACGATAGAAGTTTATTGACAGAATGAGAAAAAAAAAGAATGCTACATACAATGGAAAAAAGTGACAAGTTAATTACATTTCTAGGTGATTTGCCCAAAAATTAATCACATGAACTCAATTTTTGAAAAGAAAATGGCTATAAAATAAAGACCTCAAAAAGATAATCTTCAAATCTGTTAGGCACATACTAAATAGAATTATGCAATCAATATACTATTCAATATGTATATCCACGTTTAATTCTATCTTGTATTTTTGTTACTCAGTCTAAGTGACATGTAAATCATATTTTTCATTTAGTTGTACATGAATCTAGAAAAGAACACAGTAAATATCAGATCTTAACTTCTTGTGCAACCAAAACCCTTGTAATTTATAGACTTGAAAAGTAAATAAAGATGTACTTTTTTCATTTATGCATTTCATCAAATAGTTGATGTGCATAAAAAGAAGGGAAAATGATCTAAAAAGTCATTTAACTTGACACTTTTTCCTTTTGTAGGCATCAAACTTTTAATTTTCTTATTGTAGCATTCAACTTTCTTAATTTTCCCATTGTAACATCCAACGCACAAAAAATGAGGTGGCAATAGAAAAAATAAGTATGTTAGATGCCTACGAATATAAAGATTAAGAAAGTTTGATGCATACAATAGGATGATTAAGAAAGTTGGATGCTACAAAAAGAAAATTAAAAAAGTTGGATGCTACAATAGAAAAATTAAAAGTTTGATGCCTTTTTAGACCATTTTCTCTAAAAAGAACACATAGAACACTAAAGTCCTATACTATCAGCAATGATCCATTGATCCATGAACAATACTTGATTAATAAGCTTTAATCTATGTTATCATCACAGCCGTATTAATGAGCTTATTTAATAGATCACTTCAGCAAACTCACATGAGATTCAAATAAGTAAATTCAATTTAATCTATAAGAAGCTAAAATAAAAATCAGACCTAATTATTAAAAAAATGAATAATAAAATTCATACCATCAAGGCATCAAGCACGAAATGAAGCAATTAAAAGTAGGGGGGAAATGAAAATGAAAGCTTACTGGTTGATTGAGTGGACTGATCGGGTAATTGAGTGAACCGTGGTTGTACTGTAATTGTGTCAAGAGATATCAGAAGAAGTGGATCTTATAAACCGTGAGAAGGGAAAAGTAAGGTTTTTGCTTTGGGCTTCACAAAGAGCGGGATGTACATAAAAATAAAAGAAATTGGGGGAAAAGAGGGAGGGAAAGTGCGAAAATATTTTTTTCACCAAAAGAATTTATGTTTTAAACATTTAATTTATGTAAAAGTAGTAATGGTATATTGATTAAATTTTGGATAATCAAAATTCTATATCATAAGTTTGAGATTTATAATGAGTAATTCAATATAGATTATAATTTATATATGAATTTTTCTTTATTAGATTTGGGACGTAATCGAGTTAATTACAATACAAAATTTCACACAATGTTTGTTTTGTTAACGTGTTACGGTGTCTGACATTTCGATCAACTAGTCCATGCAAAATTGAGTTTAGATCATCACACAAACTCAAATCACGTAAAGATTTTATATTTGAAAAGGTTCGTGTAGCCGCTATATGTTTGTATTACCCAAACATAGTATGAATTTGCCAAGCTTGACTTAATATGTCAATTGACTATGAAACTCAATCATCAAAAGTTCCACTGAGTTCAACCGAGCTTTCACTTTCCTGATTTAAGTTGAGTTCAATGAGTCAAATTACACTTTCAACCTAATTGGTTCAAAAAGTGGTGTAGGTTTTAAAATACTGTAAATACTAATAACACAGCGTTAGTATAAATCTACATAATACTTATGAGTTTTGTAAAATACGATAATAACATATAGGGAAAATTCTAAAACTAGACCGGCCACCCACGTGCATATTATTTTCTACCCCAATTTTTTCAAAAATCCAAAATAGACTAGGGCGTCTGGAAACTTGTACAACCCAACCATAAGTCGTCAAGGTCCAATTAGTTGTCTATTTTCGGAATTTAGTAAAATCAAAATGACTAAAATACCCATTTGTACCAAACCTTATAAGGTTTGGACAGAGGGGTATTTTAGCAATAGACAAAATTTTCCCAAAACAAGAGTCGCCCTAGTTTATTTTAAACTTTAGAAAAGAAAAAAAAAAAGGTAGAAAGTGATAATAAGACTAAAATATCAAGTGTCATATCAAGTTTCTTTCATAACAAGACCTAAGTAAATAAGTGTCCCATAAAACTTATTTAATAGGGCATGTATACTAAGTGTCTTATATGACCAAACCATATAAGTGTCTTATAAAATCAAATCTAATAGGACGCATGTACATGTGTCATATTAGAGTATATATAATATGACCTCTACGGGATAGAGTCCTATAAAACTTAAGATAGTAAGACCTAAATAGCAAGTGTTAATACAAATATCGTCATTAAACGTTATTTATATTTTATGATTTTTATCTCAGTTTTGTTAATGACAAAAATAAATTTAATTTTTGTAAAGTATAAAGCTTGTCAAGATTAATAGATATTAAAACAAGCTTTCCTTAAATAAAATCTTTATCACTCAAGCATTTACATTTTGATTATTCATATATCAATTAACTTTGATATCCTTATAAACCATAATGTATGTCAACATTTCTAGATCAAGTATGTTTTAGTTTCTTAAATCAAAACATTACATATGTATTTACATTTAACATATTATTTCTAAAAATAGAAAACAACATATGACATCATGTGGTGCATCATTGAAATCTCTAAGGGATTTCATAAGATATTTTGTGTAGATTTGGACTCTACATATCTTACATGATCTTGGTTAGATTTGGTTGACTTTGGTAAGATTTTTGTAATCTTGTTGTTAGACCAGGCGGCACCAAAATGATAAACGGACGGAACCATTATTTTGGTTCCGTGGTCCGTGGTGACAGCAGATTGTTTGGCTATAAATAGCAAGCCAACCCAAGTTCTTTTCTCATCCCTTTCTAGCATAATCACATACATTCCTTCTCTCTATTATTTCTAACTCAGTTTCATATCATTATAGTGATCCTCTTTTGTAGCAAAGAAGATCAATGCATAATCAAGCTTCAACAAATAGTTGAAGGTCTTGTTTGTTTTCTTGTTGTATGATCTAGTCTTGTTCATACATCGTTGTTGTACCAAACCATCTTAAACTTCTGAGTGTAAGTGGTTAGTATTTTAGTCCTTAAAATACATAGTGTGTGGGAGTGGTTGTACCCTTGTAAAAGAACTCGACATCTAGCTTTGTGTCGGAAATAGTGTGTAAGTGAAGTGTAAAGGTTTCTCACGCGGAAAGGAGCTTGTTGACTAGTGAAGTTAAACTCTCGAGTTGGAGACTCGGGGAGTGGAGTAGGGCAAGGAAAAAGAGTCCATGTAGACCGAACCACTATAAATAACTTGTCGTGGTTTGATTGTTTCTTTCCTTATTTACTCTTTATATATTGCTTGCATATTGTTTATTAATTCACTAACATATCTTCGATCAATATCAATTGATCTTACAATGAGTTTCAAAACAAATATTTTAATTGGTAAACTATTCAACCCCCCTTCTAGTTTTTCACAATTGGTACCAGAGCCTCGTTACTCAAGAATTTCTAAAATATATTGTATTTTATAAACTTGAAACGATCCATGGATTCCGAAAACTTTAAAGCATAGTTGTCAGGATCCCGATCCTGATCTTAGGATCTTACGATTTTACGATACTGCAAAGCAAAAACGATCCGGATCCTACATAGGATCTTTGCAAGCTTAAGATCTTATAGGATCCCTATCTTTACCATACGATCTTACGATATAATCCGATCCGATCTTACTTTTCTCGAATTATAAACTAAAAAACTACAAATTTATGGGTTGTTTGTTTGTAGAATTCAAAAAACAACATGTTAATCTTTTTAAACATTTTATAATCATAATTTAGGACAACATTTATATGAAATATTCATAGTATTTTATGGTTATAATATATTAGAATTTGTAGATTTGTATAAAATTAAAGAAACTATTAAGAAATAACATCAGAGTAGGATCTTAAGATCCCGATCCGATCTTACGATCACGATCTTGCAAAGACGAAAACGATCCTGGGTAGGATCCCGATCTTGACAACCTTTCTTTAAAGAATGGCAATCTATGCAAAGACCACCACTCTTTGAAACCAATGAATTTATCTATTGGAAAAACCGTTTTGAAACATATGTAAAGTCAAAAGATATAGATCTTTGGTTTGTTATCATTAAAGAAGAATTTAATCCTACAACAAAAGATATTTCAAGTGATGATCAAAAGAAACTAATAGCTAAAAATAATGAAGATAAAATGATGCTTTATAATGCTTTGCCTAGAAAAGAATATGAAAGAATTTTTATGTGTGAAACCGCAAAAGAGATTTGGGAATCTTTAATTATTACACATCAAGGACATTCACAAGTCAAGGATAACAAAATTGATCTTCTTGTTCATCAATATGAACAATTTGTTATCTTTGAAGATGAAACCATTGATTGTGGATTTGCTCGCTTTAATAATATTATTACTTCTTTTAAAGCATTTGATGAAACATTTCGTAGTAAGAACTTTGTCAGAAAATTTCTTAGAGCACTCCATCCGAAGTGGAGAGCAAAAGTAACGGCTATTGAGGAATCAAAAGATCTCTCAATAATGTCACTTGACGAGCTAATTGGAAATCTCAAAGTACACGAAATGGTGATGGAGAAAGATTCAGAGATCATCAAAGAAAAAAGAGATAAAGTTAAATTCGTTGCTCTAAAGGCAAGAACGGAATCTAGTGATGATGAAGAATCTTGCTCGGGTAGTGAAGATGAGGAGTATGCTATGGCCGTTAGAGATTTCAAAAAGTTCTTTAAAAGAAGAGGAAAGTTTGTAAGGCAACCCCGAGATGAAAAGAAGCCATTCCAAAAAGACCGAGATGACAAAAATGGAAAAGGTGAAAGGAAGTACTTTAGATGTGATACAGTCATCTATAGGAGATTGCCCAAGCCACATAAAAGCAAAACTCAGCGAGCTTTTGTAAGTGGTGCTTGGAGTGATAGTGAGGATGATGAAGAATCAAGCAAGGATGAGATCGCTCTAATGGCACATGAATAAAACGAGGTACATTCCGACTCATCTTACTCTTCTATTGATGATGACACTTTACAAAAACAATATAATCAATTGTGTGAGCTTAGCTTAAAAATCATAACTAAAAACAAGTTTTTAAAGACTAAAAAAGAATTTTTAGAAAACGAAATTTATGAGTTAAAAGAAAAGGCAAAACGATTAGAAAATGGGAAAGCAAATGACGATGGTTGATCTGTGCCAAACTAGTCAAGCTACCTCACACAAACCGGCCACTTGTGAAAGGCCGACCGTAAGAAGCTTAAAACCGCTTAAAACACAAATACAATGAAGTCCAGGAGAATATAGTGAATTCCCGGGTCGTTATGTCCCACGGAGACTCAATGGTGTGTAGACACTTGATCAGACGATAGAATGATCACTAATGATAGTGATCAGAAAGGATTTGGATTGAATATTACACTACTGAAAAAGGTTATAAAATAAAGCGACTTAAATACAAATTAAGAAAATTAAAAAGATAAAAGATATTAAATAAACGCTATCACTATATTTAAAGTGATGAACGTTTAAAACTTAAAACTTACGTTTAAATTAAAAACTACGTAAACGTACAAAATAAAAAGTGAGATTTAAGAAATAAAAGTCCTAAAAATATGAAAAATACATTTTTACAAACCTAATGATAAAAGAAATTTAATAGAAAAGGAAAATTATTTTTACAACTATTATTCTAATTATTATTAATTAAAAACTATTTTTAACTATTTAATAATACTCTAAAATAAAAGAATATATGAAATAAAGCTAGAAAAATAAAATTAAGACTTAGGAAAATCTAAAATATGATAAAACTAATTTTAAAACAGAAAATATATTTTTTTGACTTTTTATATATTTATTACTAATTTAAAACTATTTAAAACTAATTAAAATGCTAAAAAATACTTTTTAAACTAAGAAAATTATGGAAAAATACTTTTTAGGCTTTTTATATTTATCTTAACTTAATAAAAATGAAAAATTATTTTTTTGAACCTTTTCTTAATTTTTTGTATTAAAAGCTAATTAAAAATGCTTAAAAACTAATTTAAATTAAGAAAAATAGCAAAACAACTTAGAAAAATCTGAAAATTTCAGGAAAAGACTAAAATAATATAAGGAATAAAGGAAAAATAGAAAAACAGGAGGTTAAGTGCAAGAATATGCAACTGATTTGGAAGTGCTTATTGAAATAAGCACTTGATTAAGCAAATGGAATCCAAAGGCTACCAAACTGAAAATGAAGCTACAATAAGCTAACACTACCTAAATGCAACTAGAAACAACTGCTTAAACCTCTGATTTGCAATCTTACAAAGATTTGAGCAATTGAGCAAAAGGGCCAAAACAAAGCAGGGGGGCAACTTAAGCTAGAATATAAGCACCTAAATAAGCTAGAAACATGAAAACAGGAATTGGAACTTGGAGAAGACCTAGGTGAGTATCTATAAACCAAAAATTAGCTCAACACAAGCTCTCATGAGCTTACTGTGAGCTCTGCAAATCTGCATAAAACCTGTGCAGGCCTAATGCCCTGCACAGGGGACTGAGCACCATTAGGACAGCTTATCTGGGGCTTATAAAAATTTCACAAAATTAAGCAAAAATAACAACAAGAAACTAGACCAGCATGAGATTTCAAAACATCAAGTTTCATTTGCATTGGTTCAGAATTGAGCCCAAGAAAAATCACCCTATTAGGGCCAAAACTGAGTTTCAATATTTTGACTTTTGATTAAAAAATGGAAAGTTGACTTTCTTGAGTTTTGATCTGGATTTAAGGACTGATTATGTTAAAATAAGCTATGATAA
This sequence comes from Chrysanthemum makinoi, assembly GCA_910596185.1. Taxonomy (NCBI): domain Eukaryota; kingdom Viridiplantae; phylum Streptophyta; class Magnoliopsida; order Asterales; family Asteraceae; genus Chrysanthemum; species Chrysanthemum makinoi. Next base: position 5,863,728 of record OU343224.1, read on the forward strand.
ACTGATTTTAAGCTAAAACACTAAGTTATACATCAATATGAAGAATTATGACTTGTGAATCCTTGACAGTTAACTGTCAAGGAGTTGAACTTGGTATTTTGACTTTGGTGGTTAGCAGATGTAAAATGAAGACAGATATGACCTTAGATGAACTCAACAAGCATATGACAATAGTGTCCACTACTGATCAACCTTGAATACAAAGTAACAAGCTGATCCAAACACCTCTTATTACAACTGTTATGAACTAAAATGAAGCTAACTAGTGATCAAACTTGAACCAATGATCAAACTGAGCTATCATGACCATATTACAACTACATAAACAGTTTTAAACAGTTGGTGATCACAGATACTCAAACAAGTATGAAATGCAAAATGGACAAAAAAATTGAAACTGAGAACTCACCCACATGTATCCAAATGATGTTGCAGGCTAACATCAAAACCAATACTACACTAAACTAACTAAATCCAACCATTTATCACCACTGCAACACCCATTTTCATCTTCATGTCCATTTTGAGCTCCTGTTGACTTTTGTTGACTAAAATGGAAACTTGTTTGAAACTGACTTTTGCTTTTTACAAAAAGCTTTGAAAAGCTTAAATATGCTAATTGGAGTTGAGAAACAAACTATATAAAACTAGGGGATCAGAATTTGAAATGAAAATTTTCCACAGTACCCTTTAAATTTGGAACTTAAATAAAACTTGTATTGATGTTCACAAACACATTACACTGAAACTTTAACATAAATTTGATACTAGGACACTGAAATTACAACATTTAAATTAAACTACAACATTTATAAAAAAAACGACATTAAGAAAAAATTAAGAAAACTAGCTATCTACTACTTCAAGCTTCTCATTTCTTCTTTTTATACTCCAAGAGCTTCTCACTAGCTTCTGATTTGATCCCACCATTTTCTTTGACCATTGGATGAGTTGGAGTGATTATGGCCGTTGGATTGATTTTTGGCGCCAAAACGTGTTAGCCAGTTGAGGGGTTGAGTGAAGGGGTGAAGAGGCATTTAATGTTTCTTGGAGTGTGATGGGACAAGGAGAGTGATATGTGATGAGGGGGGGTGGATTTGAGTGATTCAGGGAAGCAGTTGAAGGGGAAAGAAAAAAGGGCGCCAAGTGGGTGGTTTGGTTTTATTAATAAAACGTGGGTGATAATAGAAGGGGGGGCAAAATGGCTAATTGACAGGGGGTCACAATTAGGCAGGGTCCAAATTAGGTTTAGACAAGGTTTAAAACACAAGGGCCATTTGTGTAACTTCTGAAATTTGGAGGACCTAGGCTGCCAATTCTGAAAAGTATTCCAAAGGACCACAAGTGACAACCTTCAAAAGTATAAGGACCAAACTTGACAATTTCCAAATTCCAAGGACCATTTTTGACAATTTTCAAACTTGAGGGACCAAAGTTGTAATTTTGCAAATTTTACATTTCAAGGGTTTGTTTTGACAACTTTTGAATCCCATGGACCTTAAATGACATTTTCCTTTATTTAGATTTACCAGGGACTGTTTTTGACAACTTTTGAAACTTGGGGGACTAAACTGCCAATTTTGCAAACTTGATACGTTTTTCATCCGATTTTGATATTTTTGCATTTAAAACACATAAAACACTGATTTGTGATATTTTGATCATTTTGATGTGTTTTTTGAGTGTTTTCGATGATTTTGCGTTTATATTGTACAAAATGATGAGTATTTAGACACTCATCAATCCCCCACACTGAGATATTGCTAGTCCCTAGCAATGATTTGAAGCTTTAATGGATTTGAAAACTCTTACCAAAAGCCATCACTTCTGGAGTAGCCAAATGTTTCATTTCAAGTAAGAACCTTGGTACATCGATAACCAAATGATTTTGAGCAAATCATGTCGTAAAACGGATTTGATTAGTCTTTACCGTAAGCCGCACTTCTGGACTAGCCAACTCTTAGATAAATTATCAGAATTATCTTTGGTGAGCTGATTACCAATTATGGATTTTCCACCGCCTTTACCACAAGCCATAATCTTGCGGGCTAGCCAACTCTTCACTTTTAGGATATGGTGAGTTGAGAACCATACAATTTTGGGCAAATTGCAAGCCATATAAACGGATTTGAGAAATCTTTACCAAGAGCCGTTTGCTCTAGGATTAGCCAATCCTTTTGTCTTACGACATGTTGACTGATAACCAATTGAGTCAGTGTAGAACACTTACTCAAAAAAAAAAAATTTGGCCAAAAACGGGGAATTGTGGATAATATATGATAAAATTCGTGAGAATCCCCCACACTTAGAAATGAATATTGCCCTCAATATTCAAAGTACCGGCGATTATGCCGAAACAAAGAACGTAAAAGGGAATACTACGCCATTATTTAGAAAGATTTTTTTTTTTTTTTAACATGTGGGCAACCCCCACACTAGGGTGGTAGAAAATAGAAAGAAGTCAGAAATATGGGTGAAAACCCATATTGCGTGCTACTGTTTTTGATTCCCGAGTCGCTAGCTTGACTCGACCCCAAATTAATTTGTTCATGGGGAAGTAAGTGGAAGAGATAACCTCCATCGGACTTTCATTCAAGATGTTTGGACAAACATTTGAAGCACGCTAAAGTTCCACACCGACAGATATAGAGAAAGAGACAGACCCGGCTCACAGATGGTACATGAAAATGCCGGGGTCAAAGATAATGTCTTCACCCCGAAGGAGTTAGACATGGAGAAGTCACACCGTATGTGAAGAAAAGAAGGAGAATCATGATGATGATCATGACTAACTCCTCATTATCAAGGAGAATCATGATTTTTGGATCATGAATCTCATCATGAGATAGAATCATCATCACATGATTGAAGAGATAAGTTAGAATACAGAGGTGGGACAAGTGGTGTGCCTCGAGAGCTAGCAATTTCCACCACTTCCGTGATGGTCTCTCAGATCCGACATTTCATCGAAAAGAGGATTTACTTTCTCAAAAGTGTAGTCATTATGAAATTCAAAAAGAGGATTTGAGAAAATCCCTAAGTAACCTCGAAATGTCTAGAGAATCACAAAAAGGCAAATCACAATCACTATCGGATATATCCTCAGACTCACTTGGGATTGGGACAAGATCCTCAACACTAGATGATTCCGTTTCCGAAATAGTGCTGAGATGATCATCCTCCATTATGAGAGAGTCTTTGGAAGCAATAAAAGGTAAGATAGGTGTGATAGCAATAGACTGAGGGAGTTGAGAAATAAGATCGTTCAATTGAGTAACACTCTCCTCGTCGTAATCATAGTATTCCTTCATTTGAATACTATCCTCATCATCATCGTCATCATATCTGATTCTTATATTCATCTGCTGAAGCTTACACACCATTCTTTTCATTTGCAGTTTCTTTCGAATGCGTATTTCTTCAGAACTTTGAGGAAGATTACACTCCTCGTAATCATTGAAATGATGTGAAGGCTCGGAAGTCTGATGACTGATGGAATACTGTGGGGGTTGGAAATTGTCAAAACCGGGAGAATTGGAATTTTGAAAATTTTGATTCATCGGTTGACATTCAAAAGTCGATGAGACCCCCACAATTCTCACAACAGAGATAATTGGGAAAATAACTTTCACCAAAGTTCTGATTGGAACATGGTTCCGGCTCATGACACAGCGGGACCTGGTGGACAATCAAAACCGTAATGAGAATCATTCCCACAAAACTCGCATGAGAGTGGATTCGATTGGGGGTGTGGAGGTAGGTAGGAAAAATCGGGTGTTTCATTTGAAATGGGATCGAAATTACCGACAAATTTGTCCCCGAAACTCACATTGGTATCACGGCAATTTCACCGTTAAATGGACCTCCACACCAGGAACATGTCGAAAACCATGACATGAAGAATTAAACGGATAAGAGGGATAAGAGATGAAGAATTAAAGGGTTATAGAGGATAAGGAATGGAGAATTAAATAGATTAGAGGGTAAGGGAAATGTAGAATTAAACAGATTAGAGGATAAAAGATGGATATTTTTGATTTTTTAACTTTTACAAAAAACTTTTACAAAGATGGAATATGTGCAAGAATGGGTCTGAAAATGGCTAAACACACGCTAAAGCCTCCCCGGCAACGGCGCCAAAATTTGATCTGTGCCAAACTAGTCAAGCTACCTCACACAAACCGGCCACTTGTGAATGACCGACCGTAAGAAGCTTAAAACCGCTTAAAACACAAATACAATGAAGTCCAGGAGAATATAGTGAATTCCCGGGTCGTTATATCCCACGGAGACTCAATGTGTGTTACTTGATCGACGATAGAATGATCACTAATGATAGTGATCAGAAAGGATTTGGATTGAATATTACACTACTGAAAAAGGTTATAAAATAAAGCGACTTAAATACAAATTAAGAAAATTAAAAAGATAAAAGATATTAAATAAACGCTATCACTATATTTAAAGTGATGCACGTTTAAAACTTAAACTAAATAAAAACTACGTAAACGTACAAAATAAAAAGTGAGATTTAAGAAATAAAAGTCCTAAAAATATGAAAAATACATTTTTACAAACCTAATGATAAAAGAAATTTAATAGAAAAGGAAAATTATTTTTACAACTATTATTCTAATTATTATTAATTAAAAACTATTTTTAACTATTTAATAATACTCTAAAATAAAAGAATATATGAAATAAAGCTAGAAAAATAAAATTAAGACTTAGGAAAATCTAAAATATGATAAAACTAATTTTAAAACAGAAAATATATTTTTTTGACTTTTTATATATTTATTACTAATTTAAAACTATTTAAAACTAATTAAAATGCTAAAAAATACTTTTTAAACTAAGAAAATTATGGAAAAATACTTTTTAGGCTTTTTATATTTATCTTAACTTAATAAAAATGAAAAATTATTTTTTTGAACTTTTTCTTAATTTTTTGTATTAAAAGCTAATTAAAAATGCTTAAAAACTAATTTAAATTAAGAAAAATAGCAAAACAACTTAGAAAAATCTGAAATTTTCAGGAAAAGACTAAAATAATATAAGGAATAAAGGAAAATAGAAAACAGGAGGTTAAGTGCAAGAATATGCAAGCGATTTGGAAGTGCTTATTGAAATAAGCACTTGATTAAGCAAATGGAATCCAAAGGCTACCAAACTGAAAATGAAGCTACAATAAGCTAACACTACCTAAATGCAACTATAAAAAACTGCTTAAACCTCTTATTTGCAATCTTACAAAGATTTGAGCAATTGAGCAAAAGGGCCAAAACAGTTAAAGGGGGCAACTTAAGCTAGAATATAAGCACCTAAATAAGCTAGAAACATGAAAGGAATTGGAACTTGAGAAGACCTAGGTGAGTATCTATAAACCAAAAATTAGCTCAACACAAGCTCTCATGAGCTTACTGTGAGCTCTGCAAATCTGCATAAAACCTGTGCAGGCCTAATGCCCTGCACAGGGGACTGAGCACCATTAGGACAGCTTATCTGGGGCTTATAAAAATTTCACAAAATTAAGAAAAAATAACAACAAGAAACTAGACCAGCATGAGATTTCAAAACATCAAGTTTCATTTGCATTGGTTCAGAATTGAGCCCAAGAAAAATCACCCTATTAGGGCCAAAACTGAGTTTCAATATTTTGACTTTTGATTAAAAATGGAAAGTTGACTTTCTTGAGTTTTGATCTGGATTTAAGGACTGATTATGTTAAAATAAGCTATGATAAACTGATTTTAAGCTAAAACACTAAGTTATACATCAATATGAAGAATTATGACTTGTGAATCCTTGACAGTTAATCACAAGGAGTTGAACTTGTATTTTGACTTTGGTGGTTATGATGTAAAATGAAGATGATATGACCTTAGATGAACTCAACAAGCATATGACAAGCAAGTCACCACTACTGAACCAACCTTTAATACAAAGTAACAAGCTGATCCAAACACCTCTTATTACAACTGTTATGAACTAAAATGAAGCTAACTAGTGATCAAACTTGAACCAATGATCAAACTGAGCTATCATGACCATATTACAACTACATAAACAGTTTTAAACAGTTGGTGATCACATATACTCAAACAAGTATGAAATGCAAAATGGACAAAAAAAATTAAAACTGAGAACTCACCCACATGTATCCAAATGATGTTGCAGGCTAACATCAAAACCAATACTACACTAAACTAACTAAATCCAACCATTTATCACCACTGCAACACCCATTTTCATCTTCATGTCCATTTTGAGCTCCTGTTGACTTTTGTTGACTAAAATGGAAACTTGTTTGAAACTGACTTTTTAAGCTTACAAAAAGCTTTGAAAAGCTTAAATATGCTAATTGGAGTTGAGAAACAAACTATATAAAACTAGGGGATCAGAATTTGAAATGAAGATTTTCCATGTAACCTTTTAAATTTGGAACTTAAATAAAACTTGTATTGATGTTCACAAACACATTACACTGAAACTTTAACATAAATTTGATACTAGGACACTGAAATTACAACATTTAAATTAAACTACAACATTTAAAAAAAAACGACATTAAGAAAAAATTAAGAAAACTAGCTATCTACTACTTCAAGCTTCTCATTTCTTCTTTTTATACTCCAAGAGCTTCTCACTAGCTTCTGATTTGATCCCACCATTTTCTTTGACCATTGGATGAGTTGGAGTGATTATGGCCGTTGGATTGATTTTTGGCGCCAAAACGTGTTAGCCAGTTGAGGGGTTGAGTGAAGGGGTGAAGAGGCATTTAATGTTTCTTGGAGTTGTGATGAGGTGGGGGGACAAGGAGAGTGATATGGTGAGGAGGGGGGTGGATTTGAGTGATTCAGGGGAAGCAGGTGAAGGGGAAAGAAAAAAGGGCGCCAAGTGGGTGGTTTGGTTTTATTAATAAAACGTGGGTGATAATAGAAGGGGGCAAAATGGCTAATTGACAGGGGGTCACAATTAGGCAGGGTCCAAATTAGGTTTAGACAAGGTTTAAAACACAAGGGCCATTTGTGTAACTTCTGAAATTTGGAGGACCTAGGCTGCCAATTCTGAAAAGTATTCCAAAGGACCACAAGTGACAACCTTCAAAAGTATAAGGACCAAACTTGACAATTTCCAAATTCCAAGGACCATTTTTGACAATTTTCAAACTTGAGGGACCAAAGTTGTAATTTTGCAAATTTTACATTTCAAGGGTTTGTTTTGACAACTTTTGAATCCCATGGACCTTAAATGACATTTTCCTTTATTTAGATTTACCAGGGACTGTTTTTGACAACTTTTGAAACTTGGGGGACTAAAACCGCCAATTTTGCAAATTTGATACGTTTTCATCCGATTTTGATATTTTTGCATTTAAAACACATAAAACACTGATTTGTGATATTTTGATCATTTTGATGTGTTTTTGAGTGTTTTCAGATGATTTTGCAGTTTATATTGTACAAAAATGATGAGTATTTAGACACTCATCAATGGTTGCAAATCATGTCAAGAGCTTAGTCTTGAAATAGAAAAGCTAAATCTCACACAAGAAGTTCTCATTGAATATAACTCTAAATTAAAAAGATTTAACAAAAATATTTCTTGTGCCGATTAAATAGTAAGAATGCAAAAAGTACTAGGAAACACACGTGGATTAGGTTTTAATGAAGTACTAATTCCAAATAGTCAAACCAAAACGGCCGAAAAAGACAAACAAACTATCACATCTGCTGCAGTACAGCATGGACCAGACGGACCCAAAAATAAGGTTCTGTCCGTTGAAAGTTTTGGTGCCGTGGTGTCTGTAGTAGGACTGAATGATTGCAAAACGGACCGTAGTGAATTTGTCAAGGTAACAAAGAAAACCAAAGATGTTGTTAAACTAAAACCTGCTGTTACATTAGGAGTAGGACTTGCTAGAAATGAATTTAGATCTAAAACTACTCAACAACGGCCTAAAACACCTATTGCCAAACGCCCCTTTCCCAAGAGCAACTACAACATACAACCCAACTATCAACATAGCGGTTGGAATCAAAACTACCCTAGACCATATCAAACTCCAAATTACATGCCATGGAACCCTTATCCATCATTTCCATACATGAACCAAGTAAATGGTATGTTTAACCCAAACGGACCCATGAGATATTGGGGACCAAACGCTTGAGTTATTTGTGTCATAGGTATGCTTAAAAGTTGAATTAGAACCTGATGAATGGATAAAACATAGTGGATGCTCAAGATACATGACGGGTAACAAAAGCCTCTTATCAACATACCAAGAGTATGACGAAGGTAATGTCACTTTTGGTAGCAATCTCAAAAGCAAAATCATTGGCAAAGGTACGATCGCATACAACTCCTAACTATTGAAAATGTTGCTCATGTTGATAGGTTAGGATTTAATCTACTTAGTATTAGCCAACTATGTGATAAAAAGTATAAAGTACTATTTGAAGAAAATGGTAGTAAAATACTAAAAGATTGTATCACCATAGCTAAAGGAGTTAGGAAAAATAACATATATGTCATGAAAATAGATAGAACATCTAAAGACAAACTTTTCCTAACAACCTTAGATGATAACTCTACTCTTTGGCATAGAAGATTAGGTCACGCTAATATGAGACTCATCCAAAACCTATCCTCAAAAGAGCTAGTTAGAAACCTACCAAAATTGAAACATGATCAACACTTTTGCGATGCTTGCAAAATTGGTAAACAAATTCATAGTAGTCATAAGGCTAAAAATATGGTTTCCACGTCTAAATGTCTAGAGCTTTTGCATATGGACTTGTTTGGTCCATCCACTATAAGAAGTTATGGAGGGAACCTCTACACATTAGTTATAGCAGATGATTACTCAAGGTTCACTTGGATAATATTTTTAAAAACTAAAAATGAAGCTTTTGATAAATTTGAAATACTTAGTAAGAAAATTCAAAATCAACTAGGTGTTAACATTGTGTCGATCCGAACGGATCATGGTCGCGAGTTCAACAACGAAACACAATTTGGAAACTTTTGTGTAACAAATGTTATAACACATAACTTCTCGGCTCCTCGAACACCCCAATCTAATGGAGTTGTAGAACGTAAAAAATAGAACTATTCAAGAAATGAGTAGAACAATACTAAATGAACAAAGAATACCTCAAAAGTTTTGGTGTAACGTCATTGATACCTCAACATACATTTTAAATAGAGTTTTAATACGTCCTTTCTTGAACAAAACACAATATAAAGGCAAAAAGCCAACTTTAGGATATTTTAGAGTGTTTGGATGTAAATGTTTCATTCTTAATACCAAAGACTATCTCACCAAATTTGACCCAAACTCTTATGAAGGTGTGTTTCTTGGTTACTCACAAACTAGCAAAGCATACATAGTTTTAAACAAAGAAACAATGAGAGTCGAGGGATTATTGAACATAACATTCGACGAAAGTCTACCTTCCTCTGAGACATCACCTTTGGTAGATGATGACTTAGTTGAAAGTCAACTTGTTGAAAGTCAAGAAATAAATGAAAATGACAAGGAAGATGAACCATTAAATAATGAAATTATAAACATCAAAGAGTCCAAAAGTCATCCTTTAGAAAAAGTCATAGGACAACTAAATCAAAGAACATTAAGATCACAAGCCCAAAATCAAAGTAACTACTTTTGCTTTGTATCGACCATTGAACCGAAAAACATAAACGAAGCAATAAAAGATGAATCTTGGGTAATTGCTATGCAAGAAGAGCTAAACCAATTTGTTAGAAATGATGTTTGGAAATTAGTTCCAAAACCTAAAAATCAAACTATAATTGGAATGAAATGGGGTTTTCAAAATAAAATGAACGAAAACGATGGGGTGTCTAGAAACAAAGCTAGGCTTGTCGCACAAGGTTATAATCAACAAGAAGGGATTGATTACGACGAAACTTATGCACCGGTAGCTAGGCTTGAGTCTATTAGAATCTTACTTGCATATGCATGTGCTCATGACTTTAAATTATTTCAAATGGATGTTAAAAGTGCATTCCTAAATGGGTTCATTAACGAAGAAGTATATGTTGCTTAACCTCCCGGTTTTACCGACTTTGAAAAACCACATCATGTCTTCAAACTTAAGAAGGCACTATACGGACTTCAGCAAGCACCAAAAGCTTGGTACGATCAGCATAAGACTTTCTTAGTAGAACACAAATACACCATGGGATTAATAGATAATACTCTCTTTACCAAGAAAAGGGAATCACACACTATCATAGTTCAAATATACGTTGATGACATCATATTTGGATCAACTTGTCAAGAGCTATGTGATGATTTTTCTAAAATCATGCATGACGAGTTTAAGATGAGTATGATGGGTGAGTTAAACTTCTTTCTAGGACTTCAAATTAAACAACTAGAAGATGGCATATTCTTTAACCAATTTAAATACATAAAAGATATGCTTAAGAAATTTGGCCTTGAAGACTCAAAACCAACTAAAACACCCATGTCCTCGGACACAAAACTCACCAAGGATGAGGAAGGTGAATCAATAGATAACACTAAATATAGAGGAATGATCGGTAGCCTACTTTATCTCACGGCTAGTAGACCCGACATTATGTTTAGTGTTTGTCTATGTGCTCGCTTTCAAGAAGATTCCAAAGCATCACACTTAGAAGCCTTGAAACGAATATTTATATACATTAAGGGAACGACTTGTTTAGGATTATGGTATCTCAAAGGAACGGGTGTAGAAACTATAGTGTATGTCGATTCGGACCATGCTGGTGACTATGTCGATAGAAAAAGTACAAGTGGTATTTGAACTTTTGTTGGACATTGTCTCACCTCATGGTTCGCAAAGAAACAAACGGCTCTCGCTATCTCAACTACTAAAGCCGAATACGTCTCAGCCGGAAAAGCATGTCAACAAGCTCTTTGGATGAAGCAAGCTCTCGTGGATTACAGAATTCATCTCAACGACATCTCTATACTTTGCGACAACAAAGGAGCTATTGATCTCAGCAAAAATCCCGTCCAACATGCTCGAACGAAACATAATGAAATTCACCATCACTTCCTTCGCGACAATGTTCAAAAAGGGAACATCTCAATTGAGAAAGTATCCTCGAAGATAACATTGCCGACATCCTAACTAAACCTCTTAAACGAGAACCATTTAATCTTCTTAGACTTGGATTACGATTAATGGAACCAAACATGTAGTTAAAACATAGCTTAAACCTTAGAATAACCACAACAAAACAATTTAGTTTAGTTCAAGCATAAGTTTCACCCACGCCAAAGCGACCAAACTGACAGAACCAAAAATTTGGGTCCGTCTGGTCCGTGGTGACAAAAGTAGCAAAAAATTTAAATACAAAACACCTTCTTCTCCACAACTCACTTTACCAAAACGAACCACCAACATACCTAACTCATTATTAAGGTTTCTTCTCCTACTAATCACTGAAGAAAACATCATTGAACAAACATGGCAGCCGCAAAATTTTACATCCCTCAACATCACAAAACCAAGGGCCTTACCAAAGAACAAGTTGAAATCTTTAAGAGTCTAGAGAAGAGGTATTTCCATGAGGGTAGGACCATTCATTCATCTTTTGTCGACGGAACTAATCTCCGTCAAGAACTAGCCACTACCAACTTTGATTGTCTCCTTGACATTGATGAACCAATTTGCCCTAGGTTTGTCCTAGAATTCTATGCTAGTGTTGTTTCTTTCAAAAATGAGGATGATCAAATGGCTCTTAGGTTTAGGATCAACCAAAATGACTACACCATTTCTCTCAACCAATTTGCTCAAGTGTTAGGAATTCCTTGTCGTGGTACGTGTCTTTACCCGGATAAGTGGTCACTCACTATCCTTGATGCTATTTATGACTACTCTCTTCCCTACCAAACTCCTTTGGTAGACAAGGACGTCATTCATGAGCACCTCTTTAATGAAAGGGTAGCACCAACCCGTTTCACTCGAGCGGGAAAGGAAGTCAACCGAGATACATACGGTATGGAACTCAATGAGCTCAAGCCTCAATTCAAAAAGTGAGAAGAACTCCTTAGAGCCAATGTCATTAACACCAAGTCCACCAAGTCTCCGTTGCTCTTCCATACGGGATGCTACTCACCCGTCTTTATAGAGCTTTTGCACCTATTCCACCAAGTCCAAAAGGGTTGAAACTTGATTATTCTCTCATCCCTCACATATTTGTGCCCTTGAGTGATGAACGAGTGTCCAAGACTAATGCAAAAGGAAAAAGACCAAAACCTCCAACTCCTTCATCATTATCATCAAATAGCTCTGAAGACGGTCTCCCCAACTCTAGGCTACAACCTCATGAGTACTATGCTTCTCTCCCTGAAATTGAGAATGAAACGGCGGAGTTCAAGCAAACCAAGGGGATGTTCAAGTGCCTTAGAAGGATGATGACCGAAATTTACAAAAAGTTGGATAAGTGAGATTTAATAGGGTGTTTGGAACAAGACAAGAAACAATGACGTATGATATTATTTATGTGTTTTCGCTTCGTAGGATGATAAACTAACTTAAAACATTGATGTATGCTAACTGGTTCATGCAGGGGGATAGCACACGGGTGTTATTAAATTTTACCCATTTTCACTTTTAAGTGAAAATCATTAGCCCTTGTTGAAATTTGATGCTCCACTATGTTTGTATATGCGTTTTTGCTTGTTCCGAACTAGAAATAGTTATTTCCATATGTTTTAAGAAAAATTTCAGGTTTCGAAAAGTCCCGAGGTCGAAAATGTGGTCCGTGAACTTTTCTCGACTACCGAATCAGACGCACCAATTTGGTCTGGCTCTATTATACGTTTTGGTGCCACCAGACCTGTACAGGTGGACCAGACGGACCCAAAATTTGGGTTCCGTCTGACAAATTTTTGGTGTCGTGGCTTCCCCATGTAAATTACTGAATTTCGCTAATTTTGACATTCTAATTTACCAAAAGTTGCTTCTAGGATAGTTTTTACTGCTTTTTATCCATATTAGAACTAGTTTAACACACTTAGACATATAGGATATCCATTTCCCATCAAAATTCAAAAATTTCAAAAATTCACCAAAAGAACCCTTTTTCATAAAGGAAGGAACCAAAAAAATTGGTTCCTTGTAATCCGTGGGTGATATGATTCTCAAGATCCTACAATTATTAGAACGCATTTATTGCATATATTTGTCTCTTCACTCTAACCCTCTTGTATGGCTTGACTTAGATGATATGACTAGCATTAAAAACTCTTCCAAATCATTAGAAACCTCCTTTCTTCTATGGCTTAATATCAATCAAACACATTTCTCCATAATTTCATAATCCTATAAATTAAAAGATTCTAAGATGATCATCCTCACAACTTTCCAATTTCTCATATCTTCTACTAGAACAAGCTTAAGCAAAAATGACTAAGTCATCCACCTCTTCTCCATCAAACAAACCATGTAAGAAAACGGCTAGAATGAGTGTTAGACCATGTTGCTTTGTCAACATTAGCTCATCTTTCGATTCCTCCCCCTAACCATCTCATCTCTAATAAGATATGAGAACTTTCTTACTTTGACCACTCCTACACCACCTCCAAAATCACCTATTGTAATCACCACTCCACCGCCCACAAAAACACCTATTGCTACATCTCTGCCACCGGCTCCACTCCAAACATCCAAATCACCATCACCTCCTAAATCTCCAAATCTCATACCATTAGAACTATTCTCCACACCACCTACATCTCCAAACCCATTTTTGGAGGACTTGGAGGACTTACCTCCTAGGCCCACTAATCCACCTCTACTACCATTCTTTCGTAGTGTTGAGCGAATCGCTCATGAGTCTCCTTGCCAATCCTTTGACCCAAACGCCCCCTTAAAACCTCAACCTCGCCTTTTCCATCCACTTCAAAATGACATTCATGGACCTTTGTATAGGGACCATGCCCTACCTCCAACATCCTTGTCTCCTCATATCGAGGACATTGATGAATCCATGTGGGAAGATCACCCACATTCCAAAGCGGAGATAGAGGC
>OU343224.1:5877887-5959968 GCA_910596185.1 Chrysanthemum makinoi
TGGATACCCTGATGAATGACATTATTAGTTTCTGTTATCTGACAAAGCGGTTGATGAGCATGGCTTAACTGCAAGCCAGCGTTATGAAATTATGTGTGGCGAACATGCATTAAGAGAAGTTGAAGCAGAGCAAGCCAGGATTTAACAAGAGGGGGAGGAGAGACTTCAGATAGAAGAAGTAGAACGGGCGTCGTTCATTGAGAAATTTGGGTATGTGGAGTCTCCTGGGTATGATTTTGCATGCGGGGAGCATTTGGATTAAGTTATGTTTATGTATTTCTTATCGTAGTGTATTTTAGTTCGTATCGTATTTTGTATCGTATCGTATTTCGTTTTTACATTTTATGTAACATTTATTTACTGGTTTATGTAATATTTTTATGGTTATTAATAAAGTAATAGGTTATTTATAAAATAAATTATTCGTTTAGGGGTTGATTTTGTAAATTTTATTTTTTAAAGATAAGTGTGGCAAAAAGATGTGGTAATATAGTTGAGTTATGATAAGTTTTTTTTTTATTATTATTATTTTTCCCTCAAGAAACGTTAACTATAATCGCTGATGACCGTGACACGATGTTAAAATCTAATTTAATGGCACCACACCTTGTGCTTTAAATAAAAGAGTAGGGCTATTTAAGTTTGAAAAGGGTATTACAATGTCTTAACATATTTACTGGATTAATATATGCTATTAGACATGTTTATTTATTATAGAAAAAAAAATTGGCTTAACTAGCGAAGTATATAAAAAAGTTCTAATCGATTCAGATCGCATAAATCTAGCTGTACACATGTAGGGAGTTAAGTACCAAAAGTGAAACGAAAATACCGTAAACTATATAGAATAGATACCACATGCATGTAAGACGTGTCCAAATGCAAAAAGGTAGATAGTTTGCGATGATATATAATTGACTCTACTTTTCTCTTTTTCATTACACATGTTTTTCTTAAATTTCATGAGGAGAGTTATTTTGCATACCAAATTTTTTTTATATACCAAATGACTCATCTCTATCATCTATCTAAAAAGAAATCAATTGATGGGATTAAAGCGTTTTATTATTTCATATTTTTTATAATTTAAATATCTTTAAACCGTTAATCGTTATTAAATATTTCACCGGTCAACTGACAAGATTTAATTATCTTCCGATAGACGTAAGACTTATATACCAAAAAGAAAAATTCGTTTTCGGTTTTTCGTTTTTCGGCTGAAATTTGCGTACGAGAAAAATCATATATGATACGCTCACATGTGATATTACACTAATATCACATGTGATATATATATACGATATAACACTAATATCATATATAATATAACACTAATATCACGTGGTACATTAACATTAGTGATTTATATGATTTTAACTGAAATTCGATAGCGTAAAAGCTAAAAACCTAAAAAAAAACGCAAAAATAAGAAAAAATTTTTTTTGTCGAAAGTATATAAAAGTGTCTATCTATAAAAAGATAATTAAATGTTCGTCGCAATGATATATATATATTTTTTTGCTTAACGATTAACGGTTTGAAAGTTATTAATATTTAAAAAAAAGATGATGAAAGTGGGTTTTTTTTTAATGTTGTGATTAATCTCATCCATTAGATCAAATAAAAATGGATGGTGGAGATTGATCTTTTGGTATGTAAATAATCTTTTGTCCTCAAATGATTTTAAATCAAATTTCACACCCTCGTTATTTTTCAAAAATTTAATTAGCCCCACGTTAGTCAGGAATAATATATGTTTAACCGTTTTATTATCTTTATCACACTAGAAATTAGGAGTGTGCGCTTTTGACTAATTACAATTTATTTAACAAGTATTGAATGATGAAAACTCTCTAGATAATACTTTATTATTGAACAACCATTTATAAAGTAAAATTACGTAAAAACTCTAATTAAAATCGGCCTTAGGCCATGTCCTATCATTTATTACTCTTTCATAATTCGAGCTGCGAAGTCACGAAAGTTCAAATAAGAACAGAAAGTTGAAATCATTAAAGCAATAACTAATTCGTTGGAAAATATTTTACAACAAGCGAAGAAAAATATTCAACCACCAGGAACAAAGCAAAATTATTAGAAAATTATTAATTCGTTAATGAAGACATTTGACAACAAGTAAAGACAAATCTTTAAAACTGCAACTGCAAAAGCAAAATAAATATTGAAGGTTCTTTGGCCGACAACGACTCTTTGACCTATAATCGAGTTTACTGGCGTTGACTTCTTTGTAATTTTTTTTTAAAGATCAAGAGAAGAGCTTTCGTAAGGATTACAAAAATGGAAATGGTTTGAGCTAACTCGTTGTCACAAGTGTATACATGAAAGATAAGCAAATTGTTTTTTGTGGCGACTGACTGCTTTTGACGGTGTGTTTTGGTGGTGGAGCCGAAAATTTTGGTTAGCGTTTGTTCGGATTTGAATGGCAGAATTTTTGGTATTAACGACATCAGTTAACTTCAAGCGATTTGAAAGTTATGCTCAAAACAATGAGAAATTTGTATATATGGCTGCAAATCGGATTTGTTCATGTTTTTAGAGAGTATAGCACTGACTAGGGCTTATGAAGGGGGATAGAGAGATTTGATGAGTAGTATCGAGGGAACCACTCATGTCAATTGATTAGGTCTCAAGATCATACACATTTCTATATCATGTTGAATGGTGAAAACCCCATAAGTTATACTTTATCACTAAACAACTATTTATTGAGTAAAATTATAAAGAAATTCTAGTGGACCTTAACCCATAATCCAGCTTGAACCACACCTATCCTACCATCTATTAACAAGTAGTTTTCATTTGTTGTTGGTCATTCAACTTATCGAGTAAAATTACACAGAAATTCTGATGGACTTTAAGTCATAATCCAGCTTGAAACACACCTATCCTACCATATGATAACAAGTAATTTAAATTTGTTGTTGGGCATTTAACTTTTAGAGTTAATTACATAAATTGTCTCTCTAGTTTACATACTTTTTCACCTTTCATCATAAAGCTTCAAAATTACTCCGCCCATCCCTATACTTAACGTTTTATAACGTGCCGATCATTTGACGATGATAAGTGTGTTAAAAAATCTTTTAAACCTCTTTAGTGCATATCACGTGAGGGTATTTTTGTCTTTTAACCACCACCATATGTTGGCCAAGCGGCCAGACTCCGTCCGCACCATCATTCCCAACTCATCACTACAACCACCACCCATATTCAACGGATCGGCTCAGACATATGCACCAGATCGGCTCTAATATTTTATTCTGACTACATCTCACCAAAGAAGATGAAAGGTCGACCATTTTTTAGTGAAAACCCAAATCCAATAACCATATTTTAGATAGCCCCCATCCAGATCTGGTACATCCTCCGCCACTGCCACCACCCAGACACCAATATTAACATACTCTTGTGTGAGTCTTAAGAGAAAATAAATTAATTCAGACCGTAACCACAATAGAAGTATATATTGCTTGTGAAGATGGTATAAATGATTCGTACCTCTGGATTTGCATTTGTTATTTTGGGTTGTACTCATGGGATTGTTGTTGTATCCCCAAATCTCAGATGTCGAGTATGTGTTATTAGGATTCTGGATGAATATTATTTATATATCTTATATGTGTTTTAGTTGTTGTTGTTGATGTATTTTTTTCTTTTTTCTTTTTTTTTCTTTTGTTTTTGAAGTATTTTTTGATAATTTTTGTTGTTGATGTTTAAATATTAAGTTTTTAGTTTTGTTTTGAGTAATGGTGTTAAAGAACAAAGATAGGAGGTTGAAGATAATTGTGAAAATTCTTGATGTACCCCATGATCAAGCGTAAAATGACCAGAATACCCTTAACAGGAGTTATCTCAATTGACTGTGAAGTCAAAGGATAACATCGCGGATCTGCTTACAATAGGCTTAAGTAGAGAGTTAGTTAGTAAGTCGTCTAAAGGAATGGGACTAAAGCCCTTGAAGGAATGAGTTTCTATGAAGGAAAACCTAACCCAGTTGACTGAAGATCCCAAGATTTGGGTTCAATAGGACAACCTAATCAAAGAAATGTGAGGGAAGTCATGCCAACGTCGGGGAGTTACTAAATATTGTAACTTCCTATTCCATTCCTATAACAAATGTGACTTGTTGAGAGGTTAAGCATATGGATTTAATGATTCAGGATGAAATCACAAAGCATAATGATTCGAAATGAAATAACAAAACATATGTTTTAATAATTCAAGATGAAATCACCTATGTGAGAGAGAAGTGGGGTCGCTTCGAAAATAATTGTAGGGGGCGCAATTCCTAAGAGCTCTTGCAGAACCAGGCTAGTGTTCATGACCATAACGAACACGACTATGAAGACTTGACAGTGTCAGGGAGAGTCTTGTGTGAAGTGTAATGTCGTCTACATAAATAGATGATGAGTTCAAGGACATCGCGTCTACTGAGATCTAGGAGACTAAGTGCATCTCACAAGGGAAGGTTCAAAGGGTTACACCTACCTATCCTATGCAAGACTTAACCGCAGAAATTTCGCCAAAACTTATATGTGTTTTCGACCGATCTCCATTCATGTGGGGGATTGTTGGAAAAACATTTTTGCAAAATGATTTTTTGCAATTTTGGGACACTATTTAATGTATGTATATGTTTTATATATATATATATGTATATATATATATGTATATATATATATATATATGTATATATATATATATGTACACTATATATATATATATATATATATATATATATATATATATATATATATATATATATATATATGTATATATATATATATATATATATATATATATATATATATATATATATATATATATATATATATATATATATATATATATATTTATATTTCTTGTAACTGCGTTCTCCTTGACAAGAACTTGAGCTAAAGAAGTGTCAAAATAGAGTTGATATAAATGAGATATAGGTCTCAAAGTGAGGCACTTGAAACAAAAAAAGTGGAAAAGTGGGAGTATCCCATATCGCCCAAAACAAGAAATGAAAGCTTGTTTATATAGGAATCTTGATATGAACCTTCAAATTCATTTGTTGGTTTTACTCCAACACCTACGTGCATTCGCAGGGGGTGCAGATTTCATGATTTCTAGGCCAAAATGGGTTCGAAGCTTCTGAACTCATGCGAACCTGCGCGACCTGCGGACACGAATGCAGCTCCGAAACCTCGCATACCTGCGTATCGTTTTCTTTGCAAATCCGGTGCGAGTTTCAATTATGTATCAATCTATTTCAGGAATAGATTGAAACTTAGCAAAGAAGTTGACAGAATATTTTGTGTTAATAATAAAAGATATCAAATCATGTTATTGTTTTCACAGATTTGCATATCTGTTATTTTTAGCTAATATCTTGTCTTAGTGACCAAGACAGGTTTAGCCTATAAAATAAACTCCTGTTATTCAGTTTTGAGAGCGAGAAAAAGCGGTTCCTTTAGTAGAGGAGTTCCGCAATCTATCGATCGAGCGCATACGCCACCGATCTTTTGAGCAAGTTGTCGTCCGGGTACAACAACTTTGGACGTTATACCCTGGGAAACAGACGGAAAATATGTTTTAAGAGAATCGTGTTTAACACGAGCCTCGTTCCACGACCTTTACTGCTTTGTATATCGTTCATAGTGTCTGTCTTCTGCTTCTACCCCTTTATGTCTGCTTTTAATTTTATGCTATTTACATCCTATTAATTTTAATTATTGTAAGATGATTATTTTAATAAAAGTGTACACCGTTTCCCAGAGTCTTAAAACAGATTATGTTTAACAGAATTAAAACACTTTTCGTATAATCGGATTAATTATTAATTAAAAGATTTCCTACACAAACTATTTTCTATCGAAACCAGGATTGAGTTTCTTTGAGAAACCAGTTTTATAAACAGAATTTTAATTTACAGATTTGGTGTAAAGTTCTAAAATGATTTTTAAAACAGGTTATTCTTATCAGTTATATTGAAACCATGATTAAGTTTCTATTAAACTGATGTATTTACTTTGGTCATTTATCTAAATCTAGATTCATTGAAACCACGATTGAGTTTCTTTGAAGCGTTGATTCGGTCAAGTTAACGAAATCACGATTGAATTTCTTAGATCGATTTTATAACAGATTGACTTAAGCTGTTTGTGTTTGGTAATTTTTCAGGATGACAAACACCACTACCCCTCATGTGACTACTCCTGTGAATGTAACTTGTGCGTCAGTTACTAACACAGTTGCTAATCATGCTGAGAAACCAGAGAAACTCAATGGGCAGAATTTTAAGAGGTGGCAACAGTCTATCTCACTACTTTCAACCTTGCGCGGTTCTTAAAAGAGAACCCACCTAACGTGGAAACTCCTGCAGAAGGTCAATCCTTTAATCAACAAGCTGTTCAGGCCTTTGAAGCATGGAAACATTCAGACTTTTATGTCACAATTATGTTAGAATGGTTTGGTGGACTCTTTGTACAACGTGTACTGCAAGACCAAGACTGCCAAAGAATTATGGGAGTCATTGGAACATAGAGTACAAAGCGAGGATCTTTGGTACATAGAAGTTCGTGGTAGCTCATTTTGGATTACAAGATGGTTGATTCAAAGAATGTGATGAGTCGGTTCAAGATCTGCCAGATTTTGCTACGACATTCATCTTGAAGGAATGACCTTGAGTGAAACTTTTCAAGTTGTTGCTATTATTAAAAAGTTACCTCAATTTGGGTAGAATTTAAAACTACGAGAAGCATAAGCGAAAGGAGATGTGTGTTGAATATTTGGTTGTTCGGCTTCGTATTGAAGAGGATAACAAGTTTGGCTCGAAAAAACACTTATACGCTTGATTCGCCAAGGAAAATATGGTTGAGCATGCCATCATCTTCAAAGTCAATGTCAAGGTAAAGGCAAAGAAAGAAAAAGAAAGAATGACAAGAAGATCAAAGGCAAGTCTGAGTACCTTTCTCCTAAAGCTGCAATTGTGAAATAGAAGTTCCAAGGGGTGTGTTTCAATTGTGACAAGCCGGGTCACCGTCTTTGCTAACTGTAAGATGCCTAAGTGGGTGACTCCACGCTAGGCTATTATGGTGAATGAAGATGTGGACATGATTGCTATGGTGTCTGATGTCATTGCCATGATCTCTTAAGTTAACCCAGTAGTTTCCAAAATAGGAGGCGGTAGGTGAATCACGGGGCTAACCGTCATGTGTGTCTTGAGTATGTTTCACTCTTTCGAGCGGTTGATAGTGGAGAGAAGTCGTACATGGAAAACTCTGCAGAGCGATATCAAGAAGCGAAAGAGATGTAATCTTGAAAATGACATCCGAGAAAGAGCTCAAGTTGACTAATGTCTTGTATGTTCCGAGATTACGCAAAAATCTTGTGTCCGGTTGGTATTGAACAAGTTTGGTTTTCGATCTTGTTTTTAGTTTGATAAGTTTGTTCTGTCTAGAATCAAATGTATGTTGGTAGGGGATATGCCCCGAATGTTATGTTTAAGCTCAATGTAATGGTTGTTAAGAATGATATCAATAGAATGAATTCTTCTGCTTACTTGATTGAGTCTTCTAATATGTGGCACGGCCGTCTTGGACATGTAAATTTTAATTCAATGCTTCGTTTGATTAAATTTAATTGCATACCTAATTTCCATATTGACTCAAAATATAAATCTGAAACTTGTGTTGAAACCAAACTTACAAGATCATCTTTCAAATCGGTTGAACAAAAAACTGAACCACTTGATATGATACACACTGACATATGTGATTTGAAATCACTACCCACAAAAGGTGGCAATAAGTACTTTATCACATTTATTGATGATTGTACAAAGTATTGCTATGTTTACTTACTGAAAAGTAAAGGTAAAGTTATAGACAAGTTTGTTCTCTACAAAAACGAAGTTGAAAATCAACTTAGTAAAAAAATCAAGGTGGTACGAAGTGATAGAGGAGGTGAATATGTGTCTCCATTCGATGATCTATGTGCAAAACATGGAATTAGACACGACGAGTTCATTGCTCCTATTCACCTCAGTGAGCGGTATTGCCGAAAGGAAGAACCGTACCTTGAAAGAAATGGTTAATGCCATGTTGATAAGTTACGGTCTAAGCTAGGACATGTGGGGGGAAGTCATTCTAACGGCTACTTATCTTTTAAATAAGATACCTCGTAAGGAAAAATAAGAGACCCCTTATGAATTATTGATGGGAAGAAAACCATCATATCAATACTTACGAGTATGGAGGTGTCTAGCAAAGGTAGCTATATCGACTCCCAAGGCCCAAAAGATTGGACCTAATTCTGTGGATTGTATATTCATCGGATATGCTAAGAATAGCAGTGCTTATCGTTTCATTGTACATGATTCAAAAAATCCGGATATACAAAAGGGTACAGTAATGGAATCAAGGAATGCTTCATTCTTTGAAAATACATTTCGTTGTTTAACAAAGGAAACTGGAAGTTCATCTAGAATAGATGACAAAGTTGTCTAAGATAAGAGACAAAGAGATTATAGTGTGAGGAGTTTGTTAGAACTCCTTAGATCGTTTTGAGCCTTAGGGTTTAACAATAACAATGACAATACGCAGCGGATAAATCAAAACATAATTGTTATTGACACAAGGTTTTCAATCACTAACACTAACTAATCTTAGACGTTTATAGGAACATGTCTAGAAAACTAAACTAATAACCTAGGCGTTTACAAGACTATACACCTAGGACACACACACACACCTTTAGTCGACTACATTATGGAAGACTTGTATTTAAAACCTACACCTATGTCCTCTTTATATACTAGAGGATTAGGGTTTACAAAATCCTACAAAGGACTAATAAATAAAACTTCTTTTGCAAGCAAGTCCTTCCATCTTTTTGTAGGTTTCCTTCTTGTCGTATTAAGTCCCACTCTTGTTTCATTCTTTTGTCTTATCAACTCAAGCATAATAATCCCAACAATCTTCCACTAGTTGATAATGACAAAACCATTCTTGAACGAACTTCCCTAGACGAAGTAGAGAAATTGAGATCGGGATCTCACTATGAATGAAACAAGTATGTCTTCCTTTGTCTTCCCCTTAATCCATGCCATGCCACTCAAACATCTCTTCCCCTTTTGTTATTATCCAAATAGGGAACGTATGCAAATAATGATCTTGACCACCACGAACCAATATCATACTTCCAATCTAAGCCGTCCCAATGTTTGAATTACCCTCCATGAAGAACACCAAAATGCTTACTAAAATGAATCCAAAGCATAGAAAACTCCAACTAGCATTAGTAATAATGATCAACTTGATAGTAAAATCAAACACTTCACCTTGAGTGGTGCATGAACATCAAATGATTCTTCAAATCAGTAAGCTCCTTGTAATGATCACTTGTGAAGAAAACCAAATATAACGAACTTGATCTTTGAAGTAGAACATCCCAGACTCGCGTCTTATGTCTTGTACTAACCACGTGACTATGAACTCATACCTGATGATATATGAGTAGACCTCGATCTCTTGATAAAATCCTCATCTTCAATGAGACACTGAGCACAACAACGTAAATCCTTTAAGTGACAATGAACCCTACTTGCTAGATTTACCAAGTCTTAGCTACAACATGAACGTACGAACAAGTTACCTCCATCTAAAAGGTATAATAAAACACTTATCCAAGAAACTCCACTTCATCATCAAATAGGTGATAAAAACTTTTCTTCGTAATCAATTTAGCAAATAAGAATGAGCCATTAGAAAATGTTTAAGAACAAATTTCCAATCTTGTGTGTGTAAAACAAAACTATTGTGTGTGTCATTCGATATCCTTCAAACCATCTGAACTTCCCCTCAAATTCAGAACCATACTAGAACCAAAAACAATTCGTTCTATCCGATATCGATCAAAACTAGCAACACTTTAAAACAACGAGCAGTACTTTCAACCTATATGGCGGGCAGTTACTTTGAAACCTCGAACGATTACTATGTGAAATCAGTACTTTGACCAAAGAAGCGGTACTTTGAACATAAACAGAAATAGTACTTTGATCAAAGAGATGACTTTGAATAAATCCTAACGGTACTTACTTTGGAAACACAGGCGATTACTTTGAAAACTCTCTTCGCGACCAACTTGACATATATATCTTTCACATAAAAGCTCAAATCGACAATCCCTCCGGTGAAAAGTTAGATTATCATATAGGTTTAACAATAACAATGACAATACGCAGCGGATAAATCAAAACATAATTGTTATTGACACAAGGTTTTCAATCACTAACACTAACTAATCTTAGGCGTTTATAGGAACACGTCTAGATAACTAAACTAATAACCTAGGCGTTTACAAGACTATACGCCTAGGACATTACACACCTTTAGTGGAGCTACATTATGGAAGATATGTATTTAAAACCTACACCTATGTCCTCTTTATATACTAGAGGATTAGGGTTTACAAAATCCTACAAAGGACTAATAAATAAAACTTCTTTTGCAAGCAAGTCCTTCTATCTTTTTGTAGGTTACCTTCTTATCGTATTAAGTCCCTCTTGTTTCATTCTTTTTGTCTTATCAACTCAAACGTATAATTTCCAACATAGTGATCTCCAAGATGAGAGACAAGATCAAACTGAGGAAGAAGAGGTTGAACCTAGAAGAAGCAAAAGGGCAAGAATGGAGAAATCGTTTGGACCCGATTTTGTTTCTTTATGGTTGAAAACGAACCTACTTCATACCGAGAGGCGATTACTTCCTCAGAAGGGCCTCAATGGAAAGAAGCCATTAAAAGTGAAATATATTCTATTTTACAAAATCATACTTGGGAGCTCGTTATTTTAGCTCCTGGTTGTAAACCACTAGGCTATAAATGGATCTTCAAGAAGAAGATGAAAGTCGGTGGAACCATTGACAAGTACAAAGCAAGATTAGTAATCAAAGGATTTAGACAACGAGAAGGTCTTGATTACTTTGATACATATTCGCCTGTTACGCGAATAACCTTGATTAGGATGATACTTGTTATTGCCGCTTTAAGAAATTTGGAAGTTCACCAAATAGATGTGAAAACGACATTTCTAAATGGAGATTTAGAAGAAGAAATCTACATGAACCAACCTGAGGGTTTCATGGCTCTTGGACAAGAGAACAAAGTTTGTAGGCTTGTTAAGTCATTATATGGCTTAAAGTAAGCTCCCAAACAATGGCATCAAAAATTTGACCACGCCATGCTAGAGAGTGGATTCAAAATTAATGAATGCGACAAGTGTGTTTATGTCAAAGACACAAATAGTGGATATGTAATCTTGTGTTTATATATGTAGATGATATGCTTATCATTTGGCGTGCGACAAGATGATCAAATCTACTAAAGACATGTTGAAATTAAAGTTTGACATGAAGGATATGGGTTTGGGCGATGTGATCCTTGGAATAGAGATCATCTGAACTCAAAATGGACTTGTGTTAAGTTAAGCACATTATGTGGGCAAAATTCTTAATACCCATAATGCGGGGATTCGGCCTAGCTAGAACTCTAATTGACACCAGTAAGCATCTCTCTAAAAATAGAGGCATATGTGTTGCCTAATTAGAGTATTCAAGAATTATTGGCATGTTAATGTACTTAATGACAAGTACGACCGCTTAGCATATCTTGTTAGCCATGAGCTAGAAGGTATACTAGTAATCCAAGCTATGCACATTAGGCAGCTATGACTAGGGTAATTCATTATTTGAGATACAGTCACGATAATGAGCTGCATTATGATAGATATCCATCTGTTATAGTAGGATACAGTGATGCAAATTGTATATCTGACATAAAGGATACTAGATCGGCTGGTGAATATGTGTTTACGCTAGGAGGGGCGGCTATATCTTGGAAGTCTTCCAAGCAAACTGTTATAGCTAAGTCTACGATGGAATCAGAATTTATCGCGTCACATAAATGCGGACACGATACGGAATGGCTACGTCAATTCGCAGAGGACATACCAAGGTGGCCTAAACCGGTAACGGCCATTAGTATACATTGTGATAGTTAATCGACAATTGGCAGAGCTCATAGCATAATGTATAATGGAAAGTCGGACATATCCGCCGATGCGACATAATTCTATCGACAACTACTCTCAACAGGAGTTATCTCAATTGACTATGTGAAGTCAAAGGATAACATCGCGGTTTCGCTTACGATATGCTTAAGCAGAGAGTTAGTTAGTAAGTCATCTAAAGGATTGGACTAAAACCTAAAAGGAATGAGTTTCTATGAAGGAAAACCTAACCCAGTTGACTGGAGATCCCAAGAACTGGGTTCAACACGACAACCTAATCATAGAAATGTGGGGGAAGTCACGTCAATGTGGGGTAGTTACTAAATATTGTAACTTCCTAGTCCATTCCTATAACAAATGTGACTTGTTGAGAGGTTAAACATATGGCTTTAATGATTCAGGATGAAATTACAAAGCATAATGATTCTAGATGAAATCACAAAACATATGTTTTCAATGATTCAAGATGAATTAACCTATGTGAGAGAGAAGTAGGGTCGCTTCGAAAGGAATTTTAGGGGGCAAAATTCCTAAGAGCTCTTGCAGAACCAGGCTAGTGTTCATGACCATAACGAACATGACTATGAGGACTTGTGTGACAACTCGTAATTTCAGGTCATTTTACAAACTTTGAAAATTTTACTATTCATCTCGGGAATTTACTATTCACCGGTTACTATTCATCATTTTCGAAGTCGATTTGATATTTTGAAAGGTTATTTCAAAATTTTACTATTCACAAAACACAATTCATTCCCGGAGAAAAATCACTATTCATGATTCACTATTCATCATTTTCTGTAAACTGGGTTTACGAGTATCAAATCTGGCGTAACCTTGAGGGTTTAGCTGCGTATTCATGAAAAATCATTGAGGACATTTCATATAGACTAGAGTTAGTCTATATATCATCAGTAACATCATCATCATTTTAGTCCATGCGTGGATTTGCATGTTTCATTTAACGCGTATTTATTTATTAAATAAACGCAATCGCAGAATCATTTATTTTGAATATTTGATCCGACACTTCCAAAAATTATCTTGATATATTTTTATACTCATTTTAAGACTATAAAAATTATATTATTAGTTTACCCGATGTTTTCAATTTATTTTGTATATAAATTGTTATGTATAAAAATTTACGACGGTTTTCGTAAATGCAACTCGATAATTATTTATTCACTCAATTCTTGCAAGAAATGTATTTTTATAATTTTTATGACTTCGATATATTTCATTTTGTTCCGTTAAAATCTATTTTTAGTTAACGCTACACTAAAAATCTATTTATACCTACAAATTACACATTATACTTAAACATAAAATGCATTTAACCATAAAATACATTAAACTCTCCCACCCTTTCACCCATAACCAGCCACCCCCCTCCCCCCTTTAGTCACAATAAGAAGCCAATTTGATCTTTGCATCTAATATGTACACATATACAAGTTATATTAGATATTATCTAAGTAAACACATACGTACTCATTTTGAAAGGTGTAAATGAAAGAAAACCTCTTCATTTTCTCTCCAAAAATTCAGCCAAGATGAAGAAGAACAAGAAACATAATAGTTTTCATGATCCAAGTTATTATCAGGTTCATGTAGTAATCTAGTATAGGTTTTGAAATAAAAACCTCAAGATTTATTTAGGTATATTTGCAACAAAACTCTTCAATCACTCAAGTAACCTTTTCATAATTTTTATTACTCTTTCATAATCATTCTTGAGTTATTTTTATCATTTTAGTACAAATTATGCAACTATCATATGTATTTATACCACTTTTAAGTGTTTTTATTACTTATAATGAGTTTTATTCATCCTATAATTAATTCCTTGAAACATATCATTGTTGATGATGTTTAGGAACCCATGAAACCCTAAGAAGGTGTATGGTAGGTATAGAATAGATTTGGTGTTGATTTGAAGTGATTGAAACAAGTATTACGCAAGAAAAACCATTTTCGACAACTTTAAAATGAGGTCTGATCATTTTTGTGAAATCTAGAAATTTCGATAGGTTATAAAATATTTTGGGCTAGATATTCAGAAAATATACTTTAAAACGAAACCGTAGTCGCTTGAACGGGTTAAAACGGATTTATAACGAAGAAGTTATGCTATTTTCAAGTTTAACGACGAAAACTATATTTTTCGAAAAACTGCATGCTGTCCAGAATTTTTAAGGGTCAAAAATGAGTCTTAAGAGTTACATAAATGAGTCGATTTACAAAAAATATATTAGTATACTTTAACACGAAGCTAAGGACATATAAAACGTAGAAAACGGACTTATAACGACTAAATTACACGGGTTTAAATAAGGTTGACGTAACTATTTTCACAAGTATAAACACTTATATATATTTCCTATTAGTCAAAAATTATTGTCGCGAGTGACCATGTTTGGAGTCGTTTTTTACATCGATAGAATACTTCTGAGAAAACGATGTCTTCTAGTAAAAGTGAGTTCACCTAGCCTATTTTCAAAAATGTTCAACCGTTCGTCAAATGGAGTTGTAACGAATAAAATGCGGTCACTCAAACGTTGCCGAAAACTAACCTTAAACAATATTTTTAGTCCGACTATCCTACTTCATCTATATTTTTCTCCATGATCGAGACCTCTATGATCAAAAGTTAAATGCTAAGACTTTTAGATATTGCTTCAAGCTTTCCCAAACCATTGAGTTTATTTTCTAACATTCGATATTCACTATTTTACGACTAGCTCTTCGAGGCCACTTAGTCATTTTCACGAATTATCAAAGTACATTATTTTGCGACGAAAAATTATAATTTCTTAATAAATCACTAAATGATTATCGTAAGATATCATTTCAATGTAAATACTTGTAAAGTAATTTATAACTTGTAGTTATAAACTAATTTTTCGACGATGAACTTTATTTTAAAAATGCACAAGTGGTATAAATATCATATGAGTTTGCATGCATAACATTACATCATGACTTATATTAGAATCATATCATTCATAATAGGTCGCAGTTAGAGATTTGCGCTACATTTCAGTGTACTCACTTTTGCGATCACATCATTGTACCAAGTGAGTTTTCATAGCCCCGTTTTACAAGTTTATACATTATTTCAAACCTACGGGGGAGAATACATTGCACATCATTTTTATTACGATACCAAGTATATCAAATTCATTTACATTGCTTAAGTTACCTCATTGCCAATTGAATGTCCCCATTTCATAATCATGAACAATTAATTTCGGAAGAAGCGAGGGTGAGTGAATAAATCTATTGAGGGTGACTCCTCCATCCGGGTTGGTGGTCCCAACTGGTCAAACGGATGCATTTCATTTAATATCATTATTTGAGTTGTTTGGTGAAACACTCTGTTACAAACATCATGATCAGTCTAGCTTCGGTGTCATGTGCTTATAGCAATTGTAATATTTTTATGTGACATATTTGTCATACATGGCCTATACTTGTGGTAGTCGTATAAAATATTTACATAAAATCTATGAACTCACTCAACCTTTGTGTTGACACTTTTAGCAATGTATTTTCGGGTATCTAAGGCATATACTTCATGGCATACATAAGGACTTATCATAGAGTCGCGGTGTCGACGCGTCTCACATGGATGTTATGCACTTTAAAACATCGTTAGGATTGTATTAAACTTATTTCCGCAAATGTTGACTATCTTTTTTAGACCTATCTTTTGTAAACTCTGAATGTTTTATTATATCAAACGATGTGCTTTTCAAACGACACATTAGGTCGTTCAATATAACTATAGCTGTGATGCTATGGCAGTCATCCCCGGGAATTCCATTCCTTGCAAAGCAGGTAATTTGGGGTGTGACAGTGATTGTATCGAGCAAGAGTTATAGAGAACTAGGTTGTATCATTGACCCTAGACTATAACTACATCATCATAACATCTCATCATTTCATCATAAGTGCATAGTCACTCTACATGCGGTTTTATCGCACATTCATGCGAGGTCATTTACTTTCATTTCAAATCGATTGTCACATTGATGTCTTCAGATACCCATCCCATCATACTCACATCAGACTCTGACATGTAGGATACCTTGTGATTCCCTACTATAGTTTTAACATTAGTTGACTCTACACCAGACTTACCACACATATTATCCGATATGGAGACTGAACCCTTTGAGGAGGGCGAAGTTTCACCTACACCACCACGATCACCATTGATTCACCGTAGGATCAGGACAGTTTCTATAATTCAGCCGGGACAGATCATACCATTTGGTAGAACTTATAGGCTTAGTCCTAATGGACCGATTTTCTTAAATCACCACTAGGATTTCCATCATCATCATCATCATCATCATCAATTTTATCATCATTATTATCTAGAGCACCATCCGTGCCATCACATCTCATAGACACTACTCATACATATGACCTACAGCTTGGGAAGCGTGCATGATTTGACACACCATTACCATCTATCACCAAGACTATAGACACTACACCATCTTATAGGTTTGAGGTCGGTGAGAGTTCTAGGGCCGCTGCTACTAGACAACCTACTATTACTACACTTGAGACATTATTAGACCATCAACAGGAACAGATAATAAGTACCTTTCTATTTAATGTAATCTTTATCTTTTATTATCTCCACGGTAATCACAACCTTTATTTATTTCATTCCCTATTCCAATTGCCCAATTTTCAACCACTTCGCAACAATATACCACTATCTTACTAGGGATTAGACCAACTTTATTCTTGACTAGTTAGGAGACTATTACCATTCTATGAGGTTCTCCCATGTATCCTACAAACTATTCAACAAATTTTATTTCAAGTTATTTTGCTACCACTTCATGAAATTATTTCACATATTTTATTTCAAGCTATTTTACTACCATCTTAGGAAAAAAAAAATTGTTTTACAGAATTCTAAAACAAGTTGTTTTGTTACCATCCTATAAATTGATTTTCAGTCATTTTATCAACTATTTACTATCATGACGCAAAACGATTTTCATGCTACTCTGAAAAATTGTTTAAGCCATTATTTTACAAAACAACGCGTTGAATACCATCTAAAACTTTGGAGAAACATAATACCATTTCAACAAAACCAAGCATCACATTATTTTTCCTCGATTATACATAGCCTGATCACCTATGTATAATTTCGGAAGAATTATGTCATGAAAGAAACAAGTACCATTTCAAATTTCCTAAAACAATCTTCATTCAAAAGCAAAGCTTTGTAAATAGATAAAGTATTCATAAACATTTATATTGTTAACACTCTATAGATAGCTACGCCATTCATCACTCACTCAACTGATAAGTTGAAATTGTACCAGTGACCTTTCTAGGAAAGACTTTCTATACCGTCTATGAGGAGGAATCCTCGATACAAGAAAACAATGAAAGGATTTCAGAATTACCAACAAAGATTAGAAGTAGGTAGTAAGATGTTTCAAAACTCACCAAAATCTTATGAAATCACGAGACATTCTGAACCAGTATCTTTGGACTAGAAGCCAAATTCTATCATTTCATTAGTACTAGCTAGACCGAGTTATAAGATTAGTACAAAGCAAATACACACTAAGCAACACTGTAGAAATAAACCAAGCCTTCTAACTAAGACTACATAATATTCCATTAAACATGGCCTCAACAATATGTGAACTTCCCTACAATAAGTTTCTCTTAAAGGATAATTGAGTTAAATTAAGGTTATCGATATAAACTTCCCCTAAGGCATTGTGTTCTCTAGAAATTACAGATAACCTCACTTCCATATCAAGAGATGCAACAGGTTTGAACATATCGGACAATCAATGACTCTCCATCTACAAGTGAAATCAGAACAAACATTCTTCGACGTAGTATGAGCTGATATCTAAGTTTTGCTAGCATGATAACAATCTCAGTGATGAACTAAACAAATCTTGAAAATCAACCACCACACCACATCACTTAAATATTTAAGGCTTTGTGACTTGGCAACATAGAGCGTGGAAATATTTCGGTAAGGAAAATTAAGAGAGACACCATCAAACAATAAACATCTTAGCAATGGAAACTAAGCACCTTAGGCAAGGAAGACTCAAGTCATGATATTCGCTAGAACTAGAAACATGAGGAATCACAACTGTTACCCATAATCTATTCTTTTCAATAATGTCCTTTTCCACATACTTGATATTTTGGAATTTGTCATGAGACACGTGGTGTCAATTTCAATTATACCTAATATAAGGTAGCCGATTCACCTTAGACTTCTGATAGTCATTTCAAGATTCCTATGGAACCTACTAGGACATGAGTACCGCCTATTATCCTCGTCAATGGTCGAGGCGAGAGAACAATTCAAACATTAGAAGATATACTCAAAGCATGTGTGATTTTTGGAAATGATTAGGCAAATCATTCTTCATCGAACAAGTTCCCTTACAACAATAGTTATCACATGAACATATTGACTGCAGCAATTGGAAGCACTCTATGGTTGAGGCATCAATCACTTATTTACGGGCCAAAATCAGGAAAGTCCAACTCACTAGTCCATAACTTATTCATGAAACAACAAAGAAATCGTACTGATCAAGAATCGTTACAGCAACAACACATAGATAGAAACGCTACGTCGATATCTGACGCAAAATATTGGAAAATATGTTCCATAAGTCACAAACCATTAGAATTTCAAGTTGGCAAGTAAATGATTTATGTTGAAAGTCTCATTGGAAAGGCGTGATACAATTTAGAAAAACACGGGGAAGACCCGATGCACTCAAAAATCCTCACCTTTTCACCAATAACACCGTAGAACCTAACATGGACTGAATTCAGGGACTGAATTCCTTTTTGGGTGGGCGAATGTGACAACTCGTAATTTCAGGTCATTTTACAAACTTTGAAAATTTCACTATTCATCTCGGGAATTTACTATTCACCGATTACTATTCATCATTTTTGAAGTCGATTTGATATTTTGAAAGGTTATTTCAAATTTTTACTATTCACGAAACACTATTAATTCCCGGAGAAAAATCACTATTCATGATTCACTATTCATCATTTTCCGTAAACTGGGTTTACGAGTATCAAATACGCGTAACCTTGAGGGTTAAGCTGCGTATTCATGAAAAATCATTGAGGACATTTCATATAGACTAGAGTTAGTCTATATATCATCAGTAACATCATCATCATTTTAGTCCATGCGTGGATTTGCATATTTCATTTAACGCGTATTTATTTATTAAATAAACGCAATCGCAGAATCATTTATTTTGAATATTTGATCCGACACTTCCAAAAATTATCTTGATATATTTTTATACTCATTTTAAGACTATAAAAATTATATTATTAGTTTACCCGATGTTTTCAATTTATTTTGTATATAAATTGTTATGTATAAAAATTTACGACGGTTTTCGTAAATGCAACTCGATAATTATTTATTCACTCAATTCTTGCAAGAAATGTATTTTAATAATTTTTACGACTTCGATATATTTCATTTTGTTCCGTTAAAATCTATTTTTAGTTAACGCTACACTAAAAATCTATTTATACCTACAAATTACACATTATACTTAAACATAAAATGCATTTAACCATAAAATACATTAAACTCTCCCACCCTTTCACCCATAACCGGCCACCTCCCCCCCCCCCACCCCTAGTCACAATAAGAAGCCAATTTGATCTTTGCATCTAATATATACACATATACAAGTTATATTAGATATTATCTAAGTAAACACATACATACTCATTTTGAAAGGTGTAAATGAAAGAAAACCTCTTCATTTTCTCTCCAAAAATTCAGCCAAGATGAAGAAGAACAAGAAACATAATATATTTCATGATCCAAGTGATTATCAAGTTCATGTAGTAATCTAGTATAGGTTTTGAAATAAAAACCTCAAGATCTATTTAGGTATATTTGCAACAAAACTCTGCAATCACTCAAGTAAGCTTTTCATAATTTTTATTACTCTTTCATAATCATTCTTGAGTTATTTTTATTATTTTAGTACAAATCATGCAAGTATCATATGTATTTATACCACTTTTAAGTGTTTTTATTATTTATAATGAGTTTTATTCATCCTATAATTAATCCCTTGAAACATATCATTGTTGATGATGTTTAGAAACCCATGGCACCCTAAGAAGGTGTATGGTAGGTTTAGAATAGATTTGGTGTTGATTTGAAGTGATTGAAACAAGTATTACGCAAGAAAAACCATTTTCGACAACTTTAAAATGAGGTCTGATCATTTTTGTGAAATCTAGAAATTTCGACAGGTTATAAAATATTTTGGGCTAGATATTCAGAAAATATACTTTAAAACGAAACCGTGGTCGCTTGAACGGGTTAAAACGGATTTATAACGAAGAAGTTATGCTATTTTCAAGTTTAACGACGAAAACTATATTTTCCGAAAAACTGCATGCTGTCCAGAATTTTTAAGGGTAAAAAATGAGTCTTAAACATTATATAAATGAGTTGATTTATCAAAAATATATTAGTATACTTTAACACGAAGCTAAGGACATATAAAACGTAGAAAACGGACTTATAACGACTAAATTACACGCGTTTAAATAAGGTTGACGTAACTATTTACGTAACTATTTTCACAAGTATAAACACTTATATATATTTCCTATTAGTCAAAAATTATTGTCGCGAGTGACCATGTTTGGAGTCGTTTTTCACATCGATAGAATACTTTTGAGAAAACGATGTCTTCTAGTAAAAGTGAGTTCACCTAGCCTATTTCCCAAAATGTTCAACCGTTCGTCAAACGCGAGGTTTGTAACGAATAAAATGTGGTCACTCAACGCGTTGCGAAAACTAACCTTAAACATTATTTTTAGTCCGACTACCCTACTTCATCTATATTTTTCTCCATGATCGACACCTCTATGATCAAAAGTTAAATGCTAAGACTTTTAGATATTGCTTCAAGCTTTCCAAAACCATTGAGTTTATTTTCTAACATTCGATATTCACTATTTTACGACTAGCTCTTCGAGGCCACTTAGTCATTTTCACGAATTATCAAAGTACATTATTTTGCGACGAAAAATTATAATTTCTTAATAAATCACTAAATGATTATCGTAAGATATCATTTCAATGTAAATACTTGTAAAGTAATTTATAACTTGTCAAGACGTTATAAACTTATTTTTTGACGATGAACTTTATTTTAAAAATGCACAAGTGGTATAGATATCATATGAGTTTGCATGCATAACATTACATCATGACTTATATTAGAATCATATCATTCATAATAGGTCGTAGTTAGAGATTTGCGCTACATTTCAGTGTACTCACTTTTGCCATCACATCATTGTACCAAGTGAGTTTTCATAGCCCCGTTTTACAAGTTTATGCATTATTTCAAACCTACGGGGGAGAATACATTGCACATCATTTTTATTACGATACCAAGTATATCAAATTCATTTACATTGCTTAAGTTACCTCATTGCCAATTGAATTTCCCATTTCATAATCATGAACAGTTAATTCCGGAAGAAGCGAGGGTGAGTGAATAGATCTATTAAGGGTGACTCCTCCATCCGGGTTGGTGGTCCCAACTGGTCAAACGGATGCATTTCATTAATATCGTTATTTGAGTTGTTTGGCAAAACACTCTGTTGGGGCGAACATCATGTCAGTCTAGCCGGTGTCATGTGCTTATAGCAATTGTAATATTTTTATGTGACATATTTGTCATACATGGCCTATACTTGTGGTAGTCGTATAAAATATTTACATAAACTCTATGAACTCACTCAACCTTTGTGTTGACACTTTTAGCAATGTATTTTCAGGTATCTAAGGCATATACTTCATGGCATGCATAAGGACTTATCATAGAGTCGCGGTGTCGACGCGTCTCACATGGATTTTATGCACTTTAAAACATCGTTTGGATTGTATCAAACTTATTTCCGCAAATGTTGACTATCTTTTTGGGACCTATCTTTTGTAAACTCTGAATGTTTTATTATACCAAACGATGTGCTTTTCAAACGACACATTAGGTCATTCAATATAACTGTAACTGTGATGCTATGGCAGTCATCCCCCAGGAATTGCATTCCGCTGCAAAACAGGTAACTTGGGGGTGTGACAACTTGACAGTGTCAGGGTGAGTCCTGTGTGAAGTGTAATGTCGTCTACATAAATAGATGATGAGTTCAAGAACATCGCGTCTACTCAGATCTAGGAGACTAAGTGCATCTCACAAGGGGAGGTTCAAAGGGTTACACATACCTATCCTATGCAAGACTTAACTGCAGAAATTTCACCAAAACTTATATGTGTTTTCGACCGATCTCCATTCATGTTAGGGATTGTTGGAAAACAATGTTTTGCAAAATGATTTTTTGCAATTTTGGGACACTATTTAATGTATGTATATGTTATATATATTTATTTTTCTTGGTAGCTTTGCGTTCTCCTTGACGAGAGCTTCGCAACGAGCTAAAGAGTGTAAAAGATGGAGTTGATATGAGTGAAATATTGTGTCTCAAAGTGAGGCACTTGAAACACAAAAAGTGGAAAAGTGGGAGTATCCCATATCACTCAAAACAAGAAATGAAAGCTTGTTTATATAGGAATCTTGATATGAACCTTCAAATTGATTTATTGGTTTTACTCCAACACCTACATGCGTCTTGCACCATAAGGTGCAGATTTTAAATTTCGGTCCAAAATGGGTTGAAGCTTCGAACTCATGCAAGCACACGCCTGACGACGCGACGAATCTGAATAAAATGCGATAATACAGCATATCTTTTTCTATAAATTGAATCGAGTTTCCAATTATGTATAAATCTAATTTAGGAATAGATTGAAACTTAGCAAAGAAGTTGACAGAATATTTAGCTAATATCTTGTCTTGGTAACCAAGACAGGTTTAGCCTAAACTCCTGTCATTCAGTTTTGAGAGATAGAAAAAATACAGCTCCTTTAGTAGACGAGTTCCAGCAATCTATCGATCGAGAATCGCATCAGCTTCCGCACCGTCTTTCGCAAGTTGTGAGGTCGGTAACAGACAATGTTTTGACTTGGCGTTGTACCCACGGGAAGCAGGCAGCCGAATCTCTTTTAAGGGAATCGTGTTTAACACGAGCCTCGTTCCACGACCTTTACTGTTTTCTTTGTTTATCGTTCATAGT
Organism: Chrysanthemum makinoi; assembly: GCA_910596185.1. Lineage (NCBI taxonomy): Eukaryota > Viridiplantae > Streptophyta > Magnoliopsida > Asterales > Asteraceae > Chrysanthemum > Chrysanthemum makinoi. The sequence goes on from OU343224.1 coordinate 5,901,193, forward strand.
GTCGTCTTCTACGCTTCGCTTTACATGCGCTAATTTTTTTACTGTTATTATTTACATCCTGTTAATTTTTATTATTGTAATCTGATTATTTTAATAAAAGTGTCCACCATTTCCTACATATTTTTGTTAAATATTGTGAACTTTTAGACTTATAAACAGACGATAAGGAATAAAAATACATAGATTTGTCATGGCACCTTCAGTTCTCGGGACCACATGTTTTAGTATCTCCAAAAGGTGAAGAATGGTGGGATAAGCACGGTAAAATGATCTAAGGATAAAATGCCAACCGGACCTCTCCCAGGACCCTGGCCGAGCGATGTAAGCCTTTCCCGTGGACTGTACTTATCGAGGTTGGGCTTTGAACCGGCCATTTTCTCCAATAGGCCCCGTAGCCGTCGATCAGTCATCCGAAGCATTTGCGGTGGGGATGGTACAAATTGAAAACTTTTTAGGCCAATGGAGATTCGAACGATTACTATGACACAAGGTTAGAAGCTCTTACCATTGGACTAAAGGCCCATTGGTACATATGTTTTAGTATCTATATTGTTTTTCAACAAAAAAATATACAGTTTTAAAAAATATAATTATTACTGGTTTTGCTTTTCTTATTTTTATCAGAATATCAGTTTTACTTTTAACTAATTAATTAATATATCTTTTTAAATTTTTTAATAATAATATCAAACAAAAATAATATGGATAACATATTGTTTAAGTGTTTTCACACTTGGTTTAACATTTATATGGATAACATATTCCAGTACTATTTTTGGTTCATATAGTACTTAATAGTCTTCACACTTGGTTTAACATTTATATGGATAACATATCGTTTAAGTGTTTTGCTAACACGTACCGACTACCGAGTAAGCACAAATTAAGCTATAATCATAGGAAAAAACTTGCGTTTATAAGACTAGTTGGATACCCACGCACAACGGCGGCGATAAATATAGTTATATAATAAATATAGTAAATGAATTGCTAACCCAACTCTCCTCCATGATTTCCTACTTAGAAAGAATGAATTCATTTCACAACATTTCAAATGTATATGTGTTAGTTGTATGTGTTTGTTTGGGTTTTCCGTATTTTTCCCGTGCTCAAGTACTCGCATATAAAAAGCCCTTGTCAATCTACTTACGTCAAACACTTTCCCAAAGTAAATGATTTTGATAAATAAAGTTTGTATTGATTGAAATAAAGGTTAAAGTTATAAAATTTGAATCAAAATAAAATAAACCTACTAAAAATGTAAAACCTAAAACTCATAAAATATATCAAAATGGATGTTGAATTAAAGAAGCACAAAAATTTTAAAAAATATGGTGAAATTAAATCATAAAAAATTAAACGAATTAAAAGATATTTAAATTTAAAAATAAAGGTGATTAATTAGTTAAGAAGTGACATGTGTCACCCATTATTGAAAACTTTTATTTATTTTAGTTTGTTGAGAAGCTCTTCATTTTGTTATTTTTTTAGTTAGAGAAGTGGCATGTTATTCAATTATTGGTTCCGGAATCTTAATTTTTTGTAAAGCCCACAACTTAAATGCTTTATATAGTAGTATAGAAGTATAGATAAACAATTATACTAAACAAAAGAAATTTATATGTTTATTTGATTGGTATTATGTTTATTTGATTGGTATTGAATGTATTGTTTGATTTAAAAGAAACTTAGTATACCCGTAGTCCAATAAGCACATGTTAGAAATAGAGGGAGTGAACTTGGTTCAGAGCATGAGGTGGGTGAGAGGAAGGATACGCGACAAAATTCCAAACTTAGGGACATTTTCATGGAAACTACAACTTGTGTTATTTGGCTAAGAACAAGTCAACAATCATACTCATTGAGTTGAAAGCTACTCGTAACAAATAAATAAGGACTATTATGGAAAATGAAGGATGACCCGATCTATTGTGTCAAGAAAGCGAGAACATAAATTGTCGTTTTAACACATCTGAGTTAACAAATGTTTAACTCTTGTAGTCACGGTAAGCAAAGTCGGCTGCATAAGAAAGATTACCTGTAACAATCTGTTTAATATGTGTACCTAGCACATTATACTGTAATCAAAACTAAAATATACACACAACATATATACTGTAGTTTTCTTGTAACAACATTTGCGCATTAGCAAAATTTTTTCAAACCCTATGAAAAAATGGATAGACTCTTCAATAGAAGTATGCATGTACCAACTATCAACTAGAATTTGATCACAATGATATAAATTGTTATGGAGGTGTTGAGATTAATTTGAAGGCTTAAAATTCATGTGTGAAGATGATGAGGACAAGAATACAAAGACTCAAGGGTGAAGACATAATTTTAGGGCCCGTTTGATTGAGGTGCTTGGGTATGAGTCTAAGATTTTGAAAGTTATTAATGTTGTTTGGTTGGTTATGAGGCCTATCACAATGGATTGATGATACCCAAATTTGAAGGTTTTCTCATATCTTATGTGTGTGGGTGGTTTCATCATACCCTCTATTACATTCCAATTTATAAAACAAGTTGAAAACCGAGTTCAACTGATTCACCTAAATAATAATGTCCCAGGCAGAAGGTAAAGTGAGCCGGTTGAAACTCATTTCAATCGGTTCTCCTAATTTAATCAGAGTTTTTCACTTTCTTTTATTTAATTCAATTTTTAGGGGTAATTATTGTACGAATGTTTTAGATTAGTTTCTATGGTATTTTAGTTAGGCTTCTTTTTACTCAAGAGTACTTCTCCGGTATATATAGGGCTTAGAAACATTGTTATACACTTCAGAGTCATTAATAACCCTTCGTTTATGGTTTATTAAATTCGCTTACGCGTCTTGTGTTGGCATAAGAGTTTATTAGTATCCTGAGGTGAATGGTGTAGAATATTCAAAAACCCGTGTTGTTGGTGGGGTATGGTCTGAAGAACAGATGGATCGTGATTTTATCAGAATTATTTAAATTCGACAGAAATTCCACTACTTATAAAAACTATGTGCCGTGTTCGTAGATGGAGGTAACAACCACGAAATTCGCAAGGTTGACAAACACGAAGGTTCACGAATTCATCCAACCATAGGCGGATTTGTTGACAACTATAGATGCAACTATTTCCACGTTAAACAGTGGAGGAACTGAAGAGTGAGATGAGAAAAAAAAAAGGAAAATCAACTATCTACAACCAAGTTATTCTGCTAGAAAGATTCTAGTAAATAATTTTGTATGTGCTTTAATGATTGATGCTTGTAATTTAAATAACTTGTCCAATTAAATGTTACCAATTTTGTAGGGTTCTGATGACAATCAAGAAATTTTATAAAGTGGAAGTACTTTGTATTGTGAACGATCTTGATGTGTGCCATATTTTGTTAGTGAAACCTTGGGGACATGAGGATAAGGACATGTATGATTTGTAACAAAATCTTTACATTTTCTCATGTGAAATGAGGGAGAATTGTTATGGTTCCACCCGAAAGAAAATCACAAGTACAAAAGTCCGATGTTAAGCTTGGAAAAAATATATTAAAGGTCGAGGTTGTTAAGATCATGTTGAGAAAATCCAAGACCTTCAAATTTGGGAGCAACATGATAACAGAGTTTCAACTTTAGTGTTGAAAATAACAAAGAAAGTTGGTGTGTATGAAGAGTTGTGAAGAAGTTGTGGGTTCTAAAATTAAAAGCGATATAAAGGTTTGCAATCGTCATATAAACATGAATGTTCAATTCAAAGACCCAATTTTTTTCTTAATGGAGGTAAGTGAGAAAATAAAGTTTCCAGTTAAAGATTTGAAGACATTTGAAGTTTTTGAAGCCTCGTTAACACAAGTTGTCTCTCCCAAGAACTCAAGGACGAGTTCTTTTCGAGAGAATGTAAGAGCCGTGTAAAGAAACATGAAGACATGAAGGAAAACAGTTTTTGAGATACTCTGAAACGCAAAGTCACTAAAGATAAGTTTCTTCGTGAGAAGATGTTTGAGATAGATGAAGCCCTTGAAGGTGAGAACTCGAGGGTTAGTTCTTTTCAAATGAAACGGAATGACGAGGATTAGAATACAAAGATTTAAGGGTGAAGACATAACTTTCAGTGAGTTGGGTGAAAATTCAGTTCAATTGGTTCATCCAAGTACTTTTAATGTCCAAGGCAGAAGGTTAAGAACCGGTTGAAATATATTTCAACTGGTTCACCTCATCGAATCAGATTTTTTTCCTTTTCTTTTATTTGATTCTTTTTTTAAGGATAATTAATATGATTTAAAATCATTTTTTACATACCAAGGGATCAATCTCCACCCTTTATCTTTCCTTCATTTTTATTTGATCTAAGGTATGAGATTAATCCCAACAATTTAAAAAACCCACTTTCATCATTCTTTTTAAATATTAATATCTTTCAAATCGTTAAACGTTAAGCGAAAAAAAAATATACTATTATGACAAGCATTTAATTATCTTTCTAAAGATAGTCAATTTGATATACTTTCGACATTTTTTTTGTGTGTGTTTTTCACTTTTTTTTTTACAATTTTTTTTTCGTTACTGAAATTCGCATAAAAAAAATCAAATGTATTTAAACACTAATTTGAATATCACATGTGATATTAGTGTTAAATCATTATATGTATATCATATGTGATTTAACACTAATATCACATGTGATATTACATATCATATGTGATTTAACACTAATAGCACATGTGATATTCAAATAAGTTTAATCACATGTGATTTTTTCATGCAAATCTCCGATTCGAAAAGAAAAACGAAAAAGAAGACGAAAAACGTGAAAAAATGATTTATTTTCTTTTTTTCGAAAATGTATCAAAGAGATAGAAATATAATTAAATGCTCGTCGCGATGGTGTCATTATTTTCAATTAATGATTAACGGTTTAAGAGATATTTAAATTGTAAAAAATGGGCGAAATAATAAAATGCTTTTAATGTCAACAATTATTTTATTTTTAGATGGAGTGTGAGGATGGATACCTTGGTATGTGAGAAAAGTTTAGTATGTAAAATAACTATCTTTAATTAATATTTAGAAATATTTTTAGTTAGTTTTTTATATTATTTTAGTTATGTTTCTTTTTACCCAAGATTAATTCCTTTACAAATATAGGGTTTGAAAACATTGTTATCCACTTTGGAGTCACTAATAAACTATGTGTTTTAAGGTCTTAATCTTGTTTGAGTTTGATTCATTAAAGGTCTCATCCTCGTTTATCAACCCATTAGCGCGTCAACTTTTGATATATAGTACTAGCATGTATAAATGCATTAATTCTAACCGACTAGCAACCTTGAACCACTTCTTTATTTTAAAATAAATATTTTGAAGTTTGTGTTGTGTGCAAAAGAGAGCTACATAAACAGGTAATTATGTACTTTTAGAGGTTTGGTCACTTTTTGTTTTTATTTATTTTTTATTTTTTTTATATATATTTCGTTTTTGGTCCAGGGATTACAATCATAAACTTAGGGGGCGTTTGGTTTGTTGACATGTATCACAATGGGTATAAGTATCGGTATAAGGTGGAATAACAACGAACCAATCATTCCAAAAATTGTTGTTTGGTTTAAATAATTGGGTTTGATATCATCTAACATAAGTAGCTTCATTCTCATTTTTTGTCAGCTAACAACAGTACATTCTCATTTTTAATCATTCATATTATGTAAAATAAATGAAAAACTGAAGATTTTTTTTAGAGAAAAGACATGCCTTTCACCGTATAGTTGTTGGTTGTTCCATTTGAAATCTTCATTCTTATTTTTTTTTGAATGGCTGATTAGATTAAAAAAGAAACTAGCAAGGAGCTAGCATTACAAAGGAAATTTTAACCATTCATTCCAACTACAATATAAACTACCTCTATGCTTAAGCCAAGAAAAGGAAAACATACGAATACAATCAAAGATATCACTCTTTCTCAAGGACTGAGAATTAAAAGTGATGTTGTTACGGTACCTCCAAGTGAACCAAAGGGTAGTCGCGATGATGACAAATATACGACGCTTTTTATCTCTAGACATGGGCCACGAACTCCACCAGACGAGCCAATGCGTGTTGGACTCAAAATCACGGTGTAAGAGCTATTACACCATATCGACCAGCTCCATATTTCTTTGGCGATATCGCATTTGAAGAAGACATGCTGATTAGACTCCACCAAAGCGTTACATGAGGGACAAGAGATTTCCGGAATTTCAATACCTCGAAGAGAGAGATTTAGACGATGAGGAAGCTTATCTAACTTCAAACGCCACATAAAGATATTCACTTTTCGAGGAAGGTCTTTGTCCCATGTAGTCGTGAAACCTAAGGATGGAAGGAGATGGTCGTCAATTAATTGACGAAGAGCACCAATAGTAAAGACGCCATCATTGGCCAAAGACCAAATGCATTTGTCAATATCAGCTTGAATGTCAAAGTGGTTGATCTCGACTAACAATTCGTTAAGATGGGCTGAGTTTCGAACGCCAAGATTATTAGACCAATTCCATGTCCATTGCCCATTATTAATACGATCTATAATCAAACAATCCTTTTCTTGTTCCAAGCGAAACAACCTACTATATCGAGAGCAAAGTGGCGAAGAACCAAGCCAAATGTCTTTCCAAAAACGAGTTTGTGAACCACATCCAACTTGAAAACGTATGGAATCCACAGGGAGAATGTTGCTCGAATGAAGATAGTTGGAAGAACCGACGATTTTTGCCCATAAACCATTGTGATTGCATCCATTAATGTCGAAGCCACCCTCTATCCCATGCAAAGTTTTGATGACTTTAACCCACAAACTGTTCGAGTTTGAATACATTCTCCACCGCCATTTTTGAAGCAAGGCTAAGTTGAAGGATTTTAAAGTTCCGATGTTAAGCCCACCCTTTTCAAAAGAAGCAACAACATTAGGCCATTTCAACCAGGCTAATTTTCTGTTATCTTGCGAGCCACCCCAGAAAAAAGTTGCACGCATTTTCTCTAAAGAATTCAAAACTGAAACGGGCACTTTAAAGATGGAGAAATAATAAATACCGAGGCTACCAAGAACAGACTTAATGAGAGTGAGACGGCCGCCAAAAGAAAGAAGGTTAGCCTTCCAACCAGATATAAATCTATAACCCATGTACCCACATCCAAAATATAAATCTATAGTTCGTATTCAAGATTTTTTAATTATTGTCTCAAAGTAAATAAGAAATAGGAAGAAAAATTCATAAATGGGACATGAAAAGGGTGATTGTCTACTCCAGCTTCGGCAACCATCGGCCACGAGTCCAAGATCTGATGACTTTGATCGAACTCCGACCAACGGTGAACTAGTTCTTGCTGTGAGTCGGATCATGCTCCAATGAAGCTTATGAAGCATCAAAAACGTTAAGAAGCTAATAAGATATTACAAAATAATATTTGGATTGAATGAAAAATTTACAAGAAAGATGGAGAAGATAGTAAAAAAGGAAGAAGAGAAATAATAATGGAGGAGAGAAAGATAATATAAATGAAAGAAATGAAAGGCTTTCCAGAAATCACTCAAACTAGGTAGGTATGTATAAACCCATATCTTGAAGGTTTCCTCAAACCCATATCTTCATACCAAACATTTTATAAGACTTTCAAATCCATAGACTCATACCGATACCTGCATACCAAACGCACCCTTACATACTTTGCACGAGCGGAATGACCAAAAGACGATTCCATGTTCTCCATTAACTCAAATTTTTGACTGTGGTCCCAGATTACCAATCAGGAAAAACTTATATATCCAGCTTCTGAAGGCAAGTTCTTCGTTAACTAGCTAGTTGCAAATGAGTATTTACTTGAGTGGATAACAAACATGGCCCACAATATAAGAGCGCAAATTTTGGATACAACTAGTTCGTTAGCCCTACCCAAAATGACATTCAAAGTCTTCACTGGCCCATAAGGTGCTTGCTAAACTCACCAAATAAGTTTTAGTTAGGAATATATATGCTGTCATTTTTAGTTCGATTAACTTAAAACAGGGTGATTTTTCTTAGACTTATTTTAAACTTCTGATTTTTCTTTTCTTATTCTATATATCAGTTAAACTATATGCCAAATGGTTTAGCCGGCTCAATCGTTTTAATAGTCCAATATACAAATCATGTAATAATGTGGCAAATGCATTTACTTTGTTGACTTTAAAGTCCTGCATGTGAAGACTTTTAGCCAAACATCATTTATGTTATGGTTTTGTTAAGGGATTAGTTTGTTTTTCACAATAAGCTCACTTTTTTCACTTTCAATTATATTTACCAGGTTGGGGTTGAAGTATGATGAACCAGTGGGGTTTACGGCTTCGACATATCTTTTTAGGCTTGTTTACATTTGTAGCCACATATGCCTGTTTAGGTGTTTCAGATATCATAGTGGGTTGCCCTGAACACGAAAGACTAGCTCTCATCAAGTTCAAATACAGCGTCAAAGATGACTTTAAAATGCTCTCATCATGGGTTGGCGTTGACTGTTGCTCGTGTGAAGGAGTTCGTTGTGATCGTGCGACTGGTAACATTGTCAGTCTTCATCTCAGAGGGAATTTAAGAACTTCTTATTCATGTAATAGTCCTAGTGGAAGATCATTTGCCACAGCTGATGAAGAACACGACTTAGATGGTGTAGACTACCATTTAGTTTTAGAAGGAATAAACTCTTCTTTGGCAGAGTTGAGGCATTTGAAACATCTGGACTTGAGTGGGAATGATTTTCAAGGAAGCCACATCCCTAAGTTCATTGGATCCTTGACACAGCTGAGTTATCATAATCTCTATAATGAAGGTTTGAGTGGCAATGTCCCCCATGTTATTGGAAACCTTTCCAACTTGGAGGTTCTTGATCTCAACTCATTATCATATTCACAAAAGTTGAGGGTAGTGTTAGCCTTTTAATTGTGTTAAGATCAGATCATAGGATAGATTTATGATATAGTACATTATGTTTAAGACAATGGTCATGTAATAATTAGGTATGGGTCGAATTAGAAGTCTGCATATGGGTCAAAACAAGTTAACCCAAAGCCCATATGTTGGCAGTTATATTAGGTAGTTATTTTGGCAGTTAATCCCCAAGAGTCACAATGGTTGGGTGATGAATAACTGTCAATTTGTGTCGATTAGAAACCTATAAATATGTTTTCTTCATCAGAAAACATATAACAACTTTTACTAGTATCTTAATGCAAATTCTGTTCTTAGTTTATCTGTTTGTACCCATTCTTTGTTTCATTCAAAGTTACACCATTCACAAAGCTTTTATCAAAACATGAAGCATCTATTGAAACCCAAACTAATTGGCCACAAACCTGTGTACAATTGGTATCAGAGCTATGGCTCTCATCCATGGGAAAGGCCAACTTCTGGTTTCCAATCAGGGAAATATCTTTTGAGAGAAACTCCCAAAAGATTGAATCTGTGGAACACCAAAAGAAAGAAAAGCATCATTTCACCAAAAGGAAAGGAGATCTTGGCACAAACTGTATTGGAGAATGAAGCATTCAACACTGCAAAGAAATAAGATGACTTGATGAAACTAAAGAAGAAGGTTATGAAGACAAAAATGGACAAAAGGTCCAAATGTCACATCTGCAAAAAAAAGGGACATGCCTTTTGGGCATGTAAAGATAGGAAAAGACTTGCAGCCTTAGAACTGCAACAAGAGATGGATACCACAAGTAAAGTCATTGCAGAAGAAGCAAAGTACCAGAGAAAAGGTCTATTTGACAGCATATTATATGGTGAAAGTGTTGGAATCACTCCTAAACTATATTTCAAGTGTTTGTAATCAATATGCAATAGGTTGCTTAATTAGGATTTTATGTTAGTAATTATGGCAAGGCTTATGTAGAAAGCCCATAAGCCTTGACCCAAGCCCAACAAGGAAAGGAAGGGAACTTGTGTGTTGCCCTAGTTCCTTCCCTATAAATAATGTTGTAAACACCCATTTGGGAGTTGGTTGTTCATTTCATTCAAATCCTACGCATACACCTTTCATATATTCATACGTGTTTTGTGTGTTTTGTTCAACCAATCTCTCTTTATCTCATTTTTAACATATTGATGCTTGTGTTGCAAACATGGGAACCTAACAGCGGTATCATTCGCCATCTAGTTGGGTGAAAAACTTTGTGTTTTTGAAGTTTTCTAACTATACGCGTGGGTTTTGTGCTTAACCTTTTTCAAACGCTTAAAAGCTTTAATTTTTACACTAAAAAACTCAAGATTCTTGTGGTTCTAGGTTTATTTAGTGTTAATGTTTCAGTTTTTAGCAAAAAGTTTCAAACTTTACGTGTGTATCATTGTGTTTAAGCTTGGTTTTGTTCTTATAGTAGTTTCTACGCATAAGGTGAAAAGGTGTGTTAGATCATCAAGCTTTCACCTTTCTTGTTATTTTGGTGATTTTGAAGCTACATCATTTAAAAAATTAGGTTTCTAAACATTTTTGCGCTTAAAAATCAGTTTTGGTCAAGTTTGGTACTTCCTACGCATAGTAAAACCCTATTTTTATTCGTAAGCATTCAAAGTCTACGCGTAAGCTCTTCATCGTTTGATCTTCAGTGCTATTGGTTTACTCAGTGTTTTCTTGCTTGGATAAGCCTGAAAACACTTCAACTTTGGATATCTTTTACACTGGTATAAGTGTAAAGGATTTTAGGCAAAACCTAGTTTTACGCATAAGCTAGATCTTACGTGTAGAATTCTTTACGCCTAAGCATGTCTTACGCATAAGCTAATCTTACGCATAAGGATTCTACTACTAAGCCTTTGGTTTACGCCTAAGCTAAGTTTTCTCTCAAATCTACGGTAAGCTATTCCCAGCGTAAGCTCTATTGTTAGCGTAAGTTGGTTTCACGCATAAGGTACTCTCTAAGCTTAAGCTGGTTTCTACGCATAAGGTTACTTCATCAACAAAGTTTCATTCGACTACAAAGATCCATCATCAACACAAGTTTCAAGATATCTCAACCACCATACTCTAGCTACTTTCCTCATGTGTATTCTCAACAACAACAACTCTATCAACAACAACAACTCTATCAACAACAACAACAATTTCAACAACAATTTCCTCATGGAGCAATTCAACCACAAATGATTCAACCACCCCCTAGTCTACAAGTACAACCGTACACAAACTTTCAAAATCAGCATCCATCCAAGTATGCTATGAAGGAACCGTCTTGGTTTGCAAAGATGTGTGAAGCTTTAAGTAGCCAACAATCCACTCATGAAGCTGGATCACTTGATAGACCTCCAATGCTCACTCCCAGAAACTACGATCAATGGGTGATAAGGTTCTTTAGGTTTTGTGATCTAAAGAAGCCACATGTAAAGTTCTTGAAGAAGGTTATCCTTGAAGGTCCATTTCGATGCCTACTATCACCGTATGCCCGTGGAGATCCGAATGCTAATCCACCAAGTGATGATATCACCAACTTTGTCGGTCTTAATGAACTCACTACTGATCAACTTCTACACATGGAAGCCGATGAACTTGCAATGCAATATATCCTTTTGGGATTACCCAATCCATACCGTAGTGTTGATGCTTAGGACCTAAAAGCAATGTGGAGCATATTCATCTTCTAATGGAAGGCACAAAACTCAATCAAGAAGACATGGAATCCAAAATCTACTTAGCATATGAACACTTCATGATTGAACCAGTGGAGACATTAGAGTCATATCATCATCGATTCTCAGACATCATCAATGACTTGGAAAAACATAACATCATTATGCCAAGAATTGCAGTCAACACTAAGTTCCTTAGTAGTCTTGGTCCTGATTGGGAAAAGTATGTTATTTTCATCCGTCAAGCGAAGAATCTTCATCATGCTACATACGGATTGTTGTACGACTATTTGAAGCCCCACCAAAAAGAAGTTGACAAAGAAAGGATCATCTGTGGAGTCCCTGCTTCACCTTCACTCCCGGATAATCAAAAACTTGCTTTATGGGCTCAAACGTGTTATCCTCAATTCCCTACTTTGCAAACTATCTTCACAAATCCTCCACAACCAACTGCTACAATTACCCCATATGATCCGTCACAGAAACAATCCCAAGAAACTCAATTGGTTCCATACAACAACAACAACAATGATCAAGCACTTTACAGTGAATCTAATGAGGATGCAGAAGCTTTCGATGCATTGCAACAAGGGTTTGTCATGATTGCTAGAGCCTTCTGCCAATATTCCAACAAATCCAACAATCCCATTTGTACCTCATCAAACACAAGGAATTAGGCTGTTGTTAACAATGGACGTGGTTGAAGTTCTAATCGTGGTAATGTTCGTCGGATGGGTAGCGTGGTCAAGGGTTTAATGCTAATGGAAGGAATAACATGGGTGCTACACAACAACGGGCTCAAGTGGTTGATCGGGAAATGCTCGACCGGGGTTAATGGTCTTTGTTATATCAGTAATGAGAAGGTTCATCGCGGCTAATGCATGCCCTAAGCCTAGGACAAGAGGCAACGCTTATCACAAAGAGGCTTTACTCTTGGCTCTCAAGGATGAAGTCAGGTGGAACTCTTACCAACAAGGAACAGAGCTTCATGGCAAATGCAGATTCGGATGATGACATGGAGGACTTGGTAGCTAATGCAAGCAGCGGATGTTAATGGCAAACATGCAAGAACTCTACATGAGTGACACAGACTGGTATATGACACCGACGCTTGTCTCAAAAAGGATCAAACTATATTCATTTCTGATCTAATATCTCTCGCCAACATCGCATCAAACGAGGATCAGAGTGTTCAACATGAGCCGTCTACATCTCATTCCGATGATAATCAAATAGATCTCGTAGTTATATTTGACGATCAAGATGACCTTATGGTTAATACTGATAATCAAGTTGACTCCATGGTTATATTTGAGGATCTAAATAATGATCGTGTTAAGACTCACGTTGAACAAGCTGAACCTATGTCTGATCCAGATCTTGAGCTCATGACCAACTTAATTACGAACCAAAAATCTCGAATGGAAATGTGCAAAGACATCAATTAGAAATTACACGATAAAATTGCACTGTTGACTAAGGATAATGAATGCTTAAAGTTTCAACTCAACATTTTTCAAACACAAGAAAAACGTGAAAAAGGTTTTGAAGTCGCTTTTGCTAAATCTTACCAAAACGAAAAATCATTGGAAAAATAGATATGTGATCTAGTTGCATCCAAAAATGCTTTGTTGTCTCAAATAGAACAACTGAAATATGATCATAAACAACAACTTAACGCTCTACTTCGAAACTCAAAAAAGCCGGTCCGAAGTTGTTAACTTGTCAAAACAAAGCCTGAGTATACAAAAGCATTCTGGTGAAACAAAATGATGACTATCTTGAAGAAATTGTTCGACTTACAAAACAAAATTAAAGAGTTTCAAATGTTGTTTATAAACATGGTGAGTCAATCACAACTATTCAAAGTTTACTTTTAAACCAAATCCAAATGGATATGGACCTAATCTTGCCGGACATAAACCAAAGTTTTCACATAGAGCATTCAAACCAAATCCTCAAGTTACAAAGCGTAACATAGAATTGATGATTCCATTATGAGTGTTGTGAATATAATCGTATTTGGAGGAATTAGATGTAAGACGAGAGTCCACAAAATTAGAAAATGTTGTTCATAAAAACCATTTAACTATTCAAAAGCCATAACTTTCGTCGCACATTACCGGATAATTCTAACACACCTCATGGTTATCACGCCTATTTATGAAGTCTTCTAATGTTGGTCCCAACCCAATACTCAACAAATTAATGGTCCTTTACCTTCACTCGAAGTAAAATATCAATTCAACGCTGTCAAATTCTTAAATATTTTGAAACATCTATATCGACATCAAACTTTTGGAATTGAAATTGAAATCAATTATGAATAAAGCAACATTTTCAATCGCCTCATTAGAGAACAGAGATATTTTTCAAAAGAATTTTACCTCATGTCCAAATTTGAAAAATGTGTACACTATTGGGACAGTGGATTTTACAAGTGAGCTTGGACTTATGAAAACAGCTGAAAGAAACAAAACATCGATTTCAAATACTCAAACGAAAAGAAAATGTTAAGAAAAGATGTTGATCGACTCTTGGAAGATGTTATCTATACGATACCATAAATGTTGTGTTACTACATACTGTTGCATATGCATTTGATTATATCATTGATTCTCATGGAAAATGTTGAGAATAATCGGATAATTGTCACAAACAAGTCTTAAAAGTGGAAATGAGCCATTGTTAAACGAAGCTTTCAAATGCAAAACGTCAGATTCAATGGTGTCAAACGATTGTCAACCTAAAACTCGCTTATAAAACAAAATCAACCAGCTGCATACAAAAACTCTTAATCCAAAAACTTGAGTAACCTGGATGATGAAAACGTATGCTTGAAGTGTCAAATTTCAAAATATGAACAAGAAATTTCAAAAGTCAAAAAGAATACTAAGTGTCATATTTGATTTGCTAAAAAAGACTCAAGACTTAAGCTGGCCAAAAGATGTTGATGATCATCTTGCATATACCAAAGATGTTTTAATGACAAAATGGAAACACTCATTGAAAATCAAGATTTTGTTAACATAAATATCCATGATCTAAAAGCGCAGTTGGTAAAACTTAAGAAAGATAGGAATAAGAATACAAACGCCACTGCACCTTAATTATTAGATCACTCTAATGACACATCATAAGAAAACCAATGTGCCCCTATATTGAAAACAGTGAATAGTTGCCTTTTCCAAACGCTTAGCACTTCATCTTAAGAGTACTACAAGGAAGAATAGGAAGTTATACAAGAAAAGAACAATAAATACCTCTGAAGTAGAAGAACACCTTAGGACTTTGAATAAAACTCATGTTATTCCTTAATTTTAGATATTGGTTGTCGTAAGTACTTTTAAATGTTATGTTTGAAGCTTCTGTGTTGGTTGTCGAAAAAGCATGTTTTCTGGTTGTCATGATAAATGTGTTACTAATGCTATCTTATCTCGTAAATGGAATAATAGAAAACGGAATACCTCTAGGCCCACTAATGATTCTAAGTCCGTATAGGTACACCACCCTCAGTGTTCCTGGGCCATTCATCATTGATGTACCCATAGAACCCCTTCTACCTCCTAGGAAGAAATTATCACCTAGTGCATTTACTAAGAAAAAAGCTAAGACTAGTTGGAGATAAGTAAATGCTGCCACATACACTTGGCTTTAAAATGGATACCTAAAATCATAAACATGCGGTTTCAACTATAATCGCATCTAACCCTCTAACCTTCTGGTTCCACATCTACTTCTATTCCATCCGGTACGCTTAGTGTAATGTGTGATACGTATCATCCTCTGGATTATTGATAGTATACCCCACACATGACAGTAATCTCAAATTGTTAATAATTTTTTTTCAGTTCATTGGCACCGCTGTTCTGAATGATCACTTTCGCAGCCATCATGGGCTACTGAGATTACATCAATGGTAATGATCGAAATTAGTAGGGTTTATTATGTGAAGGTCTCACAATCACTTCTTAGTTGGTCAATTTCCAGGATGGAGATTTGAAGTTGCTTTTCGGGAGAAAAACTTTATTTCTATTCGGATCTACAAGGAAACTATCTTATGTCCTGCACCAAGCATTATCAAGTCTTTATACAATCTCAATGCAAGACATGATTGCTTCCATTCCCATCCGCCTACTTTTCAAAGGCAACATCTACAAAATCTTGGCTATGGCACCGCCGACTCTCACACTTAAACTTTCTTTCGAACCATAAATCCAATCTTGCACGATACAAACTTGTCAAGGTCTCCCAAGATTTCTGGGTGACTCTAAAGATCACATATGCTACCTTGTAGAATAAAGTGGAAAGCACTCGCGGCTCACTTTCCTTCAAAAGGGAACACAACTCACAAAGATGTGCTTCATCTTCTTCACATGGATTTGTGTAGCCCGATGTTTAAAAGTGCATGATTAATCCAATAAACACTAAGCATCTTGGTAATGTATGACTACTCAAGATGAATCGGGTTGTGCATTTTCTTCAAAGTAAAGATCAAGCCCACGTGATGATCATCACCTTTCATGAAAAATTCAAGTTCAACTGCATAAATCAAAATGTAAAAAGGAATTGAATTCTGTGAATCAAAACTTTCGTGGTATATATTATGAGAAAGTTCGAATTGAAAGTATCAAACATCAATTGCAATTTAACACCGTAACAAAACGAGTTGTTAAAAGATCGTAAAACCGCACGCAAGGAAGCCGCAAGAACGTATGTTGATAAATGCAAAACTTGCATTACTTGTGGGTCAAGCCGTGTCAATCACCGCAGATGCTACACTGCAACTGCCTCCAATGATTACTAAACGCCACAACAAAATTAATCTTGCGAGCTTATCCACAACCAGAACTCAATCTTCAAACAATTTCTATGTATTTGATCACTTTGTTACCCAAATAATGATCGCGGATTTACTTTGGTAAGCCCAAAGCCAAAGTTTCCACATTGAGTCTTTGCTGGATAATGTGAAATCTATAAGGCTACCAACTGAACCGCCATGAGATAGTGGAGATTATGGAACGATTCATGCAAATTTCATGAGCTTACGTAAATGGCTTTCGCAGCAAAACAAAATTGAACCCGACATAACCGCCTAAAACTTCAAAACCCCATCATCACCAACGTTTACAACTTACTCTCCTGGCCAACAAATGGAATGTGCCTATTTTGCCCTCAGCTTAGTGATGATATTGATCAACGCGGGTTTCAGATCAATGTTTCATTGCTAACTGGATAATAATCCAATTGACAATCAAACAACAACAATTTTCGAAGAAGCACCTCCAATTGATTCTACAACAACAAATTTAACAAACTACATCCAATGACGCCAACCAAATTGGATGATCTTCTCAACCATGAAGTACCCCAACCGCATATTATGATCCAAATAAGCGCTTATTTAACCCTTTTTCAAATGCAACTGCCACTTCTTATGTTGCAGAATCATCTACAAGACATTTGAATCCTCCTAATCTGCAGAATGTGTAACATATTGGATTTCACAAACACATCACATAACAATATATGTTTCGAATTATGTAGAGTTTAGAGAGAGAAAGTGGGAACCTTTCTAGAGAGAGAAAGTGAAAGAAAACATAGAAGGTTAGATTAAGATGAATGAGAAAGGTCCAACCCTCTACCTTGGGAGGTAGAGGGTATTTATAGTTACAAACTAAACGCCCTCCTTCGGACCGTGGATCAGTCATACAAAGGTAAAGACCCGTCCCTTCCTCCACGGTGTTGCACTAAACTAAATAACTAACTAATAACTAGTAAATAACGATATATCTACGAGCTAACTTATGCTAGATTATATTTGGGGTGACCGCTACTTCACTATGGAATTTTCTAATTCCTAACAATCTCCCCTAAGGGAGGTCACCCCATGTTTTACATTTTGAATCCTAGCATTCTATTTTATCTTCGGGCCTCTTGAGTCGTAGACTTGAATTCTTCAACTTCGCATCTTTGTGCTTTAGCAAAGACTCTTCATAGTTCGAGTGGTTTGTACTTTCAGTGGAGGTCTTTGAACTGATCCACATCTTTGATGATCTTCTAGCTTTCTTTGAGATCATCACCCACAGTAAATCTCTGGATCACCCTTTATTGTGTTGCCATCATGTGAAGTTGTGACTTTTGGACCGACATGCTCACACCTTTTGAATCATGACATCTTTCCATCAGAGTAGCGAAAGCTTTACTGGTTCATGATATTTGCAGTCAAGCGTCGGGAACATAGTATAAAATATCGAGCCGTGTTAGTAGATATGCACAGTCATGATTTCTTCAATTAAGTGTGGATGCCGTGAGCATGCGCTTTGATTGACCGCTCAATTCTCGGTACATCACCGCAACCGCCCAAATGTACCGCAAACAGGTTAGCATAAAACACACGAAAGTGTCTTTGATCACTTTCGTTGAATTGAGGTACACGCCCACGGTTCCTCGCTGATCAAGATAAGTACCCCGGCTGATCGTGATAGGATTCCAAGAATCTCCTTGACGAGGGTTTCGCGAATGTTCTAGCCGTTTCAAACCGAACGTCTCAAAGAAGACAACACGGAGTGAGTGAACCAAATAATTGAGATTCACGATTGATGAAAATGATTTGAAAACAATCACGTATTGCTTGAAGAAAGAGTTTTGCAATACGACGAAGGTTTTATGAGAAAGATCAATTTTCAATCAAAATACTTTTTGTATTAGAGAATGAGTACACATTCGACGCAAGTAGAGAAAAAGAGATTTGCACATCGAATGGTTTTTCCAAAAGTATTTTTCAATCAGAGATACTTTTTGAATTTGAAAATGAATACACATTCGACGTGCTAGAGAAAAGAAGGTTTGCACATCGAACGGTTTTTCCAAAAGTATTCGTCAATTCCATTCCTGGACCAAGGTTGATTCAAGAGTGAATCGCCCCATTGTTTCTATCCAGTTGTCACAAGTTTGATCTTACGAGCAGATCTCACATGTCACCCACCAAGAGCTTGTTTGATGTTGGCTCTAGAAGGATTTCCATCTTCATTGTGAATACTTTTACATATCACTCGATGTTCCGCAATACCACAAGGATATAGGACTCTTAATATATTCTTACTTTCCACATTGTGTGAAACAACAAGTCTTCATTAATTTAGTGTCCTAATGAGATATTGTGGATGATCTCTTGGCTCTAGACTCAATAGTGCACATTTGGTTCCTATGCCGAGACTAGGGAGAGGGTCTCCTTCTTCAATATCAACAATCTCTAAGAGAAAGTCGATAGATAATGTAGGTTCCCGGTGAGAATGAAACAAGCCCTTTTAAGAGGAACTTGAGTAGCTTGGGAAGTTTAGTGCAGAAGGCCACGTCGGGTCCATGACGCCTTGTCTTCAATACCGTGTTACCTTAGTAACCACCAGTAGCATATGTATTGAACCCGGTTTATGCCCTAAGGTTGAATAAATGGAGGGCTATTTCTTTTCACCCTTTTCACATTCAATTCTTTTTCATTCTTCAACCCCTTCTGTGCTTAATGAGACTTCATAACTAGAACCTTGTTGGGTTTATTCCAAGATTAGCTCTGCCTCACCAAGACTCTTCCCATCTCATTTTCTCCTTTTTTTTCAATATACCTAAGGACTCTACACTATCTAGTGGATTGTCCTTGGGTAGATCCCTCCGGATCTGGCGGGATCGTGGGAACTAATACCTAACCTAACCATCCTTATAACTCCATGCATAAAGTAAAATGGTCGGTCTTTGGTACAGTTCATTCTTCCTTGAAACCAATTGAAAAATCATTTGAAAATCAATCAAGGTACTTGTGATATAAGATCAAAGCATTTTGTACCTTAATAGTTTTGATCATTTAGAAATGCTCCCCTCAACATGTGCATATGATTTGAAATTGTTTAGCACATGGAGGCAAGAGTTCTTTGAAATAATTTCTTTGAAATAATTTCTTGATCACAATTTCCTACTAAAAAGCCATTTGATTTTCTTGGTAAATTCTCCCCTCAATATGTGCATAGGATATTTGAAATCATTTTATCACATAGAGGCAAGAGTTCTTTTGAAGCACATCCACGAATCACAAAAGCCATTAAGAAACCATTTGAAAACTCAATCAAGGTACTTTATAAGTCTCTTTAAAAAACTTTTGTACCTCGATAGTTTTGCTCCCCCTCAATATGTGCTTCGAGATTCGAAAGCGATTAGCACATATGAGAGAAATGCACATTAAATCAAAACGATCACCTTTTATCAAATTTCATTATTAAATCACAAATTCTCCACCAATCAAAAATATCAAACCCTTTGAGATTTTGGATCCCAAGTGATTTAATTAGGTTTAGAAAACATGGGAGAAAATGTGGCCTTGTTTAAATACTCATCTTGTTTTGGATAAATGCTCCTCCTCAACATGTGCATTGTGTATTTGAAATCGTTTGGCACATGGAGGCAGGAGTGCCTTTAAAGGACTAAAACCAATTCCATTAAAACAGATTTGAGATTTAAATCACGATCTCTCCCGAGATCAAAAATTTCAAACCATTTGAGATTTGTGATCCCAATTGATTTAAATCATTTAGAAAAATTTTGGGAAAGACGTGGCAAGATTTAATTTTGAAAAATGACAGATAAGGACCATTTTAGACATTAAAGATTGTTAGTGTCAGGTATGATTGTTTTAAGAGATCTTTAAGTAAAATAAAACAATTTCACAATCAAACAAGAATGTAAAAATTTCATTTTGACAGACCTTGATTCAAAAGAAAAATCATACCATGACATAACATTAAATCTTTAGATCACCACATAATTGTACAAACCACTTTTTTGAAGAAATATTGTTTGAAAATATTTTAATTTGAAATCACTCCCCTCAATCGATGACCGTAGTCGATGATTGAGTGACTTAAGTTTTGATAAAATGAAGTCCAGTGATTTTCAAAATTTAGTCCAATTTATTTTCAAAACAATATTTTTCCATTTTCAAAACAATTTTTCAAAGTTTTAGAAAATGGTATCATCACTATTATCCCTGCACAAAGATACGTTAGGTGGTTGAGAAGCTTTTGTTGTTGTTGTAGGCTTGAAGAAAAACCGCGATGCAAGGAGACTTCTTCTTACGCTGCATTTTGAATGCCAACCGAGGTCAAATTAAGCTCGCTTTCTTCAATCACTTAGAAGAAAACCATCTCGCCGATGCAAAGGAGACCTCTTACGCTGCATTTATGCCAACTCCATAGAAGTCCATTAAGCTCGCTTCTTCATTTGTCAACCCAAGATATAGTTACCCTTTCCTTTCGCATCCAATCATCATTCATTTGTGGGATCCGATCGAACATTCTTATACCAATATACCGCATATGCTAGTGAACACACATACAAATATATGGTGGTCGACATCACCCAAACAACAATCGACTAATAAAAGTCAATTCAACATATCAATCGGATCATATAAATGTATGGGAATAATGTGTTCATCAAACTCTAATCATCTAAATCTAACAATCATATCCTAGGCACCTAGTCCTTCAACATAGGTTAACATCATTTTTAATTAAGCATATTAGGATAATTAAGAAAGCCCGCTAGATGATATAGATTTGAAAACATTATCCCCTCAATCAATGACTCATTTTATAAAAGTTTAAAAGTGCCAAGTCATTGATTGAGTTTTCAAATTTTATAAGAACTCTGAATCTGATTGATTTTAAGCAACTCATTTACCACCATTTTGAAAACAACAAATATTTTTCTGAAGAATTTTAGACGAAAAAACATTTGTGTAGGAACAAATAGCCTTTCGACATACTTTCCTCAATTTGTTTTAGGATAAGTGCACTAAATATTTGAAAATTGGTTTAGCGCAACACTTTCCTTTCTTGAAGAGCGGGTTGCTATCCAAATAATAGCAAGCCATGGTTTAAGCTCGGGTTACAAATCAAGTAACCAAGTAGTCATTTTTGAAGTGCGGGTTACAAGAAGAAATAACCGTAAGTTTCCATTTTTGAGACATGTTTAGAAAGAATATTTACACCTCCCTCGCCAACTTCATCTAAAGTCCCGTGCCATTATTGAATGACATTTCTAAGACCGTAGATGTTATCGATACCATAAGACATGTCTTGAGAAAACAATATTTTTGGTATTTTTCAATTTTCTGATTTTTATGGGCTTTTGTTGATTTTATATTTTTCTATTTGGTTTTATAAATATTTACAGAGAGAGTAATAGTTTAAGAAGATGATGATACAAGTACCGAGATAAGGAAATCGTCAAAGACTTTGTAGAAGATAGAAGTCATCATCTCTTAAACTTCCACCATCAAAGCATTCGAGGCTCTTGAATCGGAAGACATTGAGCCTTCTCAAAGTGAATCTTTGGTAGCTTCCCCAAACCGACAAACATCGATAAAGACCATTTCCAAGAAGAAAATGAATAAGAAAACAGTCCTCATTGAATGAAGCTCAAGACCTCAAGAACACGAGAACACCGTAACAAGTTGAAACATTGATCGCCTCAATGGTTATCAAATCCGAATAACCGACATGACCGATCACATGAACCTCATGCGGCATCCTCGATGTACACATTACTCTTCGAGATTGACCACTTGTCTATTCAGGGGAACAATACATCAACATCTTCATTTTACCAAATGCATTCCAGTTATCTAACATATAACCAATCAGCACATAATGTACACATGTACCCAACAAGAGTAGAGACGATGACATCCATGTAATAATGTTGAGTCACTATCTCTCGCGATGTCAACTTTGAATAACCGAATTAGCTCGATCAAGTGAACATATGTTGTGCACATATAATCGCGAAAAACACACTTTTTATCATAAACCATGATATAAGATGTCGATAGCAAAGCATCATCTCACGCTCCAAATATTCTTTCACATTTCTTCCAATCAACATCAAGTAACAAAACCAAAGGTTTCAGAGACCACTTCAAAGAAGTTGGTGTAATAATATATCTCTTCCCCAAATGGTTTTGATACCGCAATCAAGAAACATAATATATCCATAAACTTGAAATCTTGTTATAAGAACTCAAATAGCCCAAATGAATCCCTGTGGAGAATCAATCAAGCAAAACTCTCTCTCACTATCTTTATCAACCCATATGTAGACAATTTGAAGTGACCACTGATGAAGAAAACCCAATATACCAAACTTGAAATCAAGTCAATTCCCGTGACAGATCTTAAGCTTGCACTTAAAGATGGAAGAACGGTGTCGTGAGAATTTATGCTCCAAGCAAATCTCTAAGTACTCAATACTCAATCAAAGTATGAGACATTAACACCTCTTGCGATTATCCACAACGAATATACGCTGCATTAATCAGTAAAACAACGTAACTCCTAATAGTGATAGTTAACCGTGTCTTCAACCATCCACCTCGACCGCCGGTAACTAGATAAACCAAGTCTTCAACTCAACATTTTAAGCCCGAGCAAGTTATCAAATAAGAACACGCCTTTGTGAAAGTCAACTTCAATCTCAAATAAGTGATAAATGATTAACTTCAAAGTAATCAACTTGTGTCAAATGCCCAACACGTGAATAAACATACAACCGGATGTACATTCACCCAATGAATGAACCAGAACAAATGATGCCTCAACATCAATGTATTCTTCCTAAAAGTATACATGTAGAGACCGATCCGAAGATTCACCAATAATGTCTTCATGCGGATGAGGTAGTCATTTTCCTTAATGTTCATGTGGTTGATTTATAGCATGCACAATGAGGGGAACAATAATCCGTGAAGATTTGGCTAAGGAATACCAAAGAGCGGATCATTATTCATGAATAATAATCCGTGAAGATTTGGCAAAGGAATACCAAAGAGCTGATCATTATTCATGAGTGCAACTGCAATATTATGATAGTCATTATCAACACCTTGAGGAATAACTAGAGATAAGGTTTTGAGCTTCTTTGAGTAGTCCGAGAAGTACTTGATGATGATCAACATTCGCCGTTGAAATAATTCTCATCAAACATATCTTTGAAAACAATTCCCAAACAATGAATCCCGCATCCTTAGTAGTAAGCATTGAGGCGCTGGAGGATGTCATCAAAAATCAAGTAATGAATCATTGCTAAAGAATACGAACAAGTCTAATTGGGGATTAAATTTTGGGTTTTCAATTTCCCCAATTAGTGCTCTCCCTAAACTCATTTAAGATTTTCAAGTGTTCTTCTCATTGAAGAAGTCTTTAGATCATCAAATGCAATTGCCTTAGTCTTCTAATCATGTAAAAGCGTAAATGTAGATTAGACATCAGACTCCACCTTCTTCAAGATTGTCCAATGGGGAAATAGACGCTAACATCTTCTTCACACCAAAGGCATTCAAGTGTTGTAAATAGCAAATCCCCAATTAAAATCCCTCCCAATCAAACAAGAACAAAGAAAGATGTTCATCAAAGAAATCAAACAAAGAACTAAAGCACTTTGTCATTTAATCATATCATCGTGAAGATGTCAACCAACATTTTAGAAGAAACTACATGTGAAGATGATCCGATAAGAATCTCTCCTTACATGAGTTAGAGCCGCTTGACCATATATTCTCAATTATCAATCAATCATGCAAAATTCACACTTCTTCTTCCCCCTCAAGAATTGCATATGAGATGCCATTCTTGATTTAACAAGTGATTATCATCCAAATGTATTCTATTTACACTTCTCCCTCGCAAAATTAGCACATGATGTCGCCATCTTAATTATATTGAGCAAGTGGAATAAGAGTAATTATCAAGAGTCCGATTCACTTGATGATCGGGCGCATGGAAAAAGCATGACGCATGTTGATGAAGAATGTCGATGAGAATGGTCATAAACATGAAGATTTCTTCTTATGAAGATAAAGCGCATCAAGCGCATAATTTTCTTTCTTTGAGGAACGGGCCTCAAGTGTTATCCGCAGACGCCATAATGACGATGAAGTTTACGAGGCCCGAATCGAATGTGACGTCACAGACGCCATAAGAAGATTTCTTCTTTTCCAAGATAAAGCTTAATCGATAAACGCATAATTTTTCTTTTCTTTAGACGAGGCTTGAATCAGTAGTGTTCAAACGCCATAGCCGATTGAATATCAATGTTGAGTAACTTGAACCCGTGAGTTATGAGATATCAATCCTTTGGTTATCCATACTTTAAGCCACCCATGTATTGAAGGATCAAGTATCTGCGAATCGAGTAAGGACTACCGCACTAATATTACAAACTTGATTGCATATATTATGGTTAGTGACATCAAGTATCCAAACCAAACTTGGGGTTTCACGGTCAACTTGAGAATGCCATTGGTAAACATCTTTCCTGTAGGTATCCACCTAAGTCCAACATCCTTAAAAGTTCTACCAGATGGTATCCACTTATGGCAAGGTCTAGGATTGTAAGGCTTCTTATGCATAGTGAGACTTATCCTTTTCCTAGTTTCCAAAGATTTAGCACTTGGTAACCATCTAGGTGAGGCTTTTGGTTTCATTTGCTTCATATGCACGTGATGACTTAGTGTAAATCCTAGACTCAACAGGTTGTACCATTGCATGAGCATTTACTTTCTTCAGGATTTTGTGAAACATTTATCATGATTAGCATTAAAGATACATTTCTGCACAATTTGAGCAAACAGCTTTTTGTTTGGATTCTAAATAGATCTAGATTTATTAGAGTGATCTGCTATGGGAATAGCTTTAATCAAAACGCAACTACTCTTAGATGTACGCCAATCCCTAGTCTTTAGATTAGTGTTTCTAGGTAATAGTTTAGAACTACTAGCAGTGCCTTGAAATCTAGAAGAATTCATCATCCTAGGTCTTGCACCTAAAATTCCGCCTCTTTTACGAATCTCAGCGCCTTCTTTCTAGCCATTTTAAGATAAGAGTTCTTATACAAGTCATTCATGTCAATTTTCCTAGGCAAGTGAGGTGAAGTGACCGGTTTTGTCAAACTTGTTTCTGATCAACTTGGGAGGCAAACCGCTGTTTTTGAAAATTTTGGTCGCTCGTGATCTAAACGATTCTATTGTCTAATAACCGTTTCCAAGTTTGATGGTTTTGAAAACTTAGTGTTCACACTATTCCCTCGTTGTTTTCTTCCGAGCTCATTTTTAAAGCAACAATGGCTTAAACTCTTTTCCCTAAGTTGAGCTTTGAGTTCATCAACTTTTGCTATCAAAGAGTTTGTTTGTTCCATTGACTTAGTTCTAGCTTTTTTGACAGAGTCACTTAGTTCTATGTGATGCTTTCTCAAAGACTCATTTTCCTTTAGTAATTTAGCCACATAAATTGACATTTCATTATTTCTTGTTATAGTAGCATCAATGTCTTGTGTATTCATGACTAAATTACTTTTCACATTCAAGACATAAATATGTTTCTTCAGATTGTAAATGGTTGAGTCTTTGTCTTGAAGTCGAAGCTTCAAAGTGTTAATTTTAAAAGTTCACGGAATTCGTGAAGTTCGGATTTTTACATGGTTTGTTAAGTTGAAAACTTTCTTCTTTACTCAGACGCAATTTCAAGTGAATGCAATGTTTTTCAAGATTTGAGAATTTGTTTGAAAGTTCATCAAAAGCCTTTTATCAACCATATCTTTTGTTTTGAAACACTTAATCTCGACTCACCTCGCTATGGAACATTTATCAAAGACATGTTCAAAGATCATGATCAGCTTGTTTAAGAACTTTAGCAGATGCACTATGTTGAACAGTTAAGGGTACCTCATTACATGACACTTGTTCATTATCGGTCCGATATTCCGATCCACATCATGTGTAACAAGAGTCACCGGACCGCCGTCGCTGCCAAGCTTTATCTATCTCGAGCCTCAGATTCAAAGTCAACAGATCCAACATCCGTGCATTACCCGTCTCAACATTACAATCTTTTGATTGTGCCCGCCATTCATTCCCATTTCTCGATTTCAAAGATCTACTTCTTGTGTGTTAAGAGTAACCAAGACGTTACATCATTCTTGTTGTTTCTCGATATTCTCGCATTCAAGAACACCGACCTTTCTCGATACATTACCCACTTATCACAAATATCTCAATCAACGCACTTCACTCTCATCTACTTTCTCATCAACTTTTTCATCTTTTCTCAGTAACTTCTCAATATACTTCTCCACATTATCCATGAGATGGATAAGTGTCTCCTGAACACGCCTAATTTCCATTCCAAAGGTGTTCTTGAAGGACATTTCAGCCATGTCTTGATCATAATCGATGTGAATTCTTCAATGAATGACCTAAATAGTTTGTAGATCACTTGAAGTGCAAAGATACTGAATTATCCTTATGAACCTTCTTTGCCAAGTTGTAGCTCCATTGCTCTAGGTTTAACCAGAAAGTTCCTGCTTAATGTGGATAAGTCCCGACGAAGAGGGCAATACACGTTCGTTCCATTGATGTGGGTAGAAGTAACATGAGGTGAGAGTGAAGTTGTTGATAAGGTTCAATGTCGCTTCCTTTGCATGGCATTCTCGTAGCCCTAACAGTGCAAATCTATCCCATTGGACTCGAAGCATGAAGAACACAAATCATCATTGATTGATTCCATCATCGTTAACCGCTCAAGATAGCTAATATTCTCATGGTTGTCCACAAGATCATACAATTTAAGTACTTCAAATCATCAATCAGAGTGTAAGACATGATGTTAATGAATCCACAGGATTTTACAAGTCTATGATTTAAACCGAGAAATAGAATCTTTCGTGGGATTTTACAAAATCAAGACCAAACCGTTAAGCAATGACCAATGGAACGTGTTAAGATGACCGATGGATTGTCAAAATGATAGACAATTGTGTGTTAGGACATATAATTGTTTGTAGGATTAGCAGAGATGTTGTTTGGTTGAGATTTGGATTGGTTTATGCACGATTTTCCAGAAATTTAGGTCTAAAACATAAAACCTCAATAACTTCTGTTTCAGAGCGGATTTAGCCCCTAAGGTTTACCCAATGAACTTTACTTTATTCTTCGATGACATTCTCCTCGCTCACGGTCGCTTTGATGGGTAGAACGCTGAAAACGGAGTTACGGATCAAAAGTTATAGCCGCTTGAAGTTTTGTCGGGAAAAGTCAACAAGTCGCTAAGAATTCTTGAACCAAGTCGCTAAGCACCAAGTCGCTAGGACCCAAGTCGCTTAGTAACAACTCGCTAAGCTCCAAGTCGCTAGCAAAATTTTGTTGGACAAACAAGTCGCTAAGAACTAACACCAAGTCGCTAATTTGCAAGTCGCTAAATAATTGCCAGTAAGCACCAAGTCGCTAGACCAAGTCGCTAACACCAAATCAATCTAATCAAGTTTGCAACAAGAATTCGCCACTACAAGCTAACAACTCGCTAAAGAGCAACTTTCACAGCATCAAGTCGCTACCACCAAGTCGCTACCCGTAGTGGAGAATCCACTACTTGTACCGCTTAATCTAGGTCTAAGTCGCTAGCTCCAAAATCAGAACTCGCTACAAAATTGTGAAGCAAGTCGCTAATAAGAAAAACAACTGGCTCAAGTCGCTAGCAAGAAAAAACTTCAAAAACACACTTTTCAATCCAAAACAACCCAACCACGATGATTCAAGCCTTCCAAATCAAAACCTAAACACTTGTGATGATTCTAAACACAAAAGTACAATCAAAATCCAAACTTTAACACAAGAAATCAACCAAATGATGCAAAACCACTAAACTTTTTCAAACTCAAAAATCACCTAAAACCACTAGAAATCCAAAGATATGTAAGAGATGATCTAACCATGGCTCTTGATACCAATTGTTGGATATTGGATTTCACAAACACATCACATAACAATATATGGTTCGAATTATGTAAAGTTTAGAGAGAGAAAGTGGGAGCCTTTCTAGAGAGAGAAAGTGAAAGAAAACATAGAAGGTTAGATTAAGATGAATGAAAGGTCCAACCTCTACCTGGGAGGTAGAGGGTATTTATAGTTACAAACTAAACGCTCCTTCTGACGTGGATCGTGCATACGCTGGGTAAAGACCCGCCCTTTTCCACGGTGTTGCACTCTAAACTAAATAACTAACTAATAAAACAAGAATAACTATATTTCTACGAAGCTAAACTTATGCTAGATTATATTTGGGGTGACCGCTACTTCACTATGGAATTTTCTAATTCCTAACAGAATGTATATCAACATCAACCCTCCACACATCGTTGGACTAGAGACCATCCTCTTGTAAACATTATTGGAAACCCCGAATCAACCAGTCGTAACTAGACAACGCCTTTAGACTGATGGTGAACATTGCATTTATGCACTTACCGCTGATACCGACCCAAAACATAGCTATGATATATGACAACCGGATTGAATCCATGCAAGTATTAAACTCAACCGCAATGCTTGAAGAAGGAACCGCTGAAACCAACTGGAGTCTATGTTATTGGTCCGAAATGGATTTAGAAAACAAGCCGATGTCAAGGTAAATGTTATCAAACAAGTCACGCCCGTATAAGGGTTATAGACAGAAGGGGATTGACTATGAGGAATCATTCACACCGCATTGCTAGACTGAGGTCGCTCGATTTTTCCTCGGCATTCATGGGTCACATGAACATCACAGCTCTTCGTGATGGACGCCAAAACTCGCTTTCGAATGGTAAACCGAAAGAAACGGGTCTATGTTAGTCACCAAAAGGATTTGTTGATCCGTGAGTTCCCTAATCCATCTACAAACTCCAACAAGGCTCTCTACGGATCTTTCAAACAAGCCCCTAAAGTGGTATGATAGGTTGTCATCCTTTCTCATCTCTCATAATTTCGTCAAAGGATCGGTCGACCTAACACTATTCATACAATATCACGGGGAACACATTTTAATCGTTCAAATTTATGTGGATGACATCGTTTTTTGGTCAACACATCTAAAGTACTCAAACACATTTTCAAAACTTATGAAAAAACATTTTGAAATGTCCATGATGGGTGAACTTACATTCTTTCTAGACCTGCAACATTTTTCCGAAGTCACCCAAATATGCTCTTGAAATATTAAAACAAACATGGAATGCAAAACAAAGTGATACCTTATGCCACACCAATGGCACATACCAAGAAACTGACACGATTTGCATGGGAAATTGGTTGACCCTACCAAATACCGAAGTATTATTGCCCTCATGTGATCTAACAAATGCAAGACCTGGATATTGTATTTGTTGTATATCTTGCTCTCGCTATCAGGCCATGTACTAACTCAAACTCACCTCTCTGAGGCTAAAAGAATCCTCCGATACATCAAGGGAACCATTAATTTGGGAATCAGGTATCCGAAGGATTCTGGTTTTGAACTAATAGCTTTTTCAGACGCTGATCACGCAGTTTGCTTAGATTCTCGGAAAAGTACTTCGTGTGCTCTGGTACAATTTCTTAAAGTATAAACCGTGTCATGGCAATCGAAGAAGCAGGATTGTACATCACTTCTCAACCGAAGCGTAATATGTAGCCATGTCAAAGATGTTGTGCTCAAGTCATTCGGATGAGAACACAACTCAAAGACTATGGTTACAGTGATTTGATGAATCCCGATGTATCGTTCCTAAGTGCTATTATGCGTCTCGCGGTAACTCGCTTCAACACTCAAGTCTAAGCACATCGATCTTCGATACCATTTCATAAAGGAGCATGTGGAAAAGGGTACCGTTGAATTATATTTTAGTGGGTACTCTAATATCAATCAAGTGGCATCTTCTCACCAAAGCCTTAGCTCCTCAAGCTAGGGTTTATGAGTTGGTCCTCCTGATTGGTATGAGGTGTTTGACTCCAAGGAACTGGACTAATTTTAAAACAATCTTAAAAACCAAAACACCAAAACCTTCTTTTGTAAATATTTTATCAAAAACAAAATATAAAAATACAAAACTTATAAAATACAAAAATATTCTTCTATCTAAATTTCTTTTAACATGGCAAGCATAGTTAAATGCCGTCAACACTTCACTCTTCAAATATTTCAATATTTTCACGGTTAAGTGTTGATGAGAATGTAAATATTTTATGTTTCATAAAACCTTGTACTTGCATGTTACACAAAGTATCGGTAGTATCTTTGATAATGGTGGACACGCTTTCTTGTTTCGACACTCCTCGGACCCAAATTTGTAAAATTTCTCTATTACTAAAGTCGAGGGGAGTGTCGTAAGTTTCTTTCCAAATCTCATGCTTTACTTAACCAAATTGGAAGTTATGGGCTATGGATGAAAATGATCGGTGGAGGGGCCAAAGTTGTCAAAAGCTTATACTTACTTTTTACAAAACTCTTCCACCTAATTTCTTTTACATTTATTACACTCATTAATACTTCAACCACCTTCATCCCACGCATAAGAATCAAACTTCAAATCCATGTTATAATCTTCTAATTTGTAAGTGATTTAAGCATCTTTGAGTGATTATAAACAATGGTTTTTAATTGCATGCAATTTTAACGCTTAGATTTTACAAAACAAAGAACTTTTGTTCTTACGCTTACGCGTAGAATGGAGTTCTTGATTTAATGATGTTTTTGATAAATGGTTTGTGTTTTCAATGTTAATATCATGATTTTAAACCATTTTCATCATAAAAACTTACCCATAAACTGTTTTAATCACTTATTCAAAAGTTGGGTTTATGCGCCGATTTCTGTGGGTTTTCTTGTGTGAGTGTTTCTGGATAATTAGTTACTTAAATGACGATTGTTACATGCTTAATTGACCAAACCCTCTCTTGATTCTTACCCAGAAACATGAATTTTGTGAAATTAAGGTTTAGGGTTTAAGACTCGTTAGAATTGGGCACTTTTGATTCTTGAGGTGTTGGATATTAAAACTTGTTGTAAACGTATCACATAGCCTCTAAGACATCCCATGTAATAATTTGGTCATTTGCATGGATGAATTGTTTAGGGCGCAAAACTTAAATTTTAGGGTTTTAACCTAATGCGATAAACTTGTGCTTCACGCCAGAATCGAGTAACTAGTGTGGATTCCATGCGAGGTTGAGGTTGAATAATATGTAAAATGGAAATGTTATGATGAAATTACTGTGTTTTACGCTGAAAAATTGTAATCAAGGTTAAGATTGGAACTCACGCTTACGGATCACCTTACGCAGTGTAAGGTTACGTAGCAGAAATCTACGCATAACTCTTTACGCAGAAGGTTCTATATGGGGATTCTACGGCACTACATCCCGTGAAGCTATGTGAAAATTCGAGCCCACGTGATAAAGGTTCACTCTTACGAGTAAACCTTACGCATAAGCTACACATACGCTACGCAAAGCCTTATGCCAAGAGCTCTTTCCTTACTGCCGTAGAGGAACTCCTACGCTGCAGAAACTTATGACTACGTATGGTCAATAATCGCTTAATGACGATAAGCATGCAATTTTTTACGCTTAAGCCTTATTTTAACCTTTCTTATGAATTGTTACTCATAAATTGTAAATAAATAACTCATAACGCCAAAAACCAAAATGTCACCAATAAGCTATAATGCTATAATGTTGTGTGAATGAGTGAAAATTTGGACTTTAAAATTCAAAATTAATAAACTCACTGCAAACTTCTTATCACCTGCAACTTTGACTATTGACAAACAAGCGACATTGACTCGTGAACATTCATTAACATATCATATTCAATAATTGGACAATAAAAATCAACTTTTGACTAACGTAATGTCTTGCGATATGTTGGTTCTTTTGGCTCAATATCTGTTAATACAAATATCGTCATTAAACGTTATTTATATTTTTGATCTTTGCCTAAGTTTTGTTAACGACAAAAGTAAATTTAATTTATAAAAGCTTAAAGCTTGTCAAGTTTATTAGATATTAAAACAAGCTTTCTTAAACAATATATTCATCATTCAAGCATTTACATTTATGATTAGTAACATCTTGATATGACTCTAATCATTATGTATGATAATAGTTTGTAGAATGTGTTAGGTTCTTAAAACCAAACACTACTTAAGCATTTGCATATTTCTATTAATAGTAATACAACATTTGACATCATGTATTACATCATGGAGATCATTGGAAGATTCCATTAGATATTTTGTGAAGATTTGTACTCTTCATATCTTGCACAATCTTACTTAGATAGAGTTGACTTTAGACAAGATTTGATATCTTGACTGTCAGACTGGCGGTACCAATTTGGTACACGGGCGGAACCCTTTTAAGGGGTCCGCGGTCCGTGGACGCTCCTGTCCAATTTGGCTATAAATAGCAATGCCAAGCCAAGTAGTTTCTCATCCCTTTCTAACATACTCTCATACATATCTTCTCTCTAACCCTTCTAACTCAGTTTCATATCATATTAGTGATCTCTTTTGTAGCAAAGAAGATCAAGTCATATTCAAGCTTCAACGAGAAGTTGGAAGTCTTGTTTGTTTAGTGTTGTATGATCTAGTGTTGATTCATACTTCATTGTTGTATCAAACCATCATAATCTTGTGAGTGTGAGTGGTTAGTATTTTAGTCCTCAAAATACATTGTGTGTGGGAGTAGTTGTACCCTTGGAAAGAACTCGACATCTAGCTTAGTGTCGGAAATAGTGTAAGCGAAGTGTAAAGGTTTTCTCCGCCGGTGAAAGGAGCTTGTTGACTAGTGAAGTTAAACTCTCGAGTGTGAGACTCGGGAGTGGAGTAGGGCAAGGAAAAAGAGTCCTTGTAGGCCGAACCACTATAAACAACTTGTTGTGGTTTGATCATTTCTTTCCTTATTTACTCATTACATATTGCTTGCATATTTCATTAACATACTCAAGATCAATATCAATTGATCTTTCAATAAGTTTCAAAACAAAGTTTTTAATCGGTAAACTATTCAACCCCCTTCTAGTTTTCTACAATTGGTACCAGAGCCTCGTTGCTCAAGAATTTCTAAAATAACTTGTATTTTATAAACTTGAAACGATCCATGGATTCGAAAACTTTAAAGAAGGGCAATCTATGCAAAGACCACCACTCTTTGAAACCAATGGATTTATCTATTGGAAAAACCGTTTTGAAACATATGTAAAATCAAAAGATATAGATCTTTGGTTTATTATTGTTAAAGGAGATTTTAGTTCTACAACAAAGGATATTTCCGTTGATGAACAAAAGAAATTAGTTGCTAAAAATAATGAAGCTAAAATGATGCTTTATAATGCTTTACCTAGAAAAGAATATGAAAGAATTTTTATGTGTGAAACCGCTAAAGATATTTGGGAATCTTTAATTGTTACACATCAAGGTAATTCACAAGTCAAGGATAACAAAATTGATCTTCTTGTTCAACAATATGAACAATTTGTTATCCCTGAAGATGAAACCATTGATTGTGGCTTTGCTCGTTTTAACACTATCATTACATCACTTAAAGCACTTGATGAATCTTTTCGTAGTAAGAACTTTGTCGGGAAATTTCTTAGAGCACTCCATCCCAAATGGAGAGCTAAAGTGACCGCTATTGAAGAATCAAAAGATCTCTCAATAATGTCACTAGACGAGCTAATTGGCAACCTCAAAGTTCACGAAATGGTAATGGAGAAAGATTCGGAGATCATCAAAGGAAGAAAGGAGAAGATCAAATCCGTTGCTCTTAAGGCAAAGGCGGAATCAAGCGATGATGGTGAATCTTGTTCCGATAGTGAAGATGAGGAGTATGCCATGGCCGTTAGAGATTTCAAGAAGTTCTTTAGAAGAAGAGGAAAGTTTGTAAGACAACCTCGAGAAGAAAAGAAGCCATTCGAAAAGATCGGGATGACAAGAAGATTAAAGGTGAAAGAAAGTGTTTTAGATGTGGTGATGCAAGTCATCTCATAGGAGAATGTCCCAAGCCACCTAAAACCAAAACTCAACGAGCTTTTGTAAGTGGTGCTTGGAGTGATAGTGAAGACGATGAAGAATCAAGCAAGGAAGAGATCGCTCTAATGGCACATGAGTCAAATGAGGTACTTTCCGACTCTTCTTATTCTTCTATAGATGATGACACCTTGCAAAAACAATATAATCAATTGTGTGAGCTAAGTCTAAAAATCATAACTAAAAATAAATTTCTAAAACCCAAAAAGGAGTTTTTGGAAAATGAGGTATATGAGTTAAAAGAAAAAGCAAAACGACTTGAAAAAGGAAAAGCAAATGACGATGATTGTAAATCATGTCAAGAGCTTAATCTTGAAATAGAAAAACTAAAGCTCACACAAGAAGTTTTAATAGAAAATAATTCTAAGTTTAAAAGGTTTAACAAAAACATCGCTCTTGCCGATGAAATAGTTAAAATTCATAAAACACCAGGAGACATGAATGGGCTAGGTTTTAATGAAGTATTAATTCCAAAGAGTCAAAACAAAACGGCCGAAAAAGAAGAACATTCTGTCAAAATTGCTGCAGTACAGCACGGACCAGACGGAACCAAAATAAGGGTTCCGTCCGTTATGCAAAATGGTACCGCGGGTACTTCAGCAGAACAGAATGTTCGCAATACGGACCGTCCTGAATTTGTTAAAATAACAAAGAAAACCAATGATAATGTTAAACTAAAACCAGCCATTATATCGGGAGTAGGACTTGTTAAAAATGAATTTAGATCAAAAACTACTCAACAACGATATAAAACTTCTTTTGCCAAACGCCCCTTTCCTAAGAGCAACCACAACGTTCAACCTAACTACCAACACAACGGTTGGAATCAAAACTTTCCTAGACCATATCAAACTCCAGATTACATGCCATGGAACCCTTACCCATCATTTCCATACATGAATCAAATAAATGGTATGTTTAACCCAAACGGACCCATGAGATATTGGGGACCAAATGCTTGAGTTATTTGCTTCTTAGGTATGCTTGAAAGTTGGATTGGAACCTGATGAATGGATAAAAGATAGTGGATGCTCACGACACATGACGGGCAACAAAGTCTCTTCTCATCATACCAAGAGTATGACGGAGGTAATGTCACTTTCGGTAGCAATCTCAAAAGCAAAATCATTGGCAAAGGTACGATTGCTCATAACTCTCTAACTATTGAAAATGTTGCTCATGTGGATAGGTTAGGATTTAATCTACTTAGTATTAGCCAACTATGTGATAAAAAGTATAAAGTACTATTTGATGAAAATGGTAGTAAAATACTAAAAGATGGTATCACCATAGCTAAAGGAGTTAGGAAAAATAACATATACGTCATGAAAATAGATAAAACATATAATGACAAACTTTGCCTAACAACATTAGACGATAGCTCATCTCTTTGGCATAGACGCTTAGGTCACGCTAATATGAGACTTATACAAAACCTATCTTCAAAAGAGTTGGTTAGGAATTTACCAAAACTAAAATATGACCAACACTTTTGCGACGCTTGCAAAATTGGTAAACAAACACATAGTAGTCACAAATCTAAAAATATGGTGTCCACATCTAAGTGTCTAGAATTATTACATATGGACTTGTTTGGACCATCCGCTATAAGAAGCTATGGAGGCAACTTATACACTTTGGTCATAGTAGATGATTACTCAAGGTTTACTTGGACATTATTTTTGAAAACCAAAAATGAAGCTTTTGATAAATTTGAAATACTTAGCAAGAAAATTCAAAATCTTCTAGGTGTCAAAATTGTGTCGATCCGAACGGATCATGGTCGTGAATTTGACAACGAAACTCAATTTGGAAACTTTTGTGATACAAATGGTATAACACATAACTTTTCGGCTCCACGAACACCTCAATCAAATGGAGTAGTAGAACGTAAAAATAGAACAATTCAAGAAATGAGTAGAACAATGCTTAATGAACAAAACATTCCTCAAAAGTTTTGGTGTAACGCCGTTGACACTTCTACATATATTTTAAATAGAGTCCTAATACGTCCTTTCCTAAACAAAACACCATATGAACTTTATAAAGGTAAAAAGCCAACATTAGGATATTTTAAAGTCTTTGGTTGTAAATGCTTTATTCTTAATACTAAGGATTATCTCACCAAGTTTGACCCAAAGTCTTATGAAGGTGTATTTCTTGGTTACTCTCAAACTAGTAAAGCTTACATTGTCCTAAATAAAGAAACAATGATAGTCGAGGAATCGTTGAACATAACATTTGACGAAAGTCCACCTCCCTCTAAGACATCACCTTTGGTAGATGATGACTTAGTTGAAAGTCAAATAATTGAAAGTCAAATTAATAATAACAAGGAGGATGAACCATTAAATAAGGAAATTATCAATATAAAAGAATCTAAAAGTCATCCATTAGAAAAGGTCATAGGAAAACTTAATCAAAGAACCTTAAGATCACAAGCTCAAAATCAAAGTAATCACTTTTGTTTTGTATCCACCATTGAACCAAAAACCATAAATGAAGCAATAAAAGATGAATCATGGGTAATTGCCATGCAAGAAGAATTAAACCAATTCGTTAGAAATGATGTTTGGAAACTAGTTCCAAAACCCAAAGATCAAACTATAATTGGAACAAAATGGGTCTTTCGAAACAAAATGGACGAAAATGGTGTAGTATCTAGAAACAAAGCTAGGCTTGTTGCACAAGGTTATAATCAACAAGAAGGAATTGACTATGATGAAACTTATGCACCGGTAGCTAGACTTGAATCTATTAGAATATTACTTGCTTATGCATGTGCTTATGATTTTAAATTATTTCAAATGGATGTTAAAAGTGCTTTCCTTAATGGGTTTATTAACGAAGAAGTGTATGTTGCTCAACCTCCCGGTTTTACCGACTTTGAGAAACCACATCATGTCTTCAAACTCAAGAAAGCATTATATGGCCTTAAACAAGCACCTAAAGCTTGGTACGACCGTCTTAAGACTTTTCTTATTGATAACAAATATACTATGGGATTAGTAGATAATACTCTTTTTACTAAGAAAAAGGAATCACAAATTATTATTGTTCAAATATACGTTGATGACATTATATTCGGATCAACTTGTCAAGAACTATGTAATGATTTCTCTAAAATCATGCATGACGAGTTTGAAATGAGTATGATGGGTGAGTTAAACTTCTTTCTAGGACTTCAAATTAAACAACTAGAAGATGGTATTTTCTTTAACCAATCTAAATATATAAAAGACATGCTTAAGAAATTTGGTCTTGAAGATTCCAAACCAACCAAAACACCCATGTCCTCGGACACTAAACTCATCAAGGACGAAGAAGGTGAATCCGTAGATAACACTAAATATAGAGGAATGATTGGTAGCCTACTCTATCTTACGGCTAGTAGACCCGACATTATGTTTAGTGTTTGTCTAT
This sequence comes from Chrysanthemum makinoi, assembly GCA_910596185.1. Lineage (NCBI taxonomy): Eukaryota > Viridiplantae > Streptophyta > Magnoliopsida > Asterales > Asteraceae > Chrysanthemum > Chrysanthemum makinoi. The sequence continues at coordinate 5,939,133 of OU343224.1, forward strand.
GTGCTCGCTTTCAAGAAAACCCAAAGGCATCACACTTAGAAGCATTAAAAAGGATTTTTAGATATATTAAGGGAACAACGTGTTTAGGATTATGGTATCCCAAAGGAACGGGTATAGAAACCATAGTGTATGCCGACTCGGATCATGCCGGTGATTATGTCGATAGAAAAAGTACAAGTGGTATTTGCACTTTTGTTGGACATTGTCTCACCTCATGGTTTGCAAAGAAGCAAACGGCTTTAGCCATCTCTACTACTGAAGCCGAATACGTCTCAGCCGGAAAAGCATGTCAACAAGCTCTTTGGATGAAGCAAGCTCTCGTAGACTACGGAATTCATCTCAACGACATTGTGATACTTTGCGACAACAAAGGAGCCATCGATCTCAGCAAGAATCCCGTTCAACATGCTCGTACAAAGCACATTGAAATCCGTCATCACTTTCTTCGCGACAATGTTCAAAAAGGAAACATTTCAATCGAGAAAGTATCCTCCGAAGACAACATTGCCGACATCTTTACTAAACCTCTTAAACGAGAACCTTTTAATCTTCTTAGACTTGGTTTAGGATTAATGGAACCAAACATGTAGGATAAACATAGCCTAAAACATTAGAATAGTCAAACCAAAACAATTTTGTCTTGTTTCTGCTACTGTAGCCACGGCACCAAACGACAACACGGACGGAACCAAAAATTTGGTGCCGTCTGGTCCGTGGTGTCTACAGAAGCAAAACAGCTTTATACATAACATCTTCTTCCTCACAACTCACTTTACCAAAACGTGCAAAACTTAAACCAAGCTCATTATTGTCATCTTCCCACTCACTAATCACTGAAGATAACATCATTGTAAGTATCCTAACTACATTTCATCTCTTAATTCTGAGTCTAGGATTCTTATTTATGCACAAAACTATCACAAATCATTACATGGGGTTTTATGTATGCTTCTATACCAAATATGAATTCAATTGGCAAATTGCATAACTAGTCATTCAAATTAGGTACTACATTATCATATTGCATAAACAAATCATGTTTCCCACTAATTGATAGATAATAAATATAAGGCCTTATTCAAACAACCAAACACCCCATGTCAAAAGTTTTGAAAAGCTTCTCACTTGTAGGAAAACATTCTTTCATTGCTAATACAAATAGAAACGTTAGAATTTTCATCACTTGCATGCTCTTGAATACTAAAGGTATTGCATAACTAATATGCACTCCCGAGTATATTCAAATATAGCCACATTGAATTAGGAGCATTTGGGTTATCTCATGGTATTTGCCAAACACTCCACTAAAACCATTTTGTGCATAAAATGAGTCGAGATAACCGCAACTCCAAATTGTTTTCATATAGGCACACACTAGAATCAAAAACGTTAAAATTTATCTTAATTTTTTTAACATGTTAACTCTTGTCCTTAGGAATAACCATGGTAGCCGCAAGATTCTATGATCACAAAGACACTCTTAACTACATTCCCAAACACCACAAAACCAAAGGACTCACCAAGGAACAAGTAGAAATATTTAGGGGTCTAGAATCAAGGTATTTCCACGAGGGTAGAACCATTCACTCATCCTTCCTTGAGCATACCAATCTTCGTGAAGAACTAGCCGCCATTCAATTCGATTGTCTTCTTGACATTGATGAACCAATTTGTCCTAGGTTCGTGTTAGAATTCTATGCTAGTGTGACCGGTTTTAGTGATGAAGATGATGAGTTTTGTCTTAGCTTTAGAATCAACCAAAATGACTACACCATCACTTTAAGTGAATTTGCTAGAGTACTAGGAATTCCCAACCGAGGAACTTGTGTCTACACGGATAAGTGGTCACTCACCGCCCTTGATGCAATCAATGACCGCTCTCTTCCCTACATAACCCGTTTAGCCGATAAGGATGTCATCCGTGAACACCTTTTTAACCCAAAAACGGATACAACCCGAGTAACCCGAAGGGGAAAAGAGGTAGACCGAGATCCATATGGAATGGAGCTCAATGAACTTAAGCACGAATTTAAGAAATGGGAGGAGTTACTTAGAGCAAACGTCATTAGCACCATAGGGAATAGGGATCACATAAACGCTTGTCTTTGTCACATGCTTTACAACTTGTCCACCCGACAACCATTCAACTTAGCCTACTACATAGCTAGGAGAATGATTGATATTCCAACTCAAGGATCCGTTGCTCTTCCATACGGGATGCTTCTCACCCGTCTCTATAGAAACTTCGCTCCAATTCCACCAACCCCAAAAGGAATGCACCTTCACTATGAACTCATCCCTCACATCTTTGTACCTTTGAGTGATGCTCGAGTTGCTAAGACTAAAGGCAAGAGAGCTAAACCTCCAACTCCTTCATCATCATCATCAAATAGCTCAGAGGATGGTCTTCCAAGCTCTCATCTTCCACCTCATGAGTATTACGCATCTCTTCCCGAGATTGAGAATGAATCAGCAGAATTCAAGCAAACTAAGGGAATGTTCAAGTGCCTTGGTAGGATGATGAACAAGATTTACAAGAAATTGGACAAATAAGGGTACTTTAAGGAGTGTTTGGAACAATGCATTATCATTAATGTTTGATACAATTTAGTTGTTTTTATTATGTAGGATGATAATATAACTTAAAACAATGGTGTATGCTAACAAACTCATGCAGGGGGATAGCACAAGTATGCTATCAAATTTTACCCATTTTCACTATATTGTGAAAATCAATAAGCCTTGCTCTTAATCTATGCTCCACTATGTTTACATATGTGTTATTTACTTTTCCTAACTAGAAATGTTTAGTATAACAGTTTTTGAGAAAAAATTCAGGTTTCGAAAATTTCAGGTTTTAAGAAACATTCTGTCCAAATTTCAGCACTCCACGGATCAGACGGCACCATTATCTTGGTACCGTCCTTTATGTAATTTGGTACCGCCATATCTGTACAGGCGGACCAGACGGCACCCTTTTTTGGGTTCCGTCCGTGTATGATTTTGGTGCCGTGGATCCTCCAGGTAATTTTCTGAATTTCGACTCTTTCGTGATTCCAAATTATCTTCCATCACTTAAAATCAACCTTAACTAGTTTATACTGTTATTAGAACTAGTATTATTCACTAAGGGATGTAAGAAATCCATTTCCCACCAAAATTCAAAAATTTGAAAAATCCACCCAAGGAGCCCTTTGGCATAAAGGAAGGAACCAAATTTTTGGTACCTTCAAATCCGTGGGTAATCTGAATATTAGGAAATTCCACTCACTAGAACACATTAATTGCATATCTTTTCTTCTTCACTCCATCTTCTTTGTATGGATTGACTTGGGTGATATGACTAGCATTCAACCCACTTCCAAATCATTAGGAACCTCATCTCTTCAATGGTTCAACATCAAATCAAACCTTTTCTCAACAATTTCTTACCTCTATAAATTGAAAGGCTTTACCATGATCATCCTCACACCTTCTTCATTCTCATTACTATCTAGCAAATCAAAACCCAAGTTAAAATGACTAAATCATCACCAAAACCTTGCAAGAAAACCGCTAGAATGAGCGTAAGGCCTTGTTGTTTTGTCAATCTTAGCTCATCATCCGAATCTTCACCACTCACAATCTCATCTCCCATTAGAGATGATACACACCTTACCTTAGCTACACCTACTTCATCACACATTGTGATCACCACTCCACCACCAATAAAAACACCTACTTCACCTCCACCGGCACCCATCCAAACATCCAAAACACCCTCACCACCTTCACCAAGGTCTCCCACTCTCACTCCCATGGAGTTATTTTCAACTCCACCAACATCACCAAATCCTTTCCTAGAGGACTTGGAAGACTTGCCTCCTAGGCCAAGTCATCCACCACCATTGCCATCCTTTGGCACCATTGAGCGAATCGCTCATGAATCACCTCGGTCATCCATTGACCCAAACGCCCCATTAGGGCCAAGACCTCTCCTTTTCCACCCCATTCACAAGGACATTCATGGTCCTTTATACGGGGATCATCCACTTCCATCATCAATGTCCCCTCATATTGAGGACATTCCGGAGAGCATGTGGGATGACAATCCCACTAGAGAGGAGATTCAAGCCGAACTCCACAACCTCCACCAATTCAAAGGCATGGTGGATTCTCACTTAAGTGAGACAATGCAAATGCAAAGTGCTTTGCTTGCATCCATCATGACCACTCCAAACATCCCCAACACCACCAACACATCCACCATTCCACCACCACAACCTCCGCAAACTTTCTACCCTCCAAGGCATGGTTGCTCTACTTGTGAGCAAACGGGTCAAACCGTGGATCGGACCCGGATTATGGTCCATGACTTCCACGAAGAAATGAGGTTCATCCTCAACCACATTCTTGAGCGTCTCAACGCTCTTTCCCATCCACCATCACTTTAGGATGGTTTTAAAATAGTCTTTCTTTTATTTGCTCTTTTAGGATAATTTTCATTTTCTTGTACTAGAAACACATCATTGTGTTCTCTTTTCATGATCTTTACTCATGAAAAATTTTAACTAATGAATGTTGTTTCTTATATTGTTGGTGTCATTACATAGTGTTTGGAAATGCTTGTGAATGATCATTATTACTAACAATTTTTTTTTGCTTTATTTTCACAATCCATGTATCTTCCCACAAAAGCACCCAATTTAGGGGGAGCTTTGAACAAGGGGGAGATAATAGCTCGGGCTCATTACATTCCGACAAAAAGGGGGAGAAAATATAGAACTTGGAAATTATTTATATTTGACTTTTCTGAAAAAGTCAAACTGCATACTTTGACTTTCTGAAAAAGTCAACATCATGCATCAACTAGTGAATTCTTTGACTTTCATAAAAAGTCAAATTTCATACACTTGCATTATCATTTTCTTTTCAAGCTCTAAAACTAATATTTTTATAACTCTTGTACAAACTTTGTTTCTTTTATAAAAATAAAATTTATATTTTGTCCTCAACAAAAAGGGGGAGATTGTTAATACAAATATCGTCATTAAACGTTATTTATATTTTTGATCTTTGCCTAAGTTTTGTTAACGACAAAAGTAAATTTAATTTATAAAAGCTTAAAGCTTGTCAAGTTTATTAGATATTAAAACAAGCTTTCTTAAACAATATATTCATCATTCAAGCATTTACATTTATGATTAGTAACATCTTGATATGACTCTAATCATTATGTATGATAATAGTTTGTAGAATGTGTTAGGTTCTTAAAACCAAACACTACTTAAGCATTTGCATATTTCTATTAATAGTAATACAACATTTGACATCATGTATTACATCATGGAGATCATTGGAAGATTCCATTAGATATTTTGTGAAGATTTGTACTCTTCATATCTTGCACAATCTTACTTAGATAGAGTTGACTTTAGACAAGATTTGATATCTTGACTGTCAGACTGGCGGTACCAATTTGGTACACGGGCGGAACCCTTTTAAGGGGTCCGCGGTCCGTGGACGCTCCTGTCCAATTTGGCTATAAATAGCAATGCCAAGCCAAGTAGTTTCTCATCCCTTTCTAACATACTCTCATACATATCTTCTCTCTAACCCTTCTAACTCAGTTTCATATCATATTAGTGATCTCTTTTGTAGCAAAGAAGATCAAGTCATATTCAAGCTTCAACGAGAAGTTGGAAGTCTTGTTTGTTTAGTGTTGTATGATCTAGTGTTGATTCATACTTCATTGTTGTATCAAACCATCATAATCTTGTGAGTGTGAGTGGTTAGTATTTTAGTCCTCAAAATACATTGTGTGTGGGAGTAGTTGTACCCTTGGAAAGAACTCGACATCTAGCTTAGTGTCGGAAATAGTGTAGGCGAAGTGTAAAGGTTTTCTCCGCCGGTGAAAGGAGCTTGTTGACTAGTGAAGTTAAACTCTCGAGTGTGAGACTCGGGAGTGGAGTAGGGCAAGGAAAAAGAGTCCTTGTAGGCCGAACCACTATAAACAACTTGTTGTGGTTTGATCATTTCTTTCCTTATTTACTCATTACATATTGCTTGCATATTTCATTAACATACTCAAGATCAATATCAATTGATCTTTCAATAAGTTTCAAAACAAAGTTTTTAATCGGTAAACTATTCAACCCCCCTTCTAGTTTTCTACAATATCTTTCAGATCACAATATGGACGTCACAATGGAAAATGTTAACGCACCAAACGTACTCACAATGGAAGATATTTTCCCTGCACGTACAACATGAGGATTGGAAAGAATAACCTCAAAGTGGACTTTGATAACTTCACATGCTCTGAGTCTTCATGCCGTATTGTCAGAGACATTCTGATGACTCATCCCTACCACAACATGCTCACCAATTTAGCAACAGTACCAGAAATCTATCTCCATCAGTTTTGGCACACTATGAAGAAAGCTGATGGTCAAGATGCGGTCACGGTGACTCTCAACAACAAACAAATCACCGCCATCAAGCAGTGATTTAAGAGCAATTCTCCTGCTCCCTGCTATCCAGCCTGATGAATATGTTGCCACTCCATCGGAAGAGGCTACACTCCAATTCATGGTCAATATTGGCTATGATGAAGCTGTTGGGATCATTACTAAACATTCTTCAGTTTATTTAAAGAACATCCCTCAGCCGTGGAGAACATGATACATCATGATTGCCAAATTTGTTTCTGGACGTGATAGCGGTTATGAGCATCCTAAGCTCATGGAACTACAGATATTCTGGGGCATGGTCAACAAGATGCATATTGACTTCGCAAGTCTGATTTGGGAATACATGATGTCTTACCTCAAGAAGCCTGGCACCAAGGTCCCCTACATCAGATATACTCGGGAATAATCTGGACATTCCCTTGAGACTTGATGACCCCAACCATCACTCCGCGTTGTTTGAGCCTACTCTAAATGTTGCCTGATTCAAAGACTCAACAACAAAGAAACAAGGTGCAGTTTTACCTGACTGCCTTCTTACTGCTGATATTAAGAATCTTCAATCGTACTCACGTTATCAAGAAGCAGTAGCATCAGGAAAAGTTGGCTTCATTGATGAAAAGTCTTCCGCTATACCAGTCAAGAAGACCAGGAGATCGGGCAGTACTGGAAGTGCAGCAAGCACTGGGAGTACCTGCAAGTATCCAAAGAGAACTCATACCCTCAAAAGGAAAGTTCCATCTAAGGGTGCTATCCCTAATCCTCAATCGGCACCAAAATTAGAGGATCAAGACTCTGAGGATACTGAGACGGATGAGGAGGTTCACTACTCAGAATCTGCTACGGATGATACATCAACAGTAGAAAAACAACAAAGTCCCAAAGCTGATAAAGGTAAGACTCCAGTTGAAGAACAGGAAGAAGAAGAGAGTTCTGATGAAGAACCAAAGGATGAGGACAAAGACTACCGCAAAACACTGAAGCATCTCAGGCAACAACATGCTGCTAAAGAATTTAACCGCCAACAAACTCGTGGCCCTGGAGGTTCAAGTGGTGGTGCACTAACCACACCAGTTCTCGATGCGGTTAATCAACCCGATAAGGGAACTGGTACCACCACTCACGAATCTGAACAACAGCAGCAAGAGGATGATATCATCTTCGACTTTGAGAAGGAAGAAGAAAAGGAGAAGGATGAGAAGATTATTGATGAAGACATTGAGGAAGCTGCTAGGGAAAAAGCTGAAGAGGAAGCTCTAGCTAAAGAAGAGGCCAGGGTAAAAGCTGAAGAACAGGCTAAAGCTGAAAAAGAAGCTGATGATTATCTTCTAGATAATCCTGAACATAACCCGGAACAAACTTCTGAGCCTCCAAATGACCCAGGGCCTTCTCATGACTCATCTTCGTCTGACTCATCATCTCATTCATCACCACAACCATCCAAAGATGCTACCACAAGATCCACATCCAAATCAGTTAAGAAACCAACCGATACTTGGGCATCACGGGCTAAGACTAAAACTGTGAAAGCTGTCAGGCAAGTAAGGAAAAGAAACGTGGTCAACAAGAAACCGAATCAGCTTGCGGACAGAATCAATCTACTTCAGACTGTGATAAACGAGTTTTCGGGAGAAAGGGAACATATTCAACAGTTTCTAAATAGAGATATCCAAGGGGAAATGGACAAGACGATCAGAGAATATACTCACAAGTTTCTTCTCGACACCATCCCTGAAGTGACAAGAGAGATGTTCGCCAGACAACTCTATCCTAATCTCATGCGATTGGTCAAGCATACATTGTCAACTACTCCTGTTTCTATGCAAATCAATCTAGTAACGCCTACGGTTGTCTCCGATGATGAATTGATATCAAAGCTGGTATTGCAAATGTCTCAACGATCCGGCACTTTCACTTCTGATGAAGCTAAACTGTTTGAGGCATTGCTTGAATATCAACTCAAGACATCGTGTAAAGAGTCAACTGAAAGGGCTAAGCGACCAAGAGATGACGATGATGCAGACAAGGATTCTGAGCCGAAACGCAAGAAGAAAACTGGCGAATCATCATCTATGCCTCCACCACCCCAAAGGACAACCACCGCTAGAAGATCTCCACAACGTCCTCCTGCTACAGACAAACCTCAGGACTCTGAGTCTCCACCACCAACGGAGAAAACTGGTGATCACTTTGAATACACTGGTGGTGATGATGAGGAGATTCCTGAGCCCCAACAACAACCTCCTTCTTCTACATCAACTAAGCAACCAACATCATCCTCGAAGCCAAAGAAGAAAAAGACAACCTCGGTTGTATCATGGCTAGATGAAGATGAAACTGAAGAATATGAATGGTTTTCAAAGCTTGTTGATGCAACCCCTCAGTTACTGGAAGGCCAAGAACCGGTAGATGGTAGAACTATGGAGCAGGTCAAGATTATCCAGGAAAAGTTCAAGGTGAAGAAGATTACGAAAGCAGAGTTGAAACGAATCAAGAACGACGCTTTTCAACTGCTTAAGGACAGCTCTGCTAGTGCCATACAATTCGAATATCATCTCGACAACATAGCACGAGCCATGTCCAACAACATTGATTGGCTCAACCCTGAATCAAATATCGACTTCACCAGACCTGACAAGGCTCCATACTACACCGACTGCATAAAGCCACTACCCACCATTGGCCGACCTGATCAACCGAAGATTCCCTATCGATATTTCTTCAACAATGACCTGGAATTTCTTCAGCACGATAGCGATGTTAGCAAGAAATACGCTACCTCACTCACCTTCCCTTTCCCGGCAGCAATCTTCTCAAACAATGTGGCCATCGAGGAAGAAGCCACACGAATGTTTGTTGGCAATGTGGTAAAGTATGACCTCGATGCACTATATGGAATTCATCATTGGCCTGAACGAAGAAGAATTTACTACAGAAGCTGCCAGGTACTCAAATCGAAAAAGGAGGTGTACAGTGACAAACGGATCATTGCCATAATGCATGTTAGCCTGTCTACCAAGTGGGACTACTCATTCCTGAAGAAAATCGTAGTCAAGCGCCAAGACGTACAGGAATAAGACTTTTCTAAAGCGGATTTTCCGAGATTGTCACTCAACGACATTGAAGATATGTATCTTGCCAAGGTACAAGGACGAATGCGACACTTCTCCACGAACATCCAGCTCCAGTACATCAAGTCATTGTTAATATTCATCAGAAGCATCGTTATCCAGGAACGTGTTAAAGACCTTCAACTTGCCATGGAATCATACCAAAAACGTGTTAATCTCACCAAACCACAGCTAGACCTTCCCGATATCAACCACCTGGCTCAGTACACCATTCTCACGAAACCAAAGTTTGGCGTTGTCTACCGCAGTGAACTTCACCGTAACTGTTTCATGGCATGTAATGAGCTTCACAAGTTTTGTGATCATACTTTAAAGAAGGTTCGGGATGGGATGGCATATAGGTTAAAGGAGATTCATGAAGGCATAGGGTCGAAGAAGAGGTGGAATTCGAGGCAAAAGAGGGATTCAAAGAAAATCATCACAAGGACTGATGAAAGGTTATTTCGTCGGGATCAGATAAGGACATTAGAGAGCTTCGTGGGTGGACGTCCGAGCATATCTCTAACAGGCTACCAACATCCAGAAAGAACTCCTGGTGTTATTGACGGATTTCTTGGTACTCCTTGATTTGTTTCTCTAATTATTATTTGGATGTGTTGATCTATACTTGATTATGGCTTGTGCACACATAACAGTGTACAACCTGTACTTGTAATGAAAGGACCCTATGGCACGCATCAGTGCCACAATCCTATAAAAGGAGCGAAAGCTTCTTACTTTTGAGTAAAACTTATCAAAACTTTCACTTTTCAAAGTTTTGCTCAAAAGAACAAGTACTTCCCCTTATGATTTTCAAAACCCTCAAGAGTTAATATCACTTGTTGAGGGGGAGTATTTGCTTAAAACTTTGTTCACAAATGATTCTTCGTGGAAATCTTCCCACAAAACTCGAAATGGACATATTCGATATCAAAATTTCATCAAAAATACCATTTATATGCCATCTTTGAGGGGGAGAAAAATTGGGTGAGACAAATATGTTGTGAAGTGTGTGATTGAATCCTCTTGCTAAGACTTAGCCCATGAATTGAGGAGATCTGAACTGTCATACATAGAAAAGATTTGTCTTCCAAGACTTATCCGAGTAGATTGTACCTTTCGAGAAACTCTTGATAGACATGAACTTTGTCAGGTTTGACAACCTTTCGAGGTTGTCCACACCTTCAAGGTAGTTATTAGAGCTAGTTGTCACCTAAAAGCTTACAATGCAACTCTTTAACTATGCAACATAACCGTGTCTCGCGGGAAATTGTCTATCTTGAGTCAATCATTTCAAAAGTGCGCGCTCTTCTCTCACCGTGCAGATTTATGTCAAAACACTTAATCACGTGTGGAGGGGGAGTATTTCTGCAAAATGCAAAACTCTCACAGTGGTACAAAATGTTTTTACTTATAACCACTTTGAGAGATTTTCATGAAAATGGTTTTATGGCAACATAGGTTAGTCATGGAGTTATAAGGTGACTAAGGTTAGGAATAACCGTCCTTTGATCCGCCAGAGCCGGAGGGATCTACCCAAGGACACCACCAATAGTTAGAATTTAGAAGTCCTTAGGTATGATTATAAAAAGGAGTAAATGAGAATCGGAGAAAGAAGGAGTTGAAGAATTAAAAAGAAACGTAATGAAAAGGGTGAAAAGAAATAGCCCTCCAGATTATTCAACTTAGGGCAGACACCGTGGTTGTCACTTGATGACACCGGTATTGAAGATTAAAGTCGTCATGGACCCAGTGACGCATGCACTAAACCTTCTTAGCCACTCAAGTTTCTCTCAACAGAAGCTTGTTTCATTCTCACAGGGAACCTTACGTAAACTATCGGCTTTCTCTTAGAGATTGCTGGTATTGAAGAAGGAGACCCTCTCCCTAGTCTCCGCTCAGGAAAACCCAAAGCGCACTATTGAGTCTAGAGCCACGAGATTCATCAAAAGATCTCTTAGGAACACTCAACATTTCATCACTTGTCGTTCAACAATAAGGACGCAAGTGATACTATTCTAGAGTCCTACACAGATCTTAGCAATCTGTCGAGAACATTTATGAGGGGGTTACAACTATGATCCTCAGTGATTGAATGGAAACTCCTGCCAGGGTCAACATCAAACAGCCCTGACAGCATGTCACTTCGGTAACTCCTTGTGGGTTACGTTTAGTGTTGTCTCAAACGGTCTACAGTCGTGAGGTGATGCTTCGGTGTACCTCAGAGACTCACCTGAACTGTAGGTATACTTCGGTACATCGTGTTATCCTACTTGAGGGACTCCAGTTCAGGAACAACCTTTGCTAGAATTAGAGATGTGTTTTCACACTATGCTGTTAACACGCTCGAAGTTCAAACTTCCAAGTGCTGGAAATCCCGCTAAGGAGATTCCTTTCAAGAATCGAGTCCTGAAGATGTGGGTCATTACTTGAACTTGTTCAATGTAATGCCAACTGTCCCTTATGGGATTCGGACGGCTGATTCGCCCGACCAAGGTGAATGGAATCAAGACATTCATCAGAAGAACAATCGTAGTGGTCAACTCTTTAAGAAACGACCACAATGAAGGATTGGTGTTTATCACTAACCCATTCTTATGTTTTCTTCTTATGGATGCTCCTGGAGATGATCGTGCATATTCTCCACATGCTCATACCAACAACAACACATATGAAGTTCTCTCGAAGGCAACCCAAAATTCAAAAAAAAAAGATGATTCTTAGTCAAAGCCAAAGAATCTACAAAGTTTAAAGACCAAAGAGAACTACATCAACACTGAAATCCAACGTCGAAGAGCGTGTGAGCATGTTGGAGAAGGACGTGGAGACACCTGAGCAACAAAGCGGACCTGATGCAGATTACCACAACATAACATCACCATATCCACACCAGAACAAAGAACTAAGATAAATGAAGACGTCAAAGCTGAAAACTTCAAAGAAAACAAGATCCTCGCACTGGGGAGATTGTTAGAATCAAGGCACTTCTTCTCACAAGAAAGAAGAATGTCAGAAGACGTCAAAGCAAATATTACATCAGCACCAACAAAGTTTAAAGATTACTTAAGTCATTAATTACCAACACTTAGGGGGAGATTGTTGGAATTACTCCTAAACTATATTTCAAGAGTTTGTAATCAATATGTAATAGGTTGCTTAATTAAGCTTTTATGTTAGTAATTATGGCAAGGCTTATGTAGAAAGCCCATAAGCCTTGACCCAAGCCCATTAAGGAAAGGAAGGGAACTTGTGTGTTGCCCTAGTTCCTTCCCTATAAATAATGTTGTAAACTCCCATTTGGGAGTTGGTTGTTCATTTCATTCAAATCCTACGCATACACCTTTTATATATTCATACGTGTTTTGTGTGTTTTGTTCAACCAATCTCTCTTTATCTCATTTCTAACATATTGATGCTTGTGTTGCAAACATGGGAACCTAACAGAAAGGTACAAACTCTAAAACATGGAATGAAATCTGGTATGCAAGTAACATTTACAAATTCCCTATGTGTCCTAGTAGAGCATTATTCAATGAAATTGATTACAAATTTAAGATGATAGGAAAGGAGGAAAATGAAAAGAAATTCATTTTCTCCTATGGGATAGGTGATGTTACAGTTAGTACAGATGATGGAGAGGTGGTGATTAGAAATATGCAATAAACCCCTAAGGTCTCATTTAACGTGCTTAGTTTAGAATTGCTTAAAACTCAAGGGTACATGGTAGAGATCAGTGATGACATGTGTAGTATCTGTAACATGCATCATGATGAAGAAATCAGAAAACAATCACCATTCTTAGAAAAGGGAGAAGATTAGGTTGCACTAAAGGAAATTGTGAATGAACACAATCAATATTTGGAAGATCAATTCAAGCAAATGGATCCTACAGATGAATGCTCTTTGATAAGGGCTGGAAGACTTAGATTGGAACAAGATGATACCAGGATTACATTGATGAGGAGTACATTAGTTACAATGGAACTCTCTATGCACTAAAAGTCAATTCTTTCTCAAGGTATCTCTCCTTCATGAACTTATTGAAAAAGGATGATTTGTTATACAAAAACTGGGAAGTCTTCAGTAAAAGGTTCATAGATTTAGTAAAGTGGTTCTATCTTGTACATCTAAACTATGATGCACTAGATACCATACCACCAGTTGTTAGGGATGTGGAGTTGAACTTGCTATGTTTGCACAAGGTTGTTGAGAGTTTGGGTGGTTACTTCTCAGTCACAATTGGTGACAAATGGGGGGTGATAGCACAGTTGCAAGGATTGGACACCAATGATGCTGATACAGTTAGAATCTGTTACAGAAACTTTATTGATCTCATAGTGATATACCATGAAACTGCACAAGTTCCTTGGGTGAAATGCAAAAGAGTGGGTCTAAACCAGCAGAAGAAAAGAGGCCAATGACCCACCATGCCAGAAGGAAAGCACAGTGAAGGATGGAGCACTTGAAGATGGATCAAACAGGTTTGGTGTAAGATTAGACAGAGATGATGAAGATGGACAAGAAAGTAGCCAAGACACCAATGACTTTGACGTCATTGCTTGAAGAAAAGCAACAAGAATCAACTCAGAAGGCAGATTTGATCTTAATCAATTAAGGGGGAGAATGATAGCCTTTTAATTGTGTTAAAATCAGATCATAGGATAGATTTATTATATAGTACTTTATGTTTAAGACAATGGTCATGTAATAATTAGGTATGGGTCGAATTAGAAGTCTGCATATGGGTCAAAACAGGTTAACCCAAAGCCCATATGTTGGCAGTTATATTAGGTAGTTATTTTGGCAGTTAATCCCCAAGAGTCACAATGGTTGGGTGATGAATAACTGTCAATTTATGTCGATTAGAAACCTATAAATATGTTTTCTTCATCAGAAAACATATAACAACTTTTACTAGTATCTTAATGCAAATTCTGTTCTTAGTTTATCTGTTTGTACCCATTACTGTTTCATTCAAAGTTACACCATTCACAAAGCTTTTATCAAAACATGAAGCATCTATTGAAACCCAAACTAATTGGCCACAAACCTGTGTACAGGTAGATGATGTGTCATGGATTTCTGGCCTTTTATCACTCGAGCATTTAAATTTGAATGGAATTGATTTAAATAGAGCGCAAAATCGTGATGTTGTGCTTTATATGATTCCTTCTTTGCTAGAGTTAAGCTTGTCATGCTGTGGATTTTTAAATTCTGCTCTTGTCCCTTCTCATCTTAATACGAGTAGAATGCTTCCCAACATCAGACACCTGGATCGTAGCTGGAACACATTTCAAGGCAACTTTCCATCTCTTATAACAAACATGAGTTCCTTATTAGCCCTTGACCTTTCCGGAAACCTTATCAAATGTTCAATTCCTATCATGCCCAGCCTTAGGAGGCTTGACCTTTCCGAAAATAGCATAGGGAAGATTGAGCATATTGGAATTTGGAGACAATGTCATCTGAGGCAATTGAGCATGCCTGGAAATTATTTTGGAGAAAAAATGATTGGCCCATCAGCAAACATTGCCAAATGTACCCATTATGATATGGAGTTGTTGGACTTATCTTGGACTGGATTATATGGTTTGATTCCAGAGTCACTTGGAAGAATGAAAAGTTTAAGAGAATTATATCTTGGATCAAACAAATTGGAAGGTCAAATTCCAGAAGCTTTGGGGAGATTAAGATTTTTACAAATCATGGATCTATCGTTCAACCAGTTAGCAGGACCCATCCCAACATTCTTTGGGCAACTAACCAAACTTGACCTTTCATATAATCACTTAAACGGTTCTATTCCGCCATCGTTTAAAAGGTTAGCAGCTTTAACAGATTTGAATCTAGGATACAATCGGTTAGTAGGATCCATCCCAATATTTCTTGAAAGACTTGGTTCATTACAAACATTTTCTATGTCTTCAAATTTATTGAATGGGACTATTCCATATTCAGTTGGGTTACTCACCAAACTCGATTTACTAGATGTCTCCAATAACTCTTTAGAGGGAGTAGTGTCTGAAGCCCATTTTTCTAATCTTTCAGTGTTGAAGTACTTGGATCTAAGTTCCATTAGAAAGTTGATTATCAATGTTTCGCGTGAATGGATACCTCCATTCCAATTGAGAACCATTCGGCTTGGTTCTTGCAAGATTTCAGATGAATTTCCTGTGTGGTTACAAAATCAAAAGGAGCTTGACGAGTTAATATTGTCTAAAAGTAGTATCACTGGATCGCTACCTACATGGTTGAGGTAGATGCCCATCATTCGTGTCTTGGATCTCTCCCGTAATAAACTCAGTGGACCGTTGGTAAATCTTCCATTTGGTGACCCTCTCAATGGGATAAAAATTATGGTTCATTATATCTACAAAATAACCTTTTCAATGGGTTTATTCCAAAGTTATTGTGCAGAAGGACCGGTTTGGAGTATCTCGATCTTTCGAGAAATAGGTTAACTGGGAATATACCCAACTGCCTAGTGAAGTTGCAAAACTGGCGTATGATGATATTTAGCTCAAATAGGCTATCGGGTATCATTCCGAATTCTCTAGGGTATATGTCTCCAGATTTGTCATGGTTAAACTTGAATGATAATAACTTAATAGGTGAGCTTCCTCGAGATTTGGGGAAGTTAGGAGCCCTGAGAGTTTTAGATCTTGGAGATAATAATTTATCTGGAAAAATTCCTAATTGGATTGGGAAAAAACTAACAAGTTTGATGATTCTCAGGTTGCATAAAAATAACTTCGTTGGACGAATTCCTGAATCTTGATGCAGAAACTCTTATCTTCAAATTTTGGATATTGCACACAACTACTTAACAGGAGAAGTCCCTAATTGCTTTGGAGAGTTGTATGGGATGGTTGAGGCTAGCCAACGAGATATTCGTAATGGGAGTTCGAGCTCAAATGAGAATGTGATTCAGGTTTTGAAAGGTGTTGATCTTGAATGTTCAAAAACTTTGGGTTTAGTTTTTAACATGGACCTTTCAAGCAATAAACTTACGGGAGAAATACCTCAAGAGCTAACTGCACTCACTTTATTAGTGGGTTTGAATTTGTCTCATAATCATCTCAGTGCCAGTATTCCGGATAGTCTTGGAAACCTGAAGGCATTAAATTATCTGGATTTTTCAGTTGACTGGCATGATCCCTCCAAGCATCACAGCTTTGAACTTTTTGAGCCATTTAAATTTGTCACACAACAACTTGTCGGGACGATTTTTTTTTTTTTTTTTTTTGATTAACCTGGGTTCCGACTCGACATTGCGAGCCGACTAATCCCAGGGCGACTACCCTTTGGATAGCCCGGAGTCATCGCAGGTGAACCTCCGTGGCCACATGAGGATTAATTTTCTCCCCAAGGTTTGAACCTGGGACCTCCAGGGTCTTTAACTACTTTAGGAGACCAATTCCAACTGGAAATCAATTGCAAACGCTCACTGATCCATCAATACATGCTGGTAACAGAGATCTATGTGGTACTCCACTGGAAAAGAATTGTTCCAATCATGAAGATCCAACAAACACAATCAACAAGAACAAAAATGACACAGATGACGATCTTGAGCTATGGTTTTTTTTGGGTATAGTGTGTGGTTTAGCAGTGGGTTTTTGGGGTTTAATTGGAGTGTTGTTGTTCAAGAAGCAATTGAGACATAGCCTTTTCATGTTTGTGGAGGAAAACATGGACAAAATCTACGTTGTAGTTGTGGTGAAAGTTTACAAGATGAAATAGGAAAAGAAGCCACATACATCTTCTAGGAATGCAAGTTGTCATGGAATAAATATAGTAAGTATAGATTTTTGCTTTGTACTTGTATCATGTGTGTGTTTTCCTGTATATAGAAGAGCTAGAAAAGCTTAAAATATCTATTTCTGTAATGTTTACTAATTGGGTTAATTGGACTGAAAACCCTGTTTAGTATGTACGATATGTTTTCCGATATTGCCCTGTTTTCGTGTCATTTCCCCTGTTTTTGGTCCCCCCCCCCCCCCCCTTTTTTTTTCAAATAATGATATGTCTGTGATAAAATCAACAATAAGCAACTGGATCAATTCAATTCCAATATGTATACTATGCATAAGATTGAGTAGAAATAACTTTTCCACAAATTCATGTGCAAAGATTTTTCTTTGTATGCTTCACAGAGCCAAAAATGATATTTTAAATTCCACTGTAAGACCCTTTCATTGATGTTGTTAATTTTTTTTTTACTTGCCGCAACTTTGTGCGGTATGTTTGACATCTACTACGTATTTTTTTTTGGAGACGTGCTTTGCTATGAATTAAAATCTTTTAATCAGCGTGCTCTGCTAGAGATTACATTTTGGCATACCCCGCGCATTATGGCGGCGGGTTCCCAGAAATAAAAATTTTCAGTAAACCATGTTTTTTAGCTTTTAAATTTAACTCAAAAACGACAATGTTAATTAACTAAATTAAATATATATTATAAGATAATATTACTACTTAGAGTTAATTGCATTTTTGGTCCCTGTGGTATGACCAAATTGCAGATTTGGTCCCTAAAACTTTAAAAGTGCACCAGAGGTCCCTATTTTTAAATTTTCGTTGCATGTTTAGTCCCTGATCAACATAAAATGTCTACAATGCCTTTGTCTTCTTCTTTCATATTTTCTTTTCAGTCCATCCTTTTACTTTCTTACATAAATGGTCCTTGTGTCTTGCCATTTTCACAAATTTAGTCTAATTTTATTTATTTATTTATTTAACTATTAATATTAGTATTCTATTTTTTTATAAGTTTTCGCTTATTTTTATACGTCCGTTTTTCTTACATTTTTGTCCGTTTTCGTCCTTATTTATACGTTTTCGTCAGTTTTTATACGTTTTTGTCCGTTTTTTATATCTTTTCGGTCGTTTATATACGTTTTTGTCCGTTTTTATACGTTTTCTTCCGTTTTTATACGTTTTCATACGTGTTTATCCGTTTTTATACATTTTCATTCGTTTTTATCCGTTTTCATCCGTTTTTATACATTTTCGCCAGTTTATATACGTTTTCGTCAATTTTTATACTTTTTTCTTACGTTTTTATTAGTTTTTCTTACGTTATCATACGTTTTTATTCGTTTTAATACGTTTTAGTTCGTTCTTATCTGTTTTCATCCGTTTTTATACGTTTTCAACTGTTTATATACGTTTTCGTCCGTTTTTATACGTTTTCGTATGTATTTATACGTTTTTGTCCATTTTTACACGTTTTCATCATTTTTTAACGTTTTCATCCGTTTTCGTCTGTTTTTTTACGTTTTCGACCGTTTTTATATGTTTTCATCATTTTTTTTACATTTTCATCCGTTTTCGTCTGCTTTTTTACGTTTTTATAAGTTTTTTTACGTTTTTGTCCGTTTTTATATGTTTTTGTCTGTTTTTTTACGTTTTCATTTGTTTCGTCCGATTTTATACGTTTTCGTCCGTTTTTATACATTTTCGTCCAATTTTTTAAGTTTTCATTTTTTTACGTTTTCGTCCATTTTTTTACGTTTTCGTGCATTTTTATACGTTTTCTCCTTTTTTACGTTTTCATCCGTTTTCGTCTGTTTTTCTATGTTTTATGCGTTTTCGTTCATTTTTTTATGTTTTCGTCTGTTTTTATACATTTTCGTCCGTTTTTTAGTTTTCATCCTTTTCTATACGTTTTCGTCTGATTTTTTTACATTTTCGTCTGATTTTATACATTTTCGTCCGTTTTTTAACACTTTGGTCCGTTTGTATACATATTCGTCCGTAAAAGGGTATAAAAACGGACGAAAACGCATAAAACATAAAAAACCAGACGAAAACGGATGAAAACGTAAAAAAGGTCGAAAACGTAAAAAAATGGACGAAAACGTAAAAAAAAATGAAAACTTAAAAAATTGGACGAAAATGTATAAAAACGGACGAAAACGTATAAATACTGACGAAAACGAATGAAAACGTAAAAAACGTATGAAAATGTAAAAAAGGCAGACGAAAATGAAAAAAACAGACAAAAATGGACGAAAACGTATAAAATCAGACGAAACAAATGAAAATGTAAAAAAACAGACAAAAACATATAAAAACGGACAAAAACGTAAAAAAACCTTACGAAAACGTAAAAAAGCAGACGAAAACGGATGAAAACATATAAAAACGGACGAAAACGTAAAAAAACAGACGAAAACGGATGAAAACGTAAAAAAGGATGAAAACGTGTAAAAATGGACAAAAACGTATAAATACTTACGAAAACGTGTAAAAACGGACGAAAACGTATATAAACAGTTGAAAACGTATAAAAACGGATGAAAACAGATAAGAACGAACTTAAACGTATTAAAACGAATAAAAATGTATGATAACGTAAGAAAAACTAATAAAAACGTATAAAAATTGACGAAAACGTATATAAACTGGCGAAAATGTATAAAAACGGATGAAAACGGATAAAAACGAATGAAAATGTATAAAAACTTATAAACACGTATGAAAACGTAAGAAAAACGTATAAAAACGGAAGAAAACGTATAAAAACGGACAAAAACGTATATAAACGGCCGAAAATGTATAAAAACGGACGAAAACGTATAAAAACTTACGAAAACGTATAAATAAAGACGAAAACGGACAAAAATGTAAGAAAAACGGACGTATAACAATAAGCGAAAACTTATAAAAAAATATAATACAAATATTAATAGTTAAATAAATTTATGAATAAAATTAGACTAAATTTGTGAAAATGGCAAGACACAAGGACCATTTATGTAAGAAAGTAAAAGGATGGACTGAAAAGAAAATAGGAAAGAAGAAGACAAGGGCATTTTAGACATTTTATGTTGATCAGGGACTAAACATGCAACGAAAACTTGAAAATGGAGACCTCTGGTGCACTTTTAAAGTTTTAGAGACCAAATCTGCAATTTAGCCATACCACAGGGACCAAAAATGCAATTAACTCTACTACTTAAAAGAGTTGGTTTTACAAGACAAGCTTGTGGATAAAAATTGTCCATTGACATCTAGCCATAATGGCTTCAATAGTGATCAAGTTAACTTTTTCAGGAAAGAACTCATTTAGATGTTCATTAATTTCCCACTTCATTATTTGGGTTTAATAAAAACTTGGGTTGAGTTGGGGCTGTATCATGGAGAATCAGAAGAGTTCAGGAATTCATCACATTATTGTAATACTTTTTTTGGTTTTAAACTCATATACGTGTTTGGGTTCAACTAATATGTCAATTGGTTGATCTAAGCAAGAGCAACAAGCCCTTCTCA
>OU343224.1:5960068-6070554 GCA_910596185.1 Chrysanthemum makinoi
TTAAGAACAGAGACATCATGGATCGGTGACGCACTGCACTACAACTTCCCAAACTACTCGAGTTCATCTTAAAAGGACTGCTCATCTCAGGAACTTACATTATTCATCGACTTTTATCTTAGAGATTGTTGATACATGTAGTTTATATCCTCTTGCTAGCTTCCGGCATAGGAACCAAATGTGCACTATTGAGTCTAGAGCCACGAGATCATCAATAAATCTCTCTAGGACACAATAAATGAAGACGCACTGTTTCACACAATGTGGAAAGTAAGATTATATCTTTAGAGTCCTTACTATCCTTGTGGTATTGCCAGAACATCTGAGTGATATGTAAAATACTCACAATGAAGATGGAAATCCTTCTAGAGCCAACATCAAACAAGCTCTTGGTAGGTAACATGTGAGATCTATCCAATAGATCAAACTTATGACAACTGGATAGAAACTATGGGGAGATTCAATATTGAATCAACCTTGGTCCAAGAAATGGATTGACGGATACCTTTGAAAAACCGGTAGTTGTGCTTAAAACTCCTTTCTCTAGCACATCGACTGTGTATTAATATTTCAAAATAAAAGGTGTTTATGTTTGATAATTGATTTTCTTTAAAACCTTCGTTATATTGCAAAAGAATTTATATTAAGCAGTA
The DNA here is from genome assembly GCA_910596185.1 of Chrysanthemum makinoi. NCBI lineage: Eukaryota > Viridiplantae > Streptophyta > Magnoliopsida > Asterales > Asteraceae > Chrysanthemum > Chrysanthemum makinoi. Next base: position 5,960,722 of record OU343224.1, read on the forward strand.
CACGATTGTTTTCTCAAATCATTTTTCATCAATCAGTGAATCTCAATTCGCTGCTTCACTCACTCCGTGTTGTCTTCTTTGAGACGTTCCGGTTTGATAACAGCTAGAACAGCTGCGAAACCCTGTCAAGGAGATTCTTCGGAATTATACCTGATCATAAGCAGTACATGTACTGATCAACAGGGAACCGTGGGCCGTGTACCTCAATTCAACGAAAGTGATCAAAGACACTTTCGTGCGCTTTATTGCTAATTGTTGTATGCAGGTACACCCAATGTTTGCAGCTGATCAGAATTGAGAGGTCAATCCATAGCCGCATGCTCACACAACACATTCATTTCTAAAGAAATCATGATTAGTGCATCAACGACTCTGATATTTACACTCCATGCTTCTGCTACGCTGCTGGAAATACTATGAATCAACATAAAACTTCTGCAACTCTGATGAGAAGATATCATGATCCAAAATATGAGCATGTCGGTCCAAAAGTCACAAATTCACATGATGGCAACACAACAATGGATGATTTAGAGATTTTATGTTTCTGATGATCTCAAAGAAAGATCTTGATCACATATCTATGAACCACTCCAAGTCATGGAATCACTAATATCATACGTTGTTAAAGTTCTGTAACTTCAAGGACTACGAGCCAAAGCATCAAAGATTATAAATTAGCTGCTAAGACTCTTTCAATGTAATTATTGGGGTGACCTCCCTTAGGGGGTGATTGTTAGGATTTAGAAAATCCATGCTGAAGTATCGGTCACCCCAACATATTTTTAGCATATTGTAGCTCGTAGACATAATAGTATATTAGTTAGATTAGTAGTAGTGTAAGTATCACCGTGGAAGAAAGACGGGTCTTTACCCACTGTATGCCTGATCCACAGCCCGAAGGAGGGCGTAGTTACTTGTATAAATAGCCCTCTCCCCCTAAGGGAGAGGGTTGGATGTTCATTTGAGAATCTAACCTTCCATTTGTTTTATCTCACTAGAATATCCCACTTTCTCTCTCTAAATTGTTAAACCATACGCCTCATGTATGTTATGATATGACGTGTTTGTGAAATCCAATATATTACAGTTTGGTCTACAAGGACTCTTTTTCGTTGCCCTACTCCACTCCCCGAGTCTCCAACTCGAGAGTTTAACTTCACTAGTCAACAAGCTCCTTTCACCGACGGAGAAACCTTCACACTTCGCTTACACACTTTTTCCGACACTAAGCTAGATGTCAAGTTCTTTTGCAAGGGTACAACTACTCCCACACACAATGTATTTTAAGGACTAAAATACTAACCCTCACACTCACAAGTTTAAGATGGTTTGGTACAACAATGATGTATGAACAAGACTAGGTCATACAACAACAAAACAAACAAGACTTCCAACTATTTGTTGAAGCTTGAATATGCCTTGATCTTCTTTGCTACAAAAGAGGATCACTATAATGATTTGAAACTGAGTTAGAAATGTTAGAGAGAAGGAATGTATGCGATTATACTAGAAAGGGATGAGAAAACAACTTGGGTTGGCTTGCTATTTATAGCCAAAAAAGCATGATGTCACGACGGACCACGGAACCATAAAAATGGTTCCGCCCGTGTAACTTTTTGGTGCCACCAGGTCTGACAGCAAGATTACCAAAATCTTACCAAAGTCAACCAAATCTAACAAAGATCATGTAAGGTATGTAGAGTCCAAATCCACACAAAATATCTTATGAAATCCTCTAGAGATTTCAATGATGCACCACATGATGTCATGTGTTGTTTTCTATTTTTAGAAATATGTTAAATGTAAATACATATGTAATGTTTTGTTTTAAAAAACTAAAACATGCTTGATCTAAAAATATTAACATACATTATGGTTTAGAGGGATATTAAAGTTAATTGATATATGACTAATCAAAATGTAAATACTTGAGTGATGAAGATATTATTTAAGGAAAAGCTTGTTTTAATATCTATTAAACTTGACAAGCTTTATGCTTTATAAAAATTAAATTTACTCCCTCTTTTTGTATTAAACTTGACAAGGTTAGGTAAAGATCATAAAATATAAATAACGTTTAATGACGATATTTGTATTAACAATCTCCCTTTTTTTGTTGAGGACTAAACATAAATTTTATTTTTATAAAATATGTAAAGTTTGTACAAGAGTTATAAAAATATAAGATTAATTTTAGAACTTGAAAGAACTAGTGAGTTTGATAAAGATGATAATAAAAAGTTTATTTTATCTTAGGACTAGTTTGTCCAATTTTGACTTTTCATAAGTCAAAGTATGATGTTGACTTTTCAGAAAATCAAAGTATGCAGTTGACTTTTTAGAAAGTCAAAGTCCAAGTTCTATAATATTTCTTTCCCTTTTTGTCGAAACAAAAAGAAGAGGCAAGGCGAAAGATGTAATGAGCCCGAGCCATTATCTCCCCCTTGGCCAATGCTCCTCCTAAATTGGGTGCCAAGAGAAAGATACATGGATTATGAAAAAGCTACCAAAAAAATGTTAGTAATAAGCATCATCACAAATATATAAGCATTGCCAATCACCAAGTATTAATCAACAACAATATAAGAAACACCATTCACTTGTAAAAATTTTCATGATATGAAAATCATGAAATGAAACACAATGGATGTGTTAGTACATGAAGAAAATCCTAAAAAATTAGAAAAATAAAGCAAAATAAATAAATAAAAAATCCTAGAAAAAAAAAACTTAGAATTTTAAAAGAAAAACTAGGACCCTCCTATTGAGGTGGTGGATGAGCAAGAGCGTTGATTCGCTCTAGGATGTGGTTGAGGATGAACCTCATTTCATCTTGGAGCTCATGGACCATCACCCGGGTCCTTTCGCTAATGTGGGCGGTCGCTCACAATTTGAGCAACTGTGTCTAGGTGGGTAATAGGGTTCATGATTTTGTGGTGGTGGAATGGTAGAGTTGTTGGTGTTGGTGGTTGGAGTGATTAGGGAAACTAGCAAAGCATTTTGCATTTGCATAGTTTCACTAAGGTGGGAATCCACCATTGTGGAGATAGTTTAGTTTGGCTTCTATCTCCGCTTTGGAGTGTGGGTGATCTTCCCACATGGATTCATCGATGTCCTCGATATGAGGAGACAAGGATGTTGGAGGTAGGGCACGGTCCCCATACAAAGGTCTATGAATGTCATTGTGAATAGGATGGAAAAGACAAGGTTGAGGCCATAACGAGGCATTTGGGTTAAAAGAAGGGCATGGAGACTCATAAGCGGTTCACTTAATTGTACCAAAGGATGGTAGTGGAGGTGGATTATTGGGCCTAGGAGGTAAGTCCTCCAAGTCCTCCAAAAATAGGTTTGGAGATGTAGGTGGTGTGGAGAATAATTCCAATGGTATGAGATTTGGAGATTTAGGAGGTGATGGTGATTTGAATGTTTGGATGGGAGTCGGTGGCGGAGAGTTAGCAATGGGAGTTTTTGTTGGTGGTGGAGTGGTGACTACAATAGGTGATTTTGGAGGTGGTTTAGGAGTGGTCAAAGTAACAAAGTTCTCATCTCTTATGGGAGATGAGATGGTTAGGGGGAGGAATCGGAAGATGAGCTAATGTTGACAAAGCAACATGGTCTAACACTCATTCTAGTCGTTCTCTTGCCAGGTTTGTTTGATGGAGAAGAGGTGGATGACTTAGTCATTTTTGCTTAAGCTTGTTCTAGTAGAAGATGAGAGAAATTAGGAATGTGTGAGGATGATCATCTTCATAGGATTATGAAATTATGGAGACATGTGTTTGATTTGATGTTAAACCATAGAAGAAAGGAGGTTTCTAATGATTTGGAAGGGTTTTTAATGCTAGTCATATCATCTAAGTCAAGCCATACAAGAAGGATGGAGTGAAGAGACAAAGATATGCAATAAATGTGTTCTAATTATTGTAGGATTTTGAGAATCAGATCACCCACGGATTTCAAGAAACCAAATTTTTGGTTCCTTCCTTTATAAAAAAGGGTTCCTTGGGTGGATTTTTGAAATTTTTGAAATTTGGTGGGAAATGAATATCCTATAATTTGGAATGTTGAAATTAGCAAAATTCAGAAAATTACATGGGGAATCCATGGCACCAAAAATTTGTACAGACGGAACCAAAATTTTGGTGTCATCTGGTCCGCCTATACAGGTATGGCGGCACCAAAACTTTCAACAGAGGGAACCAAAAATATGGTGCCGTCTGATCTGTGGCGCCCAGAAAAGTTCACAGACCCGTTTTTTAACCATTGGGGACTTTTTCGAAACCTGAAAATTTTCTTAAAACATATGGCTATAACTATTTCTAGTTAGGAACAAGCAATAATGCATACACAAACATAGTGGAGCATCAATTTTCAACAAGGGCAAATGATTTTCAATCAAAAGTGAAAATGGGTAAAATTTTATAACACCCATGTGCTATCCCCCTGCATGAGCCGGTTAGCATACATCAATGTTTTAAGTTAGTTTATCATCCTACAAAGCGAAAACACACAAATAATATCATACATCATTGTTTCATGTCTTGTTCCAAACACTCCCTTAAATTATCCAACTTTTTGTAAATCTTAGTCATCATCCTTCCAAGGCACTTGAACATCCCCTTGGTTTGCTTGAACTCCGCTGATTCGTTTTCAATCTCAGGAAGAGAGGCATAGTATTCATGAGGTTTTAGCCGAGAGTTCGGGAGACCGTCTTCGGAGCTATTTGATGATGATGATGAAGGAGTTGGAGGTTTTGGCCCTTTACCTTTTTTCTTAGTCTTGGACACTCGTTCGTCACTCAAGGGTACAAATATGTGAGTGATGAGAGAATAATCTAGTTTCAACCCTTTTGGACTTGGTGGAATGGGTGCAAAATCTCTATAGAGACAAGTGAGTAGCATCCCGTATGGAAGAGCAACATAGCCTTGAGTAGGGATATCTACCATTCTTCTAGCAATGTAGTAAGCTAAGTTGAATGGTTGACGAGTGGACAAGTTGTAGAGCATGTAACAAAGGAAAGCATTGATGTGGTCTCTATTTCCTATGGTGCTAATGACATTGGCTCTAAGGAGTTCCTCCCACTTTTTGAATTCGGGCTTGAGCTCATTGAGTTCCATACCGTATGGATCTCGGTTGACTTCCTTTCCCGCTCGAGTGACATGGGTTGGTGCTACCCTTTCATTAAAGAGGTACTGGCGAATGACTTCCTTGTCTACCAAAGGAGTTTGGTAGGGAAGAGAGCGGTGATGGATAGCATCAAGGATAGTGAGTGACCACTTATCCGAGTAAAGACACGTACCACGGCAAGGAACTCCTAGCACTTAATCAAATTGGTTGAGAGAAATGGAGTAGTAATTTTGATTGATCCTAAACCTAAGAGCCATTTGATTATCCTCATTTATGAAAGAGACAACACTAGCATAGAGTTCTAAGACAAACCTAGGACAAATTGGTTCATCGATGTCAAGGAGACAATCGAAGTTGATAGTGGCTAGTTCTTGACGGAGATTAGTTCTATCAACAAAAGAGGAATGAATGGTCCTACCCTCATGGAAATATCTTTTCTCTAGACTCTTAAAGATTTCAACTTGTTCTTTGGTGAGACCCCTGATTTTGTGATGTTGAGGGATGTAGTTAAGAGTGTCTTGTGATCGTAAAATTTTGTGGCTATCATGTTTGTTCCTATGAGCAAGAATTTATAAGTTTTAGTAAAAAAAACAAACTTAGCGTTTTTGTTCTAGTGTGTGCCTATATGAAAACAATTTGGAGTTGCGGTTATCTCAACTCATTTTATGCATTAGTTATGCATTACCTTTAGTATTCAAGAGACATTATGCAAGTGATAAAAAATACGTTTCTATTTGTATTAACAATGAAAAACTATTTTCCTACAAGTGAGAAGCTTTTCAAAATTTTGACATGGGTTTTTTGTTTAATTAGGATAATGCCTTATAGTAATTATCTTTTAAATAGTGGGAAACATGATTAGTTTATGCAATTTGACAATGTAGTTCGTAATTTCAGTAACTAGTTATGCAATTTACCAATTGCGTTCATGTTTTGTACAAGAATATACATAATCCCCATGTAATGGTTTTGTGCATAAATTAGAACCCCAGACTCAGAATTAAGAGAAGTAATGTAGTTAGGATACTTACAATGATGTTTTCTCCAGTGATTAGTGGGAGAAGAAACCTTAATAATGAGTTAGGTACGTTGGTGGTTCGTTTTGGTAAAGTGAATTGTCGAGAAGAAGAAGTTTTGTATTTAGAATTTTGGTTACTGTTGTCACCAGGGACCAGATGGACCAAATTTTTTGTCTTCGTCCGTTTGGTCATTTGGTGCTGTGGGAACAGTAGTAGAACTAAGCTACATTGTTTTGTTTTGGTTATTCTAAGGTTTAGGCTATGTTTTAACTACATGTTTGGTTCCATTAATCCTAATACAAGTCTAAGAAGATTAAATGGTTCTCGTTTGAGAGGTTTAGTTAGGATATCGGAAATGTTATCTTGGGAGGATACTTTCTCAATTGAGATGTTTCCTTTTTGAACATTGTCGTGAAGGAAGTGATGGCGGATTTTAATATGTTTCGTTCGAGCATGTTGGACGGGATTTTTGCTGAGATCAATAGCTCCTTTGTTGTCGCAAAGTATAGAGATGTCATTGAGATGAATTCCGTAATCAACGAGAGCTTGCATCATCCAAAGAGCTTGTTGACATGCTTTTCCGGCTGAGACGTATTCGACTTCAGTAGTTGAGATAGCTAGAGTCATTTGTTTCTTTGCAAACCATGAGGTAAGACAATTTCCAACAAAAGTACAAATACCACTTGTACTTTTTCTATCGACATAGATACCTGCATGGTCCGAATCGGCATACACTATAGTTTCTATACCCGTTCCTTTGGGATACCATAATCCTAAACATGTCATTCCCTTAATGTATCTAAATATCCGTTTCAAGGCTTCTAAGTGTGATGCTTTGGGGTCTTCTTGAAAGAGAGCACATAGACAAACACTAAACATAATTTCGGGTCTACTAGCCGTGAGATAAAGTAGGCTACCGATCATTCCTCTATATTTAGTGTTATCTACCGATTCACCTTCCTCATCCTTGGTAAGTTTTGTGTCCGAGGACATGGGTGTTTTAGTTGGTTTTGAGTCTTCAAGACCAAATTTCTTAAGCATATCTTTTATGTATTTAGATTGGTTAAAGAATATGCCATCTTCTTGTTGTTTAATTTGATGTCCTAGAAAGAATTTTAACTCACCCATCATACTTATCTCAAACTAGTCGTGCATGATTTTAGAAAAATCATCACATAGCTCTTGACAAGGTGATCCAAATATGATGTCATCAATGTATATTTGAACTATGATAATGTGTGATTCCCTTTTCTTGGTAAAGAGAGTATTATCCACTAATCCCATGGTGTATTTGTGTTCTACTAAGAAAGTCTTAAGCCGATCGTACCAAGATTTTGGTTCTTGCTTAAGTCCGTATAATGCCTTCTTAAGTTTGAAGACATGATGTGGTTTTTCAAAGTAGGTAAAACCAGGAGGTTGAGAAACATATACTTCTTCGTTAATGAACCCATTTAGGAATGCACTTTTAACATCCATTTGAAATAATTTAAAGTCATGAGCACATGCATATGCAAGTAAGATTCTAATAGACTCGAGCCTAGCTACCGGTGCATAAGTTTCGTCGTAATCAATCCCTTCTTGTTGATTATAACCTTGTGCGAAAGCCTAGATTTGTTTCTAGACACTACATCATTTTCGTCCATTTTATTTCGAAAAACCCATTTGGTTCCAATTATAGTTTGATTTCTAGGTATTGGAACTAATTTCCAAACATCATTTCTAACAAATTGGTTTAGCTCTTCTTGCATAGCAATTACCCAAGATTCATATTTTATTGCTTCGTTTATGTTTTTCGGTTCAATGGTCGATACAAAGCAAAAGTAGTTACTTTGATTTTGGGCTTGTGATCTTAATGTTCTTTGATTTAGTTGTCATATGACTTTTTCTAAAGGATGACTTTTGGATTTCTGATGTTTATAATTTCATTATTTAATGGTTCATCTTCCTTGTCATTTTCAATTATTTCTTGGCTTTCAACAAGTTGACTTTCAACTAAGTCATCATCTACCAAAGGTGATCTCTTAGAGGGAAGTGTACTTTCGTCGAATGTTATGTTCAACGATTCCTCGACTCTCATTGTTTCTTTGTTTAAAACTATGTATGCTTTGCTAGTTTGTGAGTAACCAAGAAATTTACCTTCATAAGACTTTGGGTCAAATTTGGTGAGTTAGTCTTTGGTATTAAGAATGAAACATTTGCACCCAAACACTCTAAAATATCTTAAAGTCGGCTTTTTGCCTTTATATAATTCATATGGTGTTTTGTTCAATGTTTGACATAATAAAATACATGAATTGAAAGTAAAAGAAATGATAAATTGCTAATGCTTATCGTTAGGGAGTGATTTCTCCCTTGGAGATGGCTCCATATGCTACTCGAGATCTGCCTTCAGCCTCCTACCCACATTCTCTGCTTTTGTGTGTGGAGTGAATGATGAGAAATGAAGAATTTCGGGTGGTATTTATAGGCCAGATTTGGTTACGGCGTAACTTAAGTTGAGAGTTACGCCATAACATCCATTTCTACGTATTTTGCTCTGGAAAAGCTGGTTACGGCGTAACATCAGAAATGAGTTACGCCGTATCTTCAATAAATCAAGGTTACACCGTATTTGTGGAAAGAGTTACGGCGTAGCTTTCAGCGGCGCGGAGCATCATTTGACCTAATTAGTTACGGCATAATCGTAAGATGGAGTTACGCCGTAATCTTCAGCTGAGTTGGTTTTTTGAGTCAAGCTTCTGTTACGGGGTAATGTGAGAGAAGTTTTACGTCGTAATTCCTTCAAAATAAGCACACTATCATATATCTTTAATAAACTCTACAAATCCGCGTCTCATTAGCTCCAATGCTCGTAAATTACCTGAAAGTGAAATATAGAGGCAAATAAGCGTAAATCCATATAAATGTTATAAAATACAAGCATTATTGGGGGAAATTGACACTTAATATTCAGGACTATTTGATGTTATCAAATATCCCCCCACTTGAACTCTACTTGCCCTCAAGTAGACCTTATTAGATAGATTCCTAAAAAGATATCTCCCATTACCTGGAAAATATAAGTTTACAAATCCCTTATGCTAGAATAAAACAAAGCCAAACACCTCACGAAATGCGAACAAAACACTCAAATCTCTCAACTATTCTAAGTGTCAATTTCGGGGTGATCACTCAACGCACAGTCATAGCATGTATTTTATCATAAGCTTGGCGGTTACACAAATCTCCACCATTATAGTTAAGGACTAAACAATTCTCGAAGGCAATATGGGTAGACACAACAAAGGTTAGGGGTGAGTTGTCATTACTAACATGTCACGACGAAGTGGAAAAAATCAATCATACATGACCAAATCCATGGCCAAGACACCAAAGATTGCTCGCTGCATCACCTAGACACGCTTCATGACTAAAGGGTAGGATAAGACATGGGATAAAAATGGTGTAAAATAAAATCAAGAAAATAGTCTAAATCTATAACCAAGTCATCACCACTTACCGTTCATCCAAAGTTCCAGTTTCAAAGCTAAGAAACCGGATAATGAAATATCAGGTAGATGTGCCATTAGAAGACGTCATGATGGGCACATTACCTTTTCTCCAACTGTTGGTGCAATTACCAACTCCATTCTTCGAATATGACCGAGGTGGCCTCCTTGATACTAAATCTATAATGAGCTCATAAACATAGTGCTTATAACTTCGCACTTTACAATCAATAACTATATATATATATATATATATATATATATATATATATATATATATATATGCTAGGAATTGAAATTCTATAAGTGAAGAATCGGTCACCCTAAATATAATCTAGCTTAAGATAGCTCGTAGACATATCGTTTATTACGTTATTTGTTAGTTAGTTATTAGCATAGTATAGTGTAGTGTAACACCGTGGAGGAAGGACGGGTCTTTACCCATTGTATGCCTGATCCACAACCCGAAAGAGGGCGTAATACTTTGTATAAATAGCCCTATCCCCACAAGTTAGAGGGTTGGATGTTCATTTGGAATCTAACCTTCCATGTGTTTCTCTTACTAGAATATCCCACTTTCTCTCTCTAAAACCATATATTCATACCATATTTTTATTATATTGATGTGTTTGTGAAATCCAATATGTTACAAATGGTATCAAGAGCCATGGTTTGATCATCTCTCTTACATGTTCTTGGATTTCTAGTGGTTTTATATGGTTTTTGGGTTTGAAAAAGTTTAGTGGTATTTGCATCATTGGATCATTTCTTGTGTTAAAGTTTAGATTTTGAGTGTACTTTTGTGTTTTGAATCATTGTAAGTGCTTGGGTTTTGATTTGGAAGGCTTGAATCAGTGTGGTTGGGTTAGTTTTGGATTGAAAAGTGTTGTTTTTGAATTTTTCTAGCTAGCGACTTGAGTCTCGGAAAGTATTCTTAGTAGCGACTTGCGTCTATATTATCCAGCAACTTGTTGTTATTGAGGTAACGACTTGAGCACTAGCGACTTGTCTTTTGAGACAAAGCGACAAATATTACAAAGTAGTGGTTGTACAATTTCGGCTAGCGACTTGTCAACGTAGCGACTTGTCTTTACAATCTTCAGCGACTTGACTTTGTTGAGAGTAGCGACTTGTGCTCTAGCGACTTGTCTCTTGAGACAAAACGACAAAAAGGTCAAAGTAGTGGTTGTACTATTCTGTCTAGCGAGTTTTTCCTTAGCGACTTGCTTACTTAGCGAGTTATTACTTTAGCGACTTGTGCATCTGGCTATTTGTATCTAGTGACTTGTACTTATAGCGATTTGTGTCTCACAAGCAATCTCTCTCTAGCGACTTGAGTACCTAGCGACTTGTGTGAGTAGCGACTTGTCTTCAAGGTATTTATCGACTTGGTGAATTAATGCAAGCGACTTGTGCCTAATATCCATAAACACAATGTCTTACACTACTGACCCTTTAATCTCCAAAGTGCTCGAACTCTATGATAACTCACAGAACAAAGAAACTGTTTGCTACTCAGAATGTTTAACCATGATTGATTCAACAAATTATGATCAAAACATTTCACATTCTGAGTCAAATATCAAAGAATCACACTTGTTAATGATACATGATGCAAAGCAAATGGAATGCAACATTGAGCCCTATCAACTACTTCATTTGCACCTCATACAGCTGTTATCCACAACTGGGGATCAAACATGTAGTGCTCTCTTCCGCCAGGACTTACCTACATTGACAAGAACCTTGTTGCTGAACTTAGAACAACTGAAGCTTCAAATTACCAAAAAGAAGGTATTGAACGATGATTCCAATGCTGCACTTCAGGTAATCCACAACCAATTTCAGCCATTTATCAATGGGGAATATTCTGCAGACTTCGATCAACACGTGACTGGAATTTCCTTCAAGAAACATACTGGAATGGAAATTCATGAGTTCATCAATACATTTATCCAACTTATGGATAATGTGGAAAAGTACATTAAGGAAGCTGCTCAAGAGGATGATAATTTGAATGAGTGTCAAGTGAAATTAAGTGAAAGTTGTGATAAGTCCGGTAATTATTCAGTTGAAAAGTCGGGTGATGCTGAATGCAGAATATCAGATACGACAAAGGATGGTGAAACCGGCTGTACTGAATATAGAGGCTCAGAGTCAGATAAGCTTGAAACAGCCTGCAGTTCAGTGACTCTTGTTATGCATGATGTGAATGCATATATCATACCGACAAATGAACAGATGTCATGTGATGAGGTACCCTTAACTGATCAACTTAATGCATCTGCTAATGTACCTAAACAAAATGATCCTAATTCTGAACATGATATTGATAAATGTTTCTTGGTTGAGTCTGAGTCTAGAATCTTTAAAACAAATGAAATGGTTGAAAAGGGGGTTTTTGATGAACTTTCAAACAAATACTCAATTCTTGAAAAACATTGTATTTCCTTAGAAATTGCAATACAACAGAGAGAAGAAAGTTTTCTTGCTACAAAACCTTGCATAAATCCGGAATTCCCAAAATTTCGAGAATTTTTTGAAATTAACCCGTTAAAAAACCAGATTCTGGATAAAGATTCAACCATATGTAATCTGAAAATACAACTCTCAGAGCTGCATAAGAAATGTAGTATAGGAATGAACAATCCTAACTATGAGGTGAGTGGTCCGCTTAAATCTAGGAATGATGAATTGGCTCTATGTGTGACCAACCTATTAAGGGAAAATGAGTCCTTGAGAAAGAACTTATTAGAGAACAATTCCAAGCTGATAGATCAAACTAACTCCTTGTTGGCTGATATTGATGCCCTCAAAGCCCAAATTCAGGATAAGAGCTTCACCATTGTTGCCTTAAAAAATGAGCTTAGGAAATCTATTGAAAATAGGGTGAACACTAAGTTTTCAAAACCATCGACCTTGGGAAAGCCAATTGTATTGAATAATACAGAACGAGCTGTAGCTAGGCAGCCCAATGCTTTTAAAAAAGAAAGATTTAAACATTCGAAATCTAAGCTTGCCTCCCAAGTTGAAGAGAATATAGTTTTGTCAAAACCAGCCACTTCACTAATTCATTCCGATATGATGAATAACAATCCCCAACTTAATGTTCGAATCCCTAAGATCAGGAATATTAGGAGATCATCTAGTTCATATAAGAAGCATCAAATGGCTGATCAATCCCCTAAGAAACAAACTAATTACAAAAGGACCAATGTTCAAAACAGGGAAGTGGCTACATCCAAATCTACTACCAGTTGTTTCAAATAGATTCCTACTGGTAGATTATTTAAGTTTACAGGATCCAAACGAACTTACACTCCTAGATCTTGCCTTAAGTGGATGCCCACAAGAAAAATCTTCAAGAATATTGAACCTAAAGGGGTATCTATTAATGATACTCCTAGACCAGACTGTGAAACATCCAATAATGAGGATACTTATGTCACTAACTCATCTATTTGCAATACTACATGTGCTATTAGTGCAAAGTGTCCTCAGTCTTTTTCAGGTACAATGCTCGATTCAATCATGAACATCATGACCTGGTTTCCAACAGAAATGAAGATTGCTCACTCTGGAATTGTAGCTTGTCAGAATTGATGTACCTCGTACTTTGACTCCTGTTCGACTTGAATCAGGACTCGTTCTCATGAATCCGTGTACAAATTAATTTTCACTTGTATTTAAAATAAATAAATAAATAAAAAAATTTAAATCAAATCAAATCAATTTTTTTAATTAATTAAATCTTTACCCAAAATCTGATAAAAGATGTATCTCTTGTTATTGATAATATCTACGGTCCTAGAAATGTCATTCAATAATGATACGGGTCCACAGATGAAGTTCGAACAAAAGATATATTCTCTTTTAAAACGGGGGTTGTAATTCAATCAATGTTCACTCTTAATTGGTGACATTGATTGAGGGGGATAATATTTCAACTTATCTCTGCATCATTGTTTGTTATATGTAATGTGCTTACTTGTTTGTTGCTGCATGTTTAAGTCATGATTCTTTATGTTCACTGTGCTAGATAGCTTATCCATGTTATGTCATATATGGTACTTGTCATATTATTCAACATGAATGTTACTTATCCACCGTATCTGCATGCAATTTGCTAAGTACAAGGACTGAATGTGTCAATTTGTGAAACTTGAAAACAGTACTTAATGCCCTAGCGACTTGTCACAATTGATAAAATTTCAAAATCCCAAAATATTATCTCTCTTTCTCACGTGACCGGCTTTGTAGCGATTTGTGTGTGGTAGGTTGATTTTTAATGTTTTTTATTCGAATCTTTAATATCTAATTCCTCCTCAATTAACAGATTCCACCGAGCAATTTTCTTTCGACAATTGATTCCGTATCTAGGTTTGTTAATGGCTATGTTTAATGGGAGTACTTGATATTGAATTGGTTGTTCCTAGGGTATCTTATGTTGAAATTGATGGTGCATATGTGTGTTTTCTTGGTCTCCCTTATGCGCACTTTTGTAAAAACTTTATATGAATGTTGGGATGATGATTACACGTTTATGTATATGCTTGTGTAGTGGTGATAGTCAATCGTTGTAGTGCTTTTGGACATGACTGTTGGTTCATTTGCTTGTGTGATAAGTGTTAGTTGGATAGGTCGATACATGTTCTTGTTGGCGACTTGTCACATAGCAGGTTGTTCTTGATGGCGACTTGTCTTATATAATCTTGATGGCGAGTTGTCAATGTTTTAAACATTCTTGATAGCGACTTGTTATTCAATTGGGTGATACTTGTTGCTACTGTTTGGTAGCGACTTATCCTTGTATTTTTGTTAGCGACTCGCTAACACATTTTTACAAAGGCGACTTGTCACTTATTTTTCTTATAGCGACTTGTTTTGACAAGTTGTTTAAAGCGACTTGCTATAATACTTTCATGATAGCGACTTGTCTCTGGTTTTATTTGTAGCGATTTGTCTTGACAAATTGATCATAGCGACTTGCTATAACACTTTTGTTAAAGCGACTTGTATCTGGTTTCTCTTGTAGCGACTTGATTTGACAACTTGACTTAGCGGCTTGTTATAACACTTCCATTATAGCGACCTGTCTCATGAAATCCTATTATAGCAATTTAGTTTTAACAATTTTGCTCAAGCAACTTGTCTCTAGAAAACCTTGTCAAAATGATTTGTTACTCTGAGAATTACTAAAGCATCTTAACCTATTTTCTGAGTATTTCAATCTGCCTTTTGTTAATCTGTCATGTATGCTACCCATTGTGCTTATGTCATGAGGTTGCATTAAAGTTGTTTAGCTAACCATGTCTAACCTAACATGCTCTCGAACACTGTTGTTGTATGTGTGTTTCTAAAGAAAAGAAAAGTGTACGCTTCAGTGCGCTTTATCTTCTGAAGAAGAGAATCTTCTTATTTATAACCATTCTCGTCAACATGCTTCATACTTTTTCCATGCGCTTTCAGTCATCAAGTGAACCAAACTACTGTTGATTGTTTTCTTATTCCACTTGCTCAACAATAATGACGATGGCGACATCATGTGCTAATTTTGCGGGGGAGAAGTGTGAATAGAATAAATTTGGATGATTTTCACTTATTCAATCAAGAATGGCAACTCCGTATGCAATTCTTGAGGGGGGAGAAGAAGTGTGAATTTACTGCATGGTTGATTGATATCTGAGAATAAATGGTCAAACGGCTCCAAACTCATGTAAGAACCGATCTTCTTCTTATCGGGTCTTCTTTACATGGAGTTTATTCTTTAGAGCCGTTGGTTGACATCTTCATACGGACTGATGAGTTTAATGACAAAGTGCTTCTAGTTGCGGGGCTGATTTCCTTGATGAACATCTTTCTATTCTTGTTTGATTGGGAGGGATTTGATTTAAGGGGATTTGCTATTTGTAAGTTAACGGGAATGCATTTGGTGAGTTGAAGATGTTGACTTTCTATTCCCCAAATAGACAATCTAGAAGAAGGTCGAGTCTACAGTCTGTTCTACATTTTCTGCTACATGTTAGAAGACTAAAGACGAGTTGCATTTAACGATCTAAAGACTTTTTCTTATCTCGGGCATTCATCGAAAAGATTTCATCTTAGGGAAGAGCACTAATTGGGGGAGAGTGAAATGTTGAATTTAATCCCTAATTAGATTTGCTCACTATGTACTTCAGCAAGTTGATTCTCACAAAGAGTTATAAGTGTTCTTCTTAAAAGATTTCAAGTATTTGGGCTTATAATATGACTGCTGATTCTGAAGTGTCAAAACCAGCAAGGGGGAAGGCGACATGTATCTAAACGCGAGTAAACTTGATGAACTTAATACTTCTAAGTGACTGAAGATATCTCGAGAATACAAATGTCATTACCGCAGTGACACTCAAGGTTTGACTCATGGCGTTTAGTTTTCTTATTCCAACTATGTGGGGGAAGAGATGAAAGAGTTAGTTTCTGGTGATTAAAGAGGTACACAAGTATGACATATTCAGGGGAGATGAATGCATAACATGACGGAGGTGTTAGAAGTTATTCTTTCGGTGGGAATGTGTGTACTTCGGGTTCTTGAGCTTCATACACGATCATTAGGGAAGAAATTTTTTTAGCACAAACATTTCTTTCCGGGCATGATGTGTATTCAGGAGAGTTCTTGGATATTGGTGTACTTCGGGTTCTTGAGCTTCATACATGATCATCAGGGAAGAAAATTGTTTAGCACAAACATTGGGGAGGTGTCTTCATTCTGGGCATGATGTGTATTAGGGAGAGTTCTTGAGCATTAGTCTAAGAGACTGACTGCATCAATTCATCTACTTGGGGGAAAGTGGTCTCTTGACAACTTTTTGGTATGGATCGCTTCAGACGTCAGTTGAAAAGAAATATGAGAAGATTTATTCATGCGTGGGATGATACGTAGCTGATCTATTTTGAAGATATAACCCCGAACGGAGAATCTCGATTATCATTCTTAAAAGGAGCAGTGGGATTTATGATAATGGTGTGCTTTTCTGTGCACCTGGCTAAGGCAAGCTTGAAATAGAGCTTCGAATCTGCTCATCTAATGGATTTTCGGTTTGGGGGGAAGCTTCCAAAGTCTCTCTTTCTCAAAGGCTCATGTTCTATCTTCTATTCTAGAGCCTTGGAAGCTTTGGTGGTGAATGTTTAAGAGATGATGTCTTCTATCTTCTACAACGGGGCTGCTCGATATCCTTATCTCGGTACTCGTATCATCATTTTCTTAAACTATATCATCTAATCTATCTCTGTAAATATTTATCAAAAAGAAAGTACAAAAATATAAAACCAAAAAAAGAAAATAGAAAAATATAAAACCTTCAAAAACCCATAAAAATCGGAAAATTTTGAAAAAATTCCAAAAATACTGCTTTTCTCAAGACATGTCTTCTGGTATCGATAACATCTGCGGTCTAAGAAATGTCATTCAATAATGGCACGGGACCATAGATGAAGTTCGAGCAGGAGGTGTAAATATTCTTTTTCAAAACATGTCTCAAATTATAGGTTGCAGTTATTTCAGACTGTAACCCGTGCTAAAACTATGGCTTGCTATTATTTCCGATAACAACCCGTTCTTCAAGAAAGGAAAGTGCTGCGCTAAACCAATTTTCAAAATTTTCGTGCACTTATCCTAAAACTAATTGAGGAAAGTATGTCGAAGGACTGCCGTTCCTACACAAATGTTTTTCCGTCTAAAATTCTTCAGAAAAATATTTGTTGTTTTCAAAAAAATGGTGGTAAATGAGTTGCTTGAAAATCAATCGATTCAGAGTTTTCGAAAAATTGAAAACTCAATCAATGACTTCACGCTTAAACTTTTCGAAAAATAAGTCATTGATTGAGGGGGAGAATGTTTTCAAATCTATATCATCTAATGAGCTTATCTAATTATCCTATATACTTAAACGTAAAACATGTTAACCTACGTTGAAGGACTAGGTGCCTAGGATATGATTGTTAGGATTAGATGATTAGAGTTTGATAAACACATAATTCCCATGCATTTGTATGATCTGATTGATATGTTGGATTGACTTTTATTAGTCGATTACTGTTTGGGTGTTGTCGACCACCATATATGTCTATCTGTGCTTACTAACGTATGCAGATAACATGGTTTAAAAGAATGTTCCCGATCCGGATCCCACAAATGAAGATGATTGGATGCCGAAAGGAAAGGGTAACTATCTCTTGGGTCGAAAAATGAAGAAACGGAGCTTAATTAGATCTCTCCATGGATAGTAGGCACGTTAGATGCAACTTCAGAGGTCTCACTGCTTCAGCAGATGGTTTTCTTCCAACCCTCAACAACAACAACAAAAGCAGCTCAATCGCCTAACGTATCTTTGTGCAGGATAATTGTGATGATACCATTTTTTTTAAACAATTTTTGTAAAATATTGTTTTGAAAAATGGAAAAATATTGTTTTGAAAATAAATTGGACTAAATTTTGAAAATCACCGGACTTCACTTTATCAAAACCTAAGTCACTCAATCAACGACTACGGTCATCGATTGAGGGAGGAGAGTGATTTAAAATAAAATATTTTCAAACGATATTTCTTCATAAAAGTCCGGTTTATACAAAAATAAGTTGTGATCTAAAGATTTAATGTTATGTCATTGTATAATTTTCTTTAAAACTCAAAGATCTTACAAAATGAAATTTTTTTCAGTTCTTGTTTGATTGTGAAATTGTTTTATTTTAATTAAAGATCTCTTAAAAACTATCATACCTGACACTAACAATTTTAATGTCTTAAATTGATTCTTATCAGCCATTTTTTAAAATTAAATTTTTCCACGTCTTTCCCCAAATTTTTTTCCAAATGATTTAAATCAATCGGGATCCAAAATCTCAATTGGTTTGAAATTTTTGATCGGGGGAGAGATCGTGATTTAAATCTCAAATCGGTTTTAAAGGGTGATTGTTTCAAATGCACTCCTTCCTTCATGTGCCAAACGATTTTGAAATACATAATGCACATGATTGTGGAGGAGCATTTAACCATAAACCAGAAGAGCTTTTAAATCAGGCACATTTCTCCCATGTTTTCTAAACCTTATTAAATCACTTGGGATCCAAAATCTCAAAGAGTTTGATATTTTTGATCGGGGGAGAATTTGTGATTTAATATGAAATCTGACAAAAGGTGATCGTTTGATTCAAATGTGCACTGCTCTCCCATATGTGCTAAACGCTTTCGAATCTCGAAGCACATATTGAGGGGGAGCATTTCAAAATAAAACAAACTATCAAGGTACAAAGATTTCTATGTTTCAACATAAAGTACCTTGATTAATTTTTCTAATGGTTTTCGTATGGCTATATGATCGTGAATGTGCTTCTAAGAACTCTTTCCTCTTCGTGCAAAACAATTTTATAAATCACATGAACATATTGAGGGGGAGCAAATTTTTGAAAACCACATCCTTTCCCAAATATATCTTCAACAAAGTATGAAAAATACGAATGTTTGATCGGGAAAGTGATGTTGATATCTTTTAGAAATTGTCGATCAAAGAATCGAATCTTTCATTCTTAAATCTGAAAGTTTCAAGTCCTCTTGCCTCCATGTGCTAAAACCATTTCAAATATATATGATGCACATGTTGAGGGGGAGCTTTTTCTAAAAATATCAAAACAATTCAGGTACAAAATGTTTTGATCTTGTATCACAGGTACTTGGATTGATTTTCAAAAGGTTTTCAATTGGTTCCAATGGAAGAAGAACAATACCAAAAGACTGACCAAATTTAC
Source organism: Chrysanthemum makinoi (assembly GCA_910596185.1). NCBI lineage: Eukaryota > Viridiplantae > Streptophyta > Magnoliopsida > Asterales > Asteraceae > Chrysanthemum > Chrysanthemum makinoi. The sequence continues at coordinate 5,980,141 of OU343224.1, forward strand.
TTTATGTACGGAGTTATAAGGACGGTTAGGTTAGGTATTCGTTCCCACGATCCGCCAGAACCAGAGGGATCTACCCAGGGACAATCCACTAGTTAGTGTAGAAGTTCTTAGGTATGATGAAAAAAGGAGAAAAATGAGATATGGGAAAAGTTCGGACTGAGACAGAGCTAGTACTGGAATAAACCCAACAAGGTTCTAGTTATGAAGTCTCGGTAAGCACTGAAGGGGTTGAAGAATGAAAAAGAATTGAATGTGAAAAGGGTGAAAAGAAATAGCCCTCCATTAAGTCAACCTTAGGGCAGAAACCGGGTTCAATACATATGCTACTGGTGGTTACTAAGGTAACACCGGTATTGAAGACAAGATGTCATGGACCCAGTGACGCACTGCACCTAACTTCCCAAGCTACTCAAGTTCCTCTTAAAAGGGATTGTTTCATTCTCACGGGGAACCTACATAATCTATCGACTTTCTCCTAGAGATAGTTGATATTGAAGAAGGAGACCCTCTCCCTAGTCTCCGGCATAGGAACCAAATGTGCACGATTGAGTTTAGAGCCACGAGATCATCAACAAATCTGATTAGGACACTGTCAATGAAGACTCACAGTTTCACATAATGTGGAATATGAGAATATATTTTGAGAGTCCTACGCATTATCCTTGTGGTATTTCCAAGACTTGCTTGTGACATATGGACATAATCAATGGAGCGATTCACTATTGAATCAATCCTAGTCCAGGACATGGATTGACGAATGCCTTTGAAAAACCGGTCGTTGTGCTCAAAAATTCTTTTCTATAGCACATCGACTGTGTATCATATTTCAAAATTTAAAAGGTATTTATGATTGATAATTGATTTTCCATAAAACCTTCGTTGTATTGCAAAAACCCTTTATATTAAGCAATACATGATTGTTTTTCAAATCATTTATTATCAATCGAAATCTCAATTCGCCGTTCTCACTCACGTGTTGTCTTCTTTGAGACGTTCCGTTTGAGAACGGCTAGAAGTACTGCGAAACCTTGTCAAGGAGATTCTTCGATTATAACTCGATCACAGGCAGTACTTGTACTGATCAATGGGGAACCATGGGCCGTGTACCTCAATTCAACGAAAGTGATCAAAGACACTTTCGTACGCTTTATTGCTAACTATTTTATGCAGGGACACCCCGACGATTGCAGATGTTCAGAATTAAGGAGTCAATCCACAGCCGCATGCTCACAGAATCACATTCACAATTAAAGAAATCATGATAAGTGCATATCTTCATCAACTGGCTCTGATATTTTCAAACCATGCTTCTGCTACGCTACTAGAAATCTTTTGAATCAACAAAAGGCTTCCGCAACTCTGATGAGAAGATATCATGATCCAAAATGTGAGCATGTCGGTCCAAAATTTACAACCTTGCATGATGGCAACACAACAAAGGATGTGTCAGAGATCTATGATGGCTGATGATCTTAAAGCATGCTTAAATCAATCACCAAAATGTGGATCAGCTCTACAACCTCCACTTAATGTACAAAAACACAAAGTCTGAATAGTTTGATGTAGTTCTACGAGCTCAAGATGAAGAATAAATAGAATGCTAGGATGCAAAATTGTAAATCATGGGGTGACCTCCCTTAGGGGGAGATTGTTAGGAATTGGAAATTCTATAAGTGAAGCATCGGTCACCCCAAATATAATCTAGCTTAAGATAGCTCGTAGACATATCGTTTATTACGTTATTTGTTAGTTATTTATTAGCATAGAATAGTGTAGTGTAACACCGTGGAGGAAGGACGGGTCTTTACCCATTGTATGCCTGATCCACAACCCGAAGGAGGGCGTAATACTTTGTATAAATAGTCCTCTCCCCACAAGAGAGAGGGTTGGATGTTCATTTGAAATATAACCTTCCATGTGTTTCTCTCACTAGAATATCTCACTTTCTCTCTCTAAAACCATATATTCATACGTCCATATTTATTATATTGATGTGTTTGTGAAATCCAATATGTTACAATATATATATATATATATATATATATATTTCGAATCACATAATTATTTTTTTTAATTTATTTATGTATTTATTTTTTCAAACATAACAACTAAACATAACATCCGCCCACTTGAGATGAACAATATGAGAATTTGGGGGGTCTTCAATGATCTTCAAAAATATGTCGTCGATGAAAGCGTGATTCCTGAACCTTTCCACTTGAACCTTGAACTTAGGCAAACAATGACTTCCTAATTACAAATAAAGACTACAGGGTAGGCTAAGGTGTATGAGTGTAACGAAACAATATATTGGGTGAATAAAATTAAAGGAATGGCTCAGATGGGCGTATCTAGGGTATCTTGCACTAAAGGTTTTAACATGGGGGTCGAGAAGTCTAGGTGACTAATCGATAGACACACAAGGATAGGCTTTTTTGGTGATAATCCTATAATATTGCCTTCTTAAACTGAAAAGTCCAAATACATCGAGCTAAATAAACATACCTCGTCTATGGTCTCGAAATGATGTAAAGGCCAAGTTCTAAATTTTACAAGCTACCTGCACAGTCATAATTTGGTGGGTTTGGGGTAACAATTTGGAAACGGATAAGGCTAATCTCACCATATAATATCAAGGGTTAAAATGTGCTCGGCTAAGGTCTAATCTAGTTAGGTTAAGAAAAACATGTCAAAATTTTAAAAATGACATAATTTTTCAAAATAAACTAGAAAAATGAGGGCAAAATAAAGTTCAAGAGATAATTCTACTCCCGTCCCCCCATTTGAAATGTACAAAGTCCCTTTTGTACTAAATGTTAAATAAAGGTGAAGAGAAAAGTAGAATTAGAGCGAGAATTTCCATGAAATTTGCTCCAAAAAGAAAGAAGGCCACCGAAAAGAATTGTGGCTTCGCATAAGCATCCAAGAGCAAACTTCATTCCCTGAAATCACACTAGCTACCAACAAGTATAATTCTAAAAAAAATATGAAAAGAAACCTAACTCACTTTCGTAGGAATCACGATTGCATTTAGCTTATGCAACAAGCCTTTTAAACCACATGGTGTCCTAAGTGGACGAGTGTAGTCTCGTGAGGGCTTACAGGGAACATACCCACAAAGTTCATTTAAAAACTAATACAAGGTTATTGTGTTTAAAAAGAAAGAATTATTACAGAGGATTGTTACGTCGTAACTCCTACAAGGAGTTACGCTGTAATTAATGGAAAACCGGGCATACACTACAGGAGTGTAGCTACGGCGTAACCATTGCATGGGATTACGCTGTAATTGGTAATGCTCTAGGAAGAACTACTGCAAAAGACGTGTTACGATGTAACCATAAGAATGAGTTACGCCGTAATTGTGGACAGATCAGGTCCCCGTTTAGCATGCTACAACAACTTCCTCCGATTTCCTACAAAAATGGATAAAAACATAAAACCCAACAGAAATGGAAATAAAACAAATGAAAGGGATAATTCAGGTTGTCTCCCGAAAGAGCACTGTTCTTTATTTATGAGTCTTTAAGTTAGACTCAAAGCCACGGGGCTTTATGGTGGCCTTCGAACTTGGCTAACTTCCTCCATATCCTTCATCAAATTATGTCTGACCAAAGCAACGATTGTAGTGGTGCGGAGATATTCCTTAGTCTCGATCTTCCGAATTTTACAAAACTTTTCGTCCGGCCCCAAGTGGTATCGAGTAAACTCATACTTTTCAGCTACAATCGGTGGCGGCCTCTTATATGGAATTACAAGAAGTTTACACCTTCTTTGCTCATATGCTTCATCGTCGGGGTCAGTGAACCCATCTTCACCTTGTAGTTCAAGGTAATCCAAAATCCCCTCTATATCATCATTGTCGGACTCGGTACCTTTAAACCATTTATCGTCGAGTAAATCTTTAACAAGCACCTGTTTGCATTCTTCTTTCTCATTTCCTGTCAAATCTTTGATATCTTCATCTGTTATTTCACTTATGTCATTTGGAACTTCTTCGCTTGGGTCTTCTTTACTCATACATCCTTTCCAGAACTTTTCCTTAGTCAACGCATCTACCTTCCCATATTTGATTTTGATCCAATTGTCAAATCGCAAATTGTCTAACCAAGGTAATTCTGTTCTTTCCGCATCATTGGTTGAGGTCCATAAGAATTCATCTTCCCCAACTCTCGCTATATTGCTTCCCCCGTTACACTTATCATCATAAGGGTCGCAAGATGCCCAAAAAACTTTGCCATGGGTTTTTATCTTCTCACACCAATGACTTCAAGCTACCTTGTCATTGGTGTTGCTTGAGGGATCCTCCATGCAGTAGATATCATCATTTATGGACTCTTTCTGGAGACAATGCTCCTTATAATCAATCTTGAGATTTTTAAGAAGATTTGGATTAATTTTAGCATCCCTGAATTGTACCGAATACCAATCATCAAAGGATAGATCTCCTAACTTCACATTATATCTTTCGAGCTCATGAGGGCATGTCCATTCATCGTCTTTTATATTACCACCCCCGTTGCAATACTCGCGGAAAGGATTGCTTGTAGGCCATGCTCGTGTGGACTCGTCATCAGTGATAATTATGGGAGTGCAACAGTGCATTACAGGTGGTTCCTCCTCTTCTTCGAATGAGAGCTTTGCCAACCTTTCATCATCAGTAAATGCAGGCCACATGTATTTGTTATCCTTGACCCTTTCATTATCATCTCCTCCGTCGTAAATTTTGTTACGAGGGTTGCACGAGGCCCATAGATCGTACCATTCACCATTAGCCACGAGCATTTTTTTGCACCAGTGATACTTCCTTTTGGATGGAGTTGAGGGCATAAATTAGTATCATTGGACCACCCATTAATAACATGCATCCTTGATTCATCTAACTCGAGAAATTTATCATACCATGTATCCCAGTTACACCGTAACTCTGAGGTTTGGTTACGGCGTAGCTCACCTCCGTCAGAACCATCAGTATCTTTCTCATCTATTTTTGTGTGTTCGCTATCTAACCCCTGGTTACGCCGTAACTCATTAGAAGTGTTACGTCGTAACTGCGTATTGTCGCCGGTATTCTCAGCAATATTCGAATTCTTTGTTGAATCAACTTGTAACTTTACATCTTCATCAGAAAAATTGGCCTTGCACACCACCATAGGTTTTGTCCCTTCCGATTTAGTGTTATTTTTCTTTACCTTTTCACTAAGATTCTCCACCATTGTTTCTAGGTTATTTAAGGTTGTGTCGTGATTGGAGAGGCTTCTATTTGTGTTTTCCTGGAAATCTTTTAGCCATTCATCTTGTTCTTTTTGTCTTTGGGCTGAGGCTTCCAGAAATTTGTTAATGGTTTCTTCAATGTTGGGCTTTCTTCTTTCATAAGGCCTGCGGTTGTAATTTCCAGGAGGTCCTCCACGATAGCCATTATTATTAGGATTATCGACATAAAATGGTCGATTTTCTCCATGTTTAGCTTCTTCAACTGTGCTATCTTCGTCAATGTGAGGACAATTTTTGGTGAGATGTCCTCCTCTACAGCTTTCGCAACCTACTTGGATGGCATGAACACATTCTCTGAGCCTGAGCATATTCCGACCAAGATTTTCAATTTTGCTAGTGATGGCGGTAATTCCATCAAGACTTCCGCCTAGGTTTCTCTTGCTTCCTTCGTCGTGCCACTTTTGGGAGTGATCGGCCATTTTTTGGATGGCTTCAATGGCAAGAGTAGGAGTCATGCTCGGAATCGGTCCTTGGTAGTCCAGCATCTGTCTTGTAGTTACGTTGATACCTTTGTAAAAGATGTTGACCTTTTGCTGGCTCTTTGGATAAAATGATTTTTTAGTAGAGCCCATGTATCAACTGCCCCGACAGGAAATCTTTCAATCCATCTTCTTGCTCCCCCAGTAAGAGTCATGGGGAACACACGGAGCATAACAACGTCATGAGAAACACCAGAGATGTTGAAAAGGCTTGCGAGTACAAGACATTCTTAACATGTTCATACTCATCTTCGTCGCTGTTTCCTGAGAAAGGGTTAGCACGAGGCTCCCTCATAAACTGATCTTTAATCTCGAAACGGACATTAGCTCCAATCGCTGGTCTTACGAGCCCCGACCCTTGTTCTTCTCTTGTCAACGCCAAATATTCCTCAAGAGTGAGGTCATCTGTAACACCCCCAAAAATGACTCAGCGGAAGCATACAAGTATTGGGGTGCTACAAATTTGGTATCACAACATAAGCATAGAACAATTGGATTTTCATAAATAAACTTTTATTCATTCTTAGAAACAATGTTTACATTATTAATTAGTGCGGAAAACGGCCCATTATAAACAAGTGGTCCCAATACATAAATCAGAGTCGTCTATGACCATGCCATGCCTTTGCCTTGCGCCTCCAAAGATAAGCTATCACCTTAAAACCTGAACATACATGCTAAAAGGGGTCAGCTTACGCTAGTGAGTTCATAGGTTTATTTAAAAAGAGATATCAGTACACTGTTTCAAATTTGGTTTTTGATGATCATTACGTCTTGCATAATGTCATAAAGTTTATGGTTTCAATTCATAAAAGGATTTCATAAAAGAGATTTCATTAGTGGACCATAAGTAGGGTATATGTACATTACAACGAATATAATGTCATATATTGAATCTATTACGCTAGCACTAAGTTCATGCAACCGAAGCTACGACAGTTTATGTATGCACAAGGAAGTCATACAAATAAGGATCCCATGACGAGTGTTTATCCCAATACACTCGGTCTCGACATGCTATATGTTTCGCCTTGACCCAAGCGGGGTCAACCGAACAGAGGAGTCACCCTCAATAGATCTATTTATAACATTTGTGCTTCCCAGCAGGAATTGATGGTTCATGAAGAGGGAAATTTGGGATCTAAGGTCTTAGGCTAAGCTGCGTAATATTCTAGGTCAAAGATTTTGGTGTGGTCCTTAAAGCATCTAGGTATGATGTATCTTAAAACATATCAATCAAAGGGCATAGTATGCATAGAATGCAGAATTTTAGTAATTAAATCATTTAAGTAAAAATGAGCATGTATCTTCCCCCAAAACAGTTATAAAACAAGTAAAAGTAGGGGCTATGAAACTCACCTTGGCCATGTGCAATATGAAGTCTAAAGTGAATTAGATCAATGAGTGATAGTGCACGGCTCCGACACGCAACCTAAGTAATATGGCAATTTAGTCTTTATGTTTAAGACTCGATAAAGTTTAACTAACTTTTTAAGTTTTTAAATGTTTGACTCGTTGTTGTTGTTGTTGTTGTTTATGTGGCAGCGTTTATCTTAAAACAATTTACAAGGATTTGGGTGGATCTCGGCTTAGGAGGGATGACATGGATGGAAGTCTTGAAGAAGGAATTACGACTTTGGTTTAATGGTGACCAAATGAGAATACTTGGAAGGGTGCACGCAGAAAAGATATCAAGGATGAACAAGACTTCGGTTTGATGATAACCGAATGACGATGTACGAAAGGTATATACATTTATTAGGACTTTATCAGACTAAGTGGATATCATAGGCGAAGGAAGTATATATGTACCCGTGTATATATAATTCATATATGTTTATGTCGTTACTAGTAATTGTATAAAGAAAAGTTTTAAGTACAATTCAACTTGTACACTTTAGTAAGTTTCTAAAATGCATCGATATAAATGTATACATTTTTAAAAGAATGGTTACGCCAAAGAAATAATCATGTTTGTATTTTAAAAATGATGTAAGTGTCGATATAATTTATTCAAATTGTTATGAAAAATATATAGTATATTTGTAGCAAATTTTTGGCGTAACTCGGGTGTATAATCTTTTTGTCCGAGGTGACTAGTGTTAAGGTTTTATAAAGGTGAATTTTTATCAAGTTTAAATAATCAAATTTAGTATTGTAAGTCAATGACTAAAACTTTATATTTCCAACCATTTGGTTTAGAGGCATGAAAGTATTTAGTTTTTGTTATAAGTAGTGCAAAATACTCATTTATTTAAACAATCATACTTCAAATTTTGCTTAACGTTTATATACTCATTAATTGATTTGCGACTTTAGTTTTTGTAGTGTTGACGACATGGATTATAAATTTCGAGGTGTCGGGCTAAATAATCATTTATGTATATACAGTACTAGTTATATGGGCCTGTGGGGCTGTGGCCCAAAATGAAAATAACCAAATATTAGAACCCCTTGTTTAAGTGGGCTTTGGCCCAGTCATACAACTGTGAAACATCATGTTTTACTCTTTGATAAAAGATTTTGCATTTACAGTCTTTGTGAAGCTGTTTTGGACGCCAAGGCTCAAAAGCAAACGTACCCTTATGCAAGATTTAAAACTGACATCCATCTTTCTCGTGGGTATGTCGGGATACTTTGACACAAGGATAGCCTCTTTGGTTTAGACGAACCAATACTCAAGACCCACTTAATTTGCACAGCCGGGGTTGTAATGATTTTTGACGTGAGGAATGTTAACAAGTACCTAGGTAAAAAAAAATGAAAACTAACCAGACTCTTACGAGTCTCTCTCGAGGTCTACAACTAAAAATATAGCAACACTCTCGGGGTGTATTAGGTGACTTGAAAATTTTCAGCACGAGGAAATGCACTCTAGGCGTTTTGAATAGACGTAATATAACACCAAGACTAGGCTAAGCCTACTAGTTCCTAAACAGCCAACGGGAGTAATGGAGACTATATCGACTAGAGATTACCAAGTTTGGTACGCCCCGTGACTTGCCACTCTCTTGATGACTAGGTCGCATAAGTCGACACAACCAAAACAATATCCTCGAGTATTTCTACCCATATCCGAGGTAAGAGTTTCCCCAAAGCAACACCCACGGGGTGTTATCTTTTCTCAGTCGAGGTAAAAACAAGAAGAAAGGATACACCAACTGAAGCAAGTGAATTTGTCGAACCAAAAAAAAATATGTCAATAGCCACCGAAAAAGACTAGATGTTTTTAGTAAATTGAACCCAAGACAAATTCTTAACAAAGCTGATTACCACCAAGTATATAGTAAATTTTTAGGTTTTTCTTATTTCTTGTGTCTAACGACGGCAACAACAACAACAACTATATTAACAATTTTTCACCAGTTATAATTCCTTCACCAACATTTGTTCATTCGGTAAAAATAAATAAACAAATACATAATTAATTTCGACTTTAATCAATTTAGTAACAAATATTAGTTAAGAATAATGATTCTTACAACAATTTATTGGTACCGAGATGAGGAGGAAGATCATACGCGACCACCAATGGACTCGAATCTCTTGAATTTGATACAATTGAAACTCGAATTATACCTCTAACACTTCAATTGAAAAAACCCCTATATCAATTTTGAAAAGCCCCTTGACTTGAGGAACCCTAATTTTTGTATGAACCCTAATTTCTGTATGTATTTGGGAATGGGTGGAGACTCGCCTGGAAACTAACTTTATGGATGTACAAAGGGAAAGTCTTGAGCCCTCTTTTTCCTCTTGGTTGAGTTGATTCACCTCTCTTGGCTTATGTCCTGCTCCACAGCCACGACTCAAAGGTTCATGTGAGGTCTATGATGTAGGATTTCCATTTGAGGAGGATGAAGAAGATGATTTTAGGCTTTGACTTTCAAAAGGAGGAGAGATTTCCATTTTCATGTTTGTCTTTACTGGTTTGTGTCGACAAGGGCTAGGAGAGGAGGGAACAGATAAACCAAAACGTGGGAGAGAGAGAGAGGGATATAAGTTTTATTTCTTTTGTTTTATTATACGAGACAGTATAATCGGTACCCCGTGTTTTGTCGAATCCTTGAGTAAACGTACCTTCCCGGTACCCGAGAAATATAGAAATTATATTTTCGGAGACGATTTCTTAAACGTAATATTATGACACTTTGTTTACGTTGAAATTGGATTATAACTGTTTGCCGTTATTAATTTGGTGTCGGTATGCGTGCGGTGCCGTGACTTTCTGAATTCACGAGATAACTTCTCGTTTTCTTTCGTAAATTATTAGTGATTGATAAAAAGTGTATTTTTCTCTTATCTCAGTATTTATTTTTTTTTGTCTTGTATGCTACTGCACTGCAGTACACGGAATAACTTTTCGGAACAATGGATTAAGCTTATGTATGCTTACATATTAACTTGGACAATAATAAATTTCACAGATACTTTGTGGGCAAGTATTGTATGTGCGGTGTCTTATTTTTAAAGAAATGAATGACCTCTCATTTTTAAATTTTAGATATTGGCACTTTGTCGGAAAATAATTCTTTTGAATTTTCTGACGTGATAAATATTATTATAATAATCCGGAAATTTTACGGGTTGTTATATCATCGATGTTAACAACTTCCACAGTACCTGAAACTTGAAAAGAGATCTTGAGAAACTGAGAAAACTTTAGAACAAAACAAAAACGAAAGACTTAATGAAAATCCTAATAAAACTCCCCGGTAGCGGCGCCAAAAACTTGATGCAGGTTTGACTGACCAGGTTTTAATATTTATAAGTGTCTCGTTATACCTATGGTCCACCCTAATGCACTAACGGGCAGTGTACCCGATTGTGTGTAGTGTAGTATTCGGTAAAACCGAGGTCGTCCCAAGAGCTATGTGAGCGGATTCTAATTAAGTCTAGGTGTCACAAATTTTAATAGGATTTAAGATGGAAACGATTAATTAACTACTAAAGCAAGAAACGCAAGAAAGCAAATAAAGGCGAGGGTTGTGATCAATAGAGGAGAAGTGTGCTAACCTAGTTACTCATCCTATCATGTTAAGTTCACGTTTAATTCCTTCCATCTGCTTCAAGTGGGGGTTTAAGTAGCTAGGACAACATTTGGTCAGTTCGTCCTAACCTATCAGCAAAGGTTTCCACCGGAGATCAAGCTACTACCCTTGAAAGTCTAGTTGTTTTTAGTCCCCTAAGCCAAGTCATTAAGTTCCGCTACATGAAAGATTCATAACAATGAGTGCCCGGGCGCTAGCATCTTAAACACTCATCCCTAACTTCTTAAGTTCATCCAAACGGTAGGTGATCAGTTGGTCAAATCGCACAAGCTAAGAAGGGTCGTCAGTTGGTCAATTCTTACCCTTCCCACTCAGTCTACCTACTTAGGGTCAGTTGGTCATATCTCATAAGCAACTAGACACTACCACCATTCAAAACTACCGAAACAAGGGTAGCTACCACCAAACTATGCATGCATACACTAGAAACAATTATACGGAAGCAATGTAAACATAAACAAAACAATTAAGGAATCATAACTAGGCTACCACCAGAGGTGCTTAGCCACTCATATTAACTGAAACAATCGATTCAATGTTTGACATAATGAAATACATGAACTGAAAGTAAAAGAAATGATAAATTGCTAATGCTTATCGTTAGGGAGTGATTTATCCTTTGGAGATGGCTCCGTATGCTCCTCGAGATCTGCCTCCAACCTCCTACCCACGTTCTCTGCTTTTGTGTGTGGAGTGAATGATGAGAAATTCAGAATTTTGGGTGGTATTTATAGGCCAGATCTGGTTATGGCGTAACTTAAGTTGAGAGTTACGCCGTAACATCCATTTCTACGTATTTTGCTCTGGAAAAGCTTGCAGCGGCGCGGAGCATCATTTGACCTAATTAGTTACGGCGTAATCCTAATATGGAGTTACACTGTAATCTTCAGTTGAGTTGGTTTTCTAAGTCACGCTTCTGTTACGGCGTAATGTGAGAGAAGAGTTACGCCGTAATTACTTCAAAATAGTCATACTATCATATATCTTCAATAAACTCTCCAAATCTACGTGTCATTAGCTCTAATGCTCGTAAATTACCTGAAAGTGAAATATAGAGGAAAACCAGCGTAAATCCATATAAATGTTTTAAAATACGAGCATTATTGGGGGAAATTGACACTTAATAGTTAGGACTATTTGATGTTATCAAGAGTTTAACTTCACTAGTCAACAAGCTTCTTTCACCGGCGGAGAAATCTTTGCACTTCGCTTATACACTTCTTCTGACACTAAGCTAGATGTCAAGTCCTTTTGCAAGGGTACAACCACTCCCACACACAATGTATTTTAAGGACTAAAATACTAACCACTCACACTCACAAGTTTAAGATGGTTTGGTACAACAATGATGTATGAACAAGACTAGATCATACAACAACAAAACAAACAAGACTTCCAACTATTTGTTGAAGCTTGAATATGCCTTGATCTTCTTTGCTATAAAAGAGGATCACTATAATGATATGAAACTGAGTTTGAAATGTTAGAGAGAAGGAATGTATGTGATTATACTAGAAAGGGATGAGAAAACAATTTGGGTTGGCTTGCTATTTATAGCCAAAACAGCCTGCTGTCACGACGGACCATAGAACCATAAAAATGGTTCCGCCCGTGTAACTTTTTGGTGCCGCTAGGTCTGACAGCAAGATTACCAAAATCTTACCAAAGTCAACCAAATCTAACCAAGATCATGTAAGATATGTAGAGTCCAAATCTACACAAAATATCTTATGAAATCATCTAGAGATTTCAATGATGCACCACAGATGTCATATGTTGTTTTCTATTTTTAGAAATATGTTAAATGTAAATACATATGTAATGTTTTGTTTTAAGAAACTAAAACATGCTTGATCTAAAAATGTTAACATACATTATGGTTTAGAGGGATATCAAAGTTAATCGATATATTACTAATCAAAATGTAAATGCTTGAGTAACGAAGATATTATTTAAGGAAAAGCTTGTTTTAATATTTATTAAATTTGACAAGCTTTATGCTTTACAAAAATTAAATTTACTTTTGTCGTTAACAAAAAATTAGGTAAAGATCATAAAATATAAATAACGTTTAATGACGATATTTGTATTAACATATATATCTGTCATCATCTTTGCAAAAATATGTTCCTATCTATTTATACTTTCTGAATCGGTACAAGAAAAGGTTGTGTCAGTTCATTTGGTCAAACAGACATGTCCCTTAGATCTTGTAACTGTCTAAAACGTTTTTTGTAACTGGCATTGACTTTTTTATCCGATTTGACTTTTCCTTCTGGTTTGACCTTTTGGTTTGACTTGTAAGATTGGGATTAACCACTAGAAGAAAGAATTCTAAAAGATATAAAAGCGGCAATGATGATAGAGAATAACAAGTGGTTGTGGCCTAATGAGTGGAATAATAAATTTAATGAGCTGCCAAATGTAGAAGTGCCAATTATTAGAAATTCAACTGAAGACAAAGTTAAATGTCAAGGAAGAAATGAAAAACTAATAAATTTCTCAATAAAGAATGTTTATGAAATCTTTGGAAGTCAAATGGTGGAGGTAAATTGGAATAAGTTTGTTTTGTACTCACAATGCAATTCAAGGAATGCTTTTTTTGTGGTTATCAAGACTAACTACTCAAGATAGACTTATGGTATGGATTGGTTAAGCAAATATATTGTATCCTTTGTGCAGTAAGATAAATGATTCACATGGTCACCTATTCTTCATTTGACAGTATTCTGAGAAAGTTTGGAAAAAGATTAAGGAAAAGATAAAAGGAGGTAGTATGTCTAATAATTGGAGAGTCATTATCGATGTGATAGCTAATGGTCCTTGGAATAATTCAATATGTAACATATTGGATTTAACATACACATCAAACCATTAACACAAGAGGCGTACAAGATGAGTTTCTAGAGAGAGAAAGGGTTAGAGGTTTGGGAACTTTAGTGAGAGAAAGAAAAATCTTATTATGAGCTCCAACCCTCTACCTTGGAAGGTAGAGAGTATTTATAGTACTTACATAAATCGCCACCTACGGGCTGTGGATCAAGCATACAGTGGGTAAAGACCCGTCCGTCCTCCACGGTGTTACAAACTAAATACTACTTAACTTGTAATAATCTACGACTACGAGCTTTCTAACGATTACATATACTTGAGGTGACCGACTCTTTAATAACTGGATTTACTAAATCCTAACAATCTCCCCCTAAGGGAGGTCACCTTAAACACACATTAAAAATTACATTGAATACAAACAAATATTACATTATAAATTGTTCTTGCATTCTTGATGTAGGACTTTGATCTGAAGCTCGTAGTCATCGATTCTTCATTATAGCATGTTTGGTTAATCCAAGTGGAGGTCTTTATCTGATCCTCATGATAATGAGTTTTGAGCCAGCTTTGAGATCATCAGCAATCATAAATCTCTGACTCATCCATTGTGGTGTTGGTATTATGTGATGTTGTGACTTTTGGACCGACATGCTCACATTCTGGATCATGATTTCTTCTCATCAGAGTAGCAGAAGCTTTCGTCGATTCATGATATTGGCAGCAGCGTAGTAGAAGCGTGAAGTGAGAATATCAGAGTCATTGATGCACTAATCATGATTTCTTTAGAAATGAATGTATTGTGTGAGCATGCGGCTATGGATTGACCGCATCATTCTGATCAGCTGCAAACGTCGGGCGTACCTGCATACAACAGTTAGCAATAAAGTGCATGAAAGTGTCTTTGATCACTTTCGTTGAATTGAGGTACACGGCCCACGGTTCCCCGTTGATCAGTACAAGTACTGCCTGTGAACAGGTAAAATTCCGAAGAATTTCCTTGACAGGGTTTCGCAGCTGCTCTAGCTGTTCTCAAACCGGAACGTCTCAAAGAAGACAACACGGAGTGAGTGAACCAGCGAATTGAGATTCACTGATTGATAAAAAGAGATTTGAAAAACAATCGAGTATTGCTCAATAGAAATTGTTTTTGCTATACAACGAAGGTTTTAATGAAAATTAATTATCAATCATACACACCTTTTAATTTGAAATATCTGTACACGGTCGATGTGCTAAAGTAAAGAGTTTTTAAGTACAACGACTGGTTTTTCAAAGGTATCCGTCAATCCATAACCTGAACCAGGATTGATTCAAATGACTGAATCGCCCCATTGTTTCTATTCAGTTGTCACATGGTTGATCTATTGAATAGATCTCACATGCCACCTACCAGGAGCTTGTTTGATGTTGGCTCCAGAAGGCTTTCCATCTTCATTGTGAGTATGTTTGCATATCACTCAGATGTTCTGGCAATACCACAAGGATAATGCGTAGGACTCATAAGATATAATCTCTCTTTCCACATTGTGTGAAATAGAGAGTCTACATTGACAGTGTCCTAAGGAGATTTATTTGATGATCTTGTGGCTCTAGACTCAATAGTGCATATTTGGATCCTATGCCGGAGACTAGGGAGATGGTTCTTCAATATCAACAAACTCTAAGAGAAAATCGATAGATAATGTCGGTTCCCCGTGAGAATGAAACAAGCCCTTTTAAGAGGAACTTGAGTAGCTTGGGAAGTTGTAGTGCAGTGCGTCACTGGGTCCATGACGTCTTTTCTTCAATACCGACGTTACCTTGGTAACCATCAGTAGCATATGAATTGAACCCGGTTTCTGCCCTAAGGTTGAATAAATGGAGGGCTATTTCTTTTCACCCTTTTCTTATTTCATTTATGTTTCATTCTTCAAACCCTTCTGTGCTTACCAAGACTTCATAACCAGAACCTTGTTGGGTTTATTCCAGTTCTAGCTCAGTCTCAGTCTGCACTCTTCCCATTTATCGCTTTTCTCCTTTTTTCTCATCAAACCTAAGGACTTCTTTACTATCTAGTGGATTGTCCCTGGGTAGATCCCTCCGGTTCTGGCGGATCATGGGAACTAACACCTAACCTTATCTTCCTTATATCACCATACATAACGTAAAGTTGGTCGGTCTATTTGGTATTGTTCATCTGCCATTGGTACCAATTGAAAACCATTTGAAAATCAATCCAGATACTTGTGATATATTATCAAAACATTTTGTACCTGAATTGTTTTTGATAATTTTAGAAACAGAGCTCCCCCTCAACATGTGCATCATGCATCATTTTGTAATAGAAATAATTTTCATCTTTGAGGGGTTGGCTTGCTTCTAAGAGTAGTTATATGAAGAATGTGGTTTTCAAAATAGTTGCCCCCCTCAATATGTGCATGGAAATTTGAAAATGTTTTACACATATTAGGAAACGACTGCACATTGAAATAAATTGATCACGTTTCAAATCTTAGTGGTTTAAGATAGATGCTCCCCCTCAACATGTGCCTAGAAAATTTGAAATCGTTTGGCACATGTGGGAAGGAGAGCTTGTACATCCTTATAAAACCATTTATCAAATTATCAGATTAAATCCAATTTAAATCACAAATTCTCCCCCGATCACAATTACCAAATCATTTGAGATTTGTGATCTCTGTAGATTTAAATTGATTTTGAAAGCTTTTAAGGAGAATTGTGACTTGATTATGAAAACGTTTTAACTGATAAGGATCGGATTTTGAGACTTTAAACTCCATTGATTAAACATGCATGATTATCTTTTGAAAAACAATTGTATGACAAATAACCTTTTGATTTAATTGAAATCATTCTCCCCCTCAATCAATGACATAAGTTGTTGATTGAGATATATATATTTTGACAAACGTTAAGTCCAGATGATTTTCAAAAATAGAGTCCGAGTTATTTTTTCAAAGCAATTAGTTTTCATAAGATAGTAAGTAATTGTTTATAGAATCAGAGCATGAGATTTGAAAACCAAGATAAAGCATGGCTCTGTTCTTTCTTTGAAAAATGGGTTACTGCCTGAAATGACAATAAACCATTGTTTCACTTTCTCTCAAATTTTATTTATTTATTTATTTTTTATTTCTTTATTTTTTTAAGAAACGATCTTATGTATATTCGAAGAACATCTAAAGACCCGTGACATTATTTGAAAGTCAACATAAAGTCCGTAGATGATATCGAACAAAGAAAAACATGACAAAATAACAATATTTTTGGAATTTTTCAAGATTTTTTAATTTTTATGGGTTTTTGAAAGTTTTATATTTTTTTCTTTGTTTTTTTTTTGAAGATTTTGCAATTTTGTTTTTTGCTTTTTGAATAGATATTTACAAGAGATCGATGAAGGAAAACCTTTTACTCCTCTTCTTCCTCTAGAAGACGTTTGAGTGTTTCCGGTTGTAGGCTCTTAAGACCAAGTCGTGGAAGGATAAACTCAAAACGTTCTCTAGGAAGATCTTTGGTGAAGATGTCTGCTAACTGGTATTCAGTCCTTACAAAATAAAGTTCCACCACACTGTTTTCTATTTGCTCCCTGATGAAATGATGTCGTATGTCGATGTGCTTTGCTCTTGAGTGTTGTACGTTGTTGCATGAGAGAGCAATAGCACTTTTATTATCACAGTACAGAGGGATTTTGTTGAATTCAAAGCCATAGTCAGATAATTGGGATCTCATCCAAAGGATTTGAGCACAACAAGATGACATGGCTATGTATTCAGCCTCTGTAGAGGAAATAGAAGTACTCATTTGCTTCTTTGAAGACCAGCTCACAAGCTTATCACCCAAAAACTGAGCACCTCCAGACGTACTTCGACGAGTATCTTGACATCCTGCATGATCAGCATCTGCATAGGCTGTTAGTGACATACCGGTGTCCTTCGGGTACCAAAGTCCCATATTGATGGTTCCTTGGAGATATCGAAAGACCCGTTTAACTGCTTCAAGGTGCTTTTTGGTAGGCTTAGCCTGATATCTAGCACACATGCAAACAGCGAACAAGATGTCTTGTCTACTAGCTGTGAGGTACATCAGGGATCCAATCATACTGCGATATTTCGTTTGGTCTACCATGATCCCTGAGTGGTCCTCATCTAGTTTAGTACTCTCTATCATGGGAGTGTCAACAGGGTCACTAGAATCAAATCCAAATTTCTTTAAAATCTCATTAGCATATTTAGATTGATTTATAAAAATGCCTCCAGGACTTTGTGAAATTTGTAATCCTAAGAAAAATGACATTTGTCCCATCATTGACATTTGAAATTTAGAACCCATTTCAATAGAAAAACGGTCACACTCATTGGGGTCAGTCGAGGCAAAGATAATATCATCAACATATATTTGAACGTGAATTAAATGTTTGCCTGACTTCCTGGTGAACAATGTCGGATCAACTGCTCCTTTGCTGAATCCAGTGGATAGAAGAAACTTTGATAGCGTATCATACCATGCCCTTGGAGCTTGCTTTAAACCGTAAAGAGCCTTCTTCAAATGATAGACGTGAGTAGGATGCTCTGGATTTACAAAGCCTTCAGGTTGGCTGACGTATACGACTTCTTTAAGATCTCCGTTAAGAAACGCCGTCTTTACATCCATTTGATAGACTACCATGTTCTTACTTGCAGCATTAGCCAAGAAGATTCTGATTGCCTCGATACGAGCAACAGGAGCAAATGATTCTTCAAAGTCAATACCCTCCTCTTGACGATATCCTTTTGCAACCAATCGAGCCTTGTTCTTTAAAACATCACCATGCTCATCAAGTTTCACTTTGAAGATCCACTTTAGAGCAATGATCATAGCACAATCTGGAGCAGGTACTAATTCCCATACATCAAGTCGATCAAACTCATGAATTTCTTCTTGCATGGCATTGAACCAGCTGTCTTCATTCATGGCAGTTTTGACATCTTTTGGTTCGACCTTAGAGAGTACGAAGTTGAAGAAGCACCATAAGGCATCGGTTGCAAGTTGTTTCCGTGTGGATACTAGTCGAGAGAGGTTTCCAATGATGTTGTCCAATGGATGATCATGTGTCCATTTTCTGAGGTGTTCATGTGACTGTTGTTGAGGAACTGATGTAGCAGAGTCGATATCTCCTGATAAAGATGGTTCTGATGATGATTCAGGAGCAAATACGTTTTCAAATGGAGCATCTTCGGGAGTAGCAAAGGGGTTAACTTCATCATTGATGCCAGAAACAATTCCATGATGTACATTCGATGATTGATGATTTATTGATGAGACAGAGTGATCAGCAGCAGACGCTTCTTGACTTAATGATATTGAGACTGAAGGGTTGACTTCATTCACAGGGATAGGAGCAGCCTTTGTTGATGGAATTGACATTTCATCAGCATTTGGTTCATAGTGTTCATCAAACATTGGATCAAACAATTTCTTTAAATCATCTTCTGATGGAGGTACATAAGGAGTTGTTGGAGAGGGATTAGAAACAAGAGTAGAACTGATAGGACTACTTGATGAAAATTGAGTTGCGGGTCCAGAACTGGTTTGTCCTGGAGCCATTTGACCGGTCAGCTCATCGAACGTAACGTGAATTGTTTCCATGATATTTAGGGTTCTCTTGTTGAAGATTCGGTAACCTTTCTTGTTTGGTGCATAACCAACAAAAACTCCAATATCTGCCTTTGCTCTTAATTTACCTAAGTCTTGACCGTCATTCGTTGGATAACACAAAGCACCAAAAACATGAAGGTAGGAGAGATCAGGTTTTCGTTTATGAACAATTTCATATGGAGTTTTTCCATGAGAGGTATGAATAAGGGAACGATTTTGGGTGTTGCAAGCAGTGGCAATGGCTTCAGCCCATAGAAACATTGGAACCTTTGAATAAATTAGAATTGTTCTTGCGGCTTCCACAAGAGTTCGATTTTGTCTTTCAACTACACCGTTCTGTTGAGGAGTTCGTGGAACACTTCTTTGATGACTGATTCCAAAAATTTCATAAAACTGAATTAAGTCTTTGTTAACAAACTTTGTGCCATTGTATGTTCGAACTATTCTAACAGTATTGTTGAGTCGAACTTGTAGCTGTTTGATAAGTTTGATGATGACATCTGGAGTTTCATCCTTTGTCCTCAAAAACTTTACCCAAGTAAATCGAGAGTAGTCATCAACAACGACTAAAATGTATTTCTTCCCATTTATCGTTTGTACTCTCATTGGTCCGCACAGATCCATATGAAGGGTATGAAGAACTTCCATTACTGAGTTTGTGGGTTTTGGTTTGTGGGCATATTTTGTGCTTTTACCCAATTGGCAAGCTGAACAAAGATGATCTTTTTCATATTTTAATCTGGGTAAGCCTCTGACAAGATCCTTTCTGGAAAGGTTATTAATGGTGCCGAATTTCAAATGATTGAGACGATGATGCCATAACCATGACTTTGTTTTTGAAGCCTTTGATAGCAAGCAGATTGGAGAAGACTTCATCATGTCTTCGATAAAGATGGTGTATAGGTTAGAACCACGAGTACCTCTTAATAATTCCGCACCATCAAGTTCTCTAACGAAGCAAGTATGTTTTCTAAAGGCCACTTCTAGATCGGAATCACAAAATTGACCAACAGAGAACAAATTATGACCAAGACCTTCCACATAATATACCCTGGAGATTACACTTTTGCCAACTACATTATAACCATAACCCATAATTGCTCCAAAACGGTCGTTCCCGAATCTAACAGTCCCGATGAATTTACTCACGAAGTTCATGAGCCGCGACCGGTCTCCAGTCATATGCTTGGAACAGCCTGAGTCCAAGTACCACAGAACGATTTGAACGATCTGCAGTTGAACACAGACAAGAATGGATAACTGGATAATTGGGATCCCCATGCAAGAATAGGTTCCACTTGGTTAGTAACAGTGATTGGAACACCCACATCAGAAGTAAAAACAATGGAATCATTAGAAATAGATGCATTGCTAGTGTCCATATTTGACCTATTCAAAGTATGTTCAATTCTTAAGGGAATAGTTCTACCCGTAGGCATCCATTTTCTAGTGGGCATTGATTTAGCAACTTTAGGGCAAAGTTCATTAATCTTACGGCCAGTAGGTATCCATTGATAACCTATATTACTAAATTTCCTTCCTGTGGGTTTCCACTGTTTTCTAACTTTCTTTCGCCTTTGCCTTTTAGCCTTCTTAGCTTGAATTTTAACCTTAACAGTTTTATCAGGGCATTTAACAGCATTAGACAAATCATTCACACCACATTCAAGATTAGTAACAGAAACCACGCAATCATCATTACATGTTTTGCCAAAAGTAGCAGAATTCGCATTAATTATAGTACGCTTAAAGCTAACACTAGAATCAACACAATTCATTTTATTCAACTCAAACTTAATATTCCTAGGGTGATCTTCTACTCTCTTCCAATGCACATTCTTAGCTTGCGAGGTCCTATCTTGCTTGGTATTGCCTGGAGGCTTTGACCCGCTTGCTTTAATGTCACTGATTACTCCTGTAGAGGGAATTACGGGAACATTAGTTGATTGATCTACTTTTTGCATTCCTGAACTAGTTGTGCAGGGATCTGAACTACTTGAAGGCACATTATTGTTCACTTTCTTAAAATTGGGCATAGAATGATTTGAATGCTTGGCACTAGGCATTGAATAAGGCATCACAGTTTTACCTTTCGCACCTAAGGATTTAGGACATGTTGCAATTAAACATTCTAGCAGCTCTTGAGATCGTTTGGCCTGAATGCAAGCAAACCTAATTTCTCTATCAAGAGGTTTGTTAATGAAATCCTCTTCTACATTCTCACGGAGACATTCTAGACTATCCTTAAGGTGAGCACAATAGTCATGAAACACAGGTTCATTATTCCTAGGATGAGGAGGAATGTATTTAACAGTCACAGTGTATTTGCAGTCTGAGGATGACTTTGATGCAACATTCTCATTAAAAACATGTGACAATTTCCCATTTTCCTGACTCCTCAGATTCTCAATTTCTTTTTGTAAAGACGTTATTTTTTCGTTGTTTTGGTCACGAGTGACTTTCATTGAATCATATAACTCTTTAAAGTGTCGTTTAACTTTTTCATTTTCCTCTAGAAAACTCTCGTTTTCCTTTTGTAAGGCATTAACTAAGTTTTGAAGATGAAAAGTTTGAGAATACTGAGAATCTAAAGGAGGAGGCATTTGGGATCCAGTCACATTGTTCTTTTCACCCTTTAATTGAGAGATTTGGGCTTTCAACTTGCTGATCGTGTTACAATGAGCTCGAATCTGTTCATCACGTTTGCTAATTTCAAAACTGCATCAAATTCAGGAACATCCAAGGATGTCTTGATATTTGAGGTTTTAACATTTTCTTTCAGATGTTGATATTTTAATTGAAAAGCAAGATGCTCAACTTCCAATTTAGAAAACTGTTTTACCAGGTTATCAAGATCATCATGTTCAACTTTATCATGCAGTTTAGAGTTAGTTTTTTCTAGCTCAATGACACGATCATAGGAGACTTTCAGAGCAACAGATAATTCATGAAATTGAGAAGCATTAATGGAACAATTTGTAGCAGTGTAAAACACATCTTGAGCAATACATTCAGAAATAAGATTCTCATTCAAGGTATGCAAGTTCTTCCTCTCAATCTCATTATATTTTAATTCTCTCTCATAGTCACTAACCTCAACAATCATCGCATCAAATTCATTTTCCATTTCTTTAATATTTAAGTCCATCCCCTTTTTAAGACTCTCAAATTGACCTTTTAATTGTTTAAAGAAAGGCATGATCTCAGTTAAACAGCATTCTTTAGTTTGCTCAAAACCCCTTTCCCCTTCAGTTATCCCACTGGGTGTGATCCTTTTCTTACAAGTTTTCTCAAAATCAACAAATAATTGAAAGATAACATATTGACTGATTAAGGTCTTGCTTTTAGTGGCAATAGTTCTAGGAACTAAATGCATTGGTGTATTTGGAGGATACACAGTCGTTGAAGGCATTTTCCTAAGGGGAGGGTTTGTTACAACAAGATTCTCTGCTTTTTGCTTATCTAAATCCTTTTTCCAGAACACTTGTTCGGGTGTTAACAACGTTTGAGGCTTAAACTTGTTCAAGGAGATCCAACTTTCCTTTTTGTAATCACGGGGTTTGATCGTTATGTTATTCTCTTTACATTCAGGATCATCTAGCTTCTTATTCATTTTCTCCCTAGATGCATCAACTAATTTTCTATCTTCCTCAGTGCATTCAATGGAACTAGGTTTCTGTCTAGGTTTAAGAATCTCATTACCATCATAGATTACATTATGGGCAGGTCTAGCTGATGAGTGCTTATTCACTCATCATTTTTACCCATCTAAGCCCACAAAAATGTCTAAAAACATGAAAATATAACCACTTATGCTGCAGATATCCTTGAAGTGTGTTTTTATGTGTTTCAGGTACAAAGGATCGAAAACAGGACCAAAACGGACAGAATTGGGCTCGGAATGGAGAACGTGCTTTGCAGACAGAGCCGGAAGATGATTTTCCACATTTTCAGAGCCGGATTACACATTTGGGAGTGAGCTTGGGGAATCAGACGAAAAACCTATCCCCAAATCCAAATTACCAATTTACCCTTCACCCGAGCCCAAAATTCCCAACTTATCCTTAAAACGTATTTCATTTAAAACAATCATTTTCACCTTTAACCATTTTTTCTTACAACAATTATTTTTATTTAAAACCAATTTTTATTTAAATTATTTTCTCTCTAAAAAAAAAAAAAAAAAAAAAAAAAAGTTTTAAATCAAAATCATTAAAATACTTAATGTATTTAAGTAAACCTTTTAAACATTTACCCATTTAAAACCCTTTTAAACCAAAAACCCATTCCCTTTCTTCTTATTTCCCAAACCAGAAACACAAAGATGCCCTGCTCCCATTTGCCCGCCAAAACCCCAACTCTCTACCCCTTGTCTTCTTCTTCCCTGTCTCTCTCAAGACCTGGTCCCCAGCTCACCCTCCCCCACAAGCACATGGGTCATATGCCACCTTGGCAATCCCACAAACACTCATTGGATGTGGATAAGAAGCCAAGAATGGACGGCTGTGATCTTCTCCTTGGTGCCCAAGTTGAAATGGATGGCTTAGATGAATCAAAAGAAACACAAATGCATCCAAGAGCTCATTGTCTCGTGAACAAGCCACACCTCAAAGACTTGAAGACCATTTGGACTTAGTATAAATAGTAGTACTTGTAGCCATTGAAAGGCATTAGGTTTTTAGTATTTTTAATTTAGTTTTCTGTTTTTCTTTAATCCAGTTGTAGTATTTTTAATTTGAATGAAAAAAGTTTTGTTTCTCTCAAAATTCTATTTACAGCTTATTTTGCTAATAAGCACTTGAGTGCTTATTAGCTTATTACTCATTATATCTCAGTTCAAAGTTTTGATTTAAGCTACACTTTAGTTCTTGCAAAAGAAAATCCAAGTTTAGTTTCTTAAAAATCAGTTTTAAAAAGTTGTCTACCCTATTAAGGGGTGTTTGGTTTTGGCTCAAACTTGGGTCAAAACCCATTTTCACCCACTTTGACTTTACAAGTCAAAGTGGTTTTAAGGTTTAAAAGTAGTTTTGAAAGTAGTTTTATTGATTTAACAAGTTTAGTTTAGTTTTGAAAACAATACAACTCATATCTGTTTCTGTCCTGTGCTACTGAACAGCAGCTTAGCTGCTGATTTAGAAGCTTTTTACCAGCTGATTCTCATTCAAAATTTTTCCAAAATCACTTTTCTCACATCTTAACTTGCCCATATCAATAGTTATTTAGTTTATTAGCACTTAGTATCTCTTAGGCTTAGTTTAAAGAGCACTAGAAAATCTGTTTTCACCAAGTCAGTTTCTGATTTTGCGGCCTAGGTGCTCCCACCCACTCCATTCTCAGATTTTTAAATTGCTTAATATTAGGCCTTAGGTTCTAAAAGTTGGTATGCTTAATCTAGGCTAGGTTGCCAAGTCATAAGTGATTTTGGTTTATTTTTCCAACAGCTTATTATAGCTTATTTATAAGCTCAAAGAACACCCCCTGTAGGACTGTTCCTGTCCCCACAGTAGCAATTGCAGCCCATTTTTAGCTTATTTAGGTATCCCATTTTAGCTTATTTAGTGTACCTTAGTGCTTATTAGGTGCCATAGATTAGGAGTGTTAGTCTTAGTTTAACTTTTGCTTATTAAGTGCTTATTTTGTTCTCATTTGCCATTTTAACTTAGGATCTCCTCAACTGCTTCTTCCCCCTTTTTAGTTACATAATCAACTGCTTATTTGCTTATACCATTGGTTTCTCAGCTTATTGTAAATGCATGCTAGCTTGTTGATTAAACTTTGCCTTTAAATTGCTCTTGCAATTGCTTTTTGTCCCTTAAAAATCTGTCTACAAGTGTGTTTGCTTGCTTCTGTCATACTAGCTGTTGGAAAAATAGCAGTTGCAAAACTGCTTATTCAAAGGTTTTGTAAAAATTGTTTTCACAAAAAGTGTTGGTTTTGATCTTATAAACAAGTTGCAAAAAGAAAAAGTTAAAAAAAAATTTTGTCTTGCAAAAAGGGTACCACAGGAATCGAACCTGGGACCTTCTGCTCACAAACCCAACACACAACACATAACCATCACGCCCTAGGGTCTTTTCAGTTTTAATATTGCACCATTTAATATTTAAGTACCAAAACAGTTTTAAGCTTACTAGCTTATTTAGCTTTTTAAGTGCTTATTTCATAAAGTAGTACCACATTTTTTTATTTTTCTTAAAACCAGTATTGTCCAAAGTATTTTTAGTGAAATTTTCAGATTTTTCCAAAATCATTTAGTATTTTTTATAATTAAATTAGATTAAATTAGTTTTTAAATCATAATAAATAATTTAAAAGTCGAAAAAATACCCGGCTTTTTCCTAAAATTATTTTTAGTCGTTTAGAACGTAGGAAAATTAGTTTCACATCCTTAGGCCTTAAATTGCATCATTTTCACTTTTTGAGGCTCGGGATTAGCCCGGGTTTTCACGTTTTTGCATATTATCACTCTAGGACTTAGTGTAACTTAATTTTATTGTTCCGTATGCTTAGTAGTAGTTAGTTAATCATTTACTTTGTTCCCGTAGCCTTAATTACTTTCCCTTTAGTTAATTTGTAGAAAACGTAACCAAAAACAAAAACCCGTAACATCGAGCATTTTAATAACAAACCTCAAACGAAATTCTCAATTCACACCTCGTTGGGAAACGACCCGGATATCCTTATCCGGTATCACATATCACACTCACGGGATTTGATTGACTAACCTTTTTCCTAAAAGGTTTTCGATTCGATTCTCGCGTTTATTTTGATATTGATATTATTATACTATTTCATCCATACACACCACCCTTAAACCTTCATTTCCAGCGAATCAGTGTCTGAACCGTTTTAAGTTTCTTACGGTTAGTCATTCACAAGTGGCTAGCTTGTGTGAGTAAACTTGACGTGTTTTCGGCACTGAATCACTAGCCTTTTTAACAACCTCAGGATTAGGTTCCACAACAAGGGGAATGCTATGCTTATCGCTTAAAACTCTATGCTTAGTGATCAAGTGAGCAGTCTGAATGGTATTCCCTTGTACGTACAACTTATTTTCAAGCTTGTTTTTCAAAGTTTTTAGATTGGAAAAATCATTCAAAAGTTTTGATTCCTTAGAATTGAATTCTTGCTTAAGCATTTTAACATTTTCTTGAAGTTCTTGTTTTTGCTTAGCAGTTTTAGAAAGCTTTTCTTGTAAGGATTTTAACTCTTGTTTTAAGACTTCTTCTCTAAAGTTACTTTTTCTAATAACTGTACGCATTTGGTCATCCATTTCCTGCTCACGGGTGGTCAACTCAAACTTAGCACGTTGTTCATAAATAGCAACTTGTTCTTTATAGGCATTCAGTTCAGAGATAACAGAACCATCAGGGGCACATGCAGTGTATTCATCAAGACATAGTCCTCATTGACTGCGGAAGATGCATTACTTGGTACAACCTCACTTTCACTTTGCTTCACATATTGATCATATGGGCCAATATTGCTATTACCCTCATCATCAATATCTGATTCATAAGTTTCAAGATTTTGTACTTTATTATGCATATTTTGCTCATCAACATCATCATATAGTTTTAATACCTCTGAAATGATTTTGTCTTTGGATGGATTAGCCTGTTATGCTGGAGAGACCTTTGGAGAGACCATAGGTGAGATGCTAGCCATGAAGATTGTTTGGGCAGTCGGTTCATCATCGACATCAGAGTCAAATGCATCACAGTCAGCTACTTGAAATGCATTTTGATGATTATTACCTATCTCCTGAATTGGCTGTTCATCAACATCAGCATCATAGGTTCGGGCATTTCCCTCAGCAAGGAACAATAACTCCTCTTCATCCAAAGCTGCTCCATTATCCTGAGCTTGCACAAGCAGCATCTTGTCTCTGAAGTATTCTGCATTCTGTGGGCGTTTTGGAGATGTGCAGTTCCTAGCAATATGTCCCTCACCACCACAATTGTAGCACTTAATTGGCTTTGCTTGACCTTGATTCCCATTCCTTCCCCTATTCTGATTTACCCCATATCCTCTACCAACTCCACTTCTTCCCTGTTCATGCTGCCTTTCTTGAAGTGGTTGTCCCATAATCTTTCCATCTCTGACAACAGCAAGATTGTGTAGATTGGATGCAGTTCTGATCTCATTGTTAGTGTGAAGACTGTTGGTATGTGGACCGAGGTCGGTTTTGTTTAACCATAAGAGCCAGTTGATTAATGAAGTGACCCATGACGCATCAGCTTCACTTGCTTGAACCTCAGATCAGGAATGAGTTTGTGATTACCATTACCCGTGGGTATGACTTGAGATGCTTTGGTAGTAATACCAACATTGGTGTAGAAGGCAGTTGAGTCATTTGACGAACTGGTTTCTCCCTTCTTAGATTTGAACTGCTCAAGAATCCTTTTTTCAAACATTGCATGTCTCTCATTCTGAAGAAGGAAGGCATATAGTTGCTCATAGTTTGTGTCCTTCAATCCTTTGGTTAGCTTCACAGAGGTGACAAACTTGTGCCATTCGGGATTCATGTTGTTCACAAACTTCGAGTTCAGCTGAATGTTTGGCATAGTCATTCTGATGTTCCTCATGTCATTCACAAGCTTGTGGAATCTCACGTAGTATTCATAGATACTCTCATCTGGTTTCATCTTGAAGTGCTCAAACTCATCATACAGTTGTGATTCTCTGTCTTCTTTGGTTAATTCAGAACCTGAGAGAAGCATCTTGACATTATCCCAAACTGCCTTGGCTTCAGTGTTGTGATTGATAAGCTTGTAGATATCTTTTGGAAGACCCTGAAGTATAATGTTAGAAGCCCTGATATCAGCATCAAACCTCTTTTCCTCCTTATCATTGAGCTCATCATACGTCTTTGGTCTATCTATTCCATAGATCATTGTTCCATCTGCAGCTGTATCAATTAAGTCTCTTGTAGTCTCAATCTGATAAGGTCCTTCATCAATAGACTTGAGAATGTTGACTCCATTTTCCTTTCCAAGACAGTACAATCTGATTCGTTGTGCCCAAGAGTCGTAGTCAGTTATGTCAAGCATAGGTGGGACGAGTATCGAACCAGCTGCTTGAACATCCTCGACAACAGTGGAGATAATTGTAGGTACGTTGGTAGACATGTTTAAAGATTACACGGGATTTTATAACTCAATGATTAAACCGAGAAATAGATTCTTTCACGGGATTTTACTAAATCAAGAGAAAACCGTATTACAAACAAAAATTCAACCAAGTCGCTAAAAAGCCTTGAAGCAAGTCGCTAAGCACCAAGTTGCTAAGTATTATGAAATCAAGTCACTATAATGCCAAGTCGCTAAGACACAGTCAAGTTGCTAAAGAACAACTCGCTAAGATCCAAGTCGCTGAGAATTATGACACCAAGTCGCTAAGTCGTCAAGTCGCTAAATAGCAACTCGCTAAGGTCCAAGTCGCTAACACCAAGTCGCTAAGAAACTTAAGTACAAGTCGCTAACAAAATTGAAAGCAAGTCACTACCTTCACCAAGTTGCTACCCGTAGTGGAGAATCCACTAAGTGTACTGTTTGTCGGCTTGTCTCAAAAGACAAGTCGCTAGGACCAAGTCGCTACCAAAAAGCACTACAACTCGCTACTTTTTACTGAAGCAAGTCACTAAGATGAAATTCACTACGAGAACCAAGTCGCTACCAAGAAAAATTTCAAAAACACACTTTTCAATCCAAAACAAGCTCAACCACAGTGATTCAAGCTTACCAAATCAAAACCCAAGCACATACAATGATCCTAAACACAAAAGTACACCCAAAATTCAAACTTTAACACTAGAAATGAACCAAATGATGCAAAAACCACTAAACCTTTTCAAACTCAAAAACCATCTAAAAACTACTAGAAATCCAAGGATATGTAAGAGATCATCAAAACATGGCTCTTGATACCATTTGTAACATATTGGATTTCACATACACATCAAACCATTAACACAAGAGGCGTACAAGATGAGTTTCTAGAGAGAGAAAGGGTTAGAGGTTTGGGAACTTTAGTGAGAGAAAGAAAAATCTTATTATGAGCTCCAACCCTCTACCTTGGAAGGTAGAGAGTATTTATAGTACTTACATAAATCGCCACCTACGGGCTGTGAATCAGGCATACAGTGGGTAAAGACCCGTCCGTCCTCTACGGTGTTACAAACTAAATACTACTTAACTTGTAATAATCTACGACTACGAGCTTTCTAACGATTACATATACTTGAGGTGACCGACTCTTTAATAACTGGATTTACTAAATCCTAACACAATAAGAAGTGTGTCGAATAGAATGGCTATAGCTACAGTGGTTTACTTTA
Organism: Chrysanthemum makinoi; assembly: GCA_910596185.1. NCBI lineage: Eukaryota > Viridiplantae > Streptophyta > Magnoliopsida > Asterales > Asteraceae > Chrysanthemum > Chrysanthemum makinoi. The sequence goes on from OU343224.1 coordinate 6,009,750, forward strand.
TATGGAATGAGAAAAATCAAAGAATATTATCCCAAATACAAAGAAATGCATATACTATGATAAGACTTTATTGAGAGTATTCAACTGCAACTTATGAGTTTGAAGGTAAAAAAGTCAAATGCTATAATCCAAATTAGTATTAGGATGTTCAAATGAGAATTGCTTCTTAAAAGGAAAAGGATAAGGCTCTGAATGTTGCAGAAATAAGGAACTGAATGAAGGTTGGTATTATAATTGTGTGTTTGGGAGAAGCATGAAGCTAGGAATAGCGAGTCATGATAGGTGGGACTACTTGGTCCTAGCTGTGCTTCTCCAAAACACAGAATACTAGAACATAAAAGTTCTTTGATTACTAGTAATACAGATGGCCTGATAGTCTGATACCTTGTCTAGAATTCTATAGGCATAAAGAAGGTTTCCTGCAGAGAATGGTAGTGTTTGGTTATGGGGTTTGATGGTGTATTCCCATAGAGTCTTGCTTAGTAGCTGATGATGCCTAATAGGTTTCTTATTCTTGTAACAAAAATGGGAGGACGTAGTTGCAGTTGTGTTACTAGACCGAGAGATATATCTAGGATATGTAGTTAGTTTTTAATGTTAGGTTCTTAAATAGGAGAGGTGTTGTTCCATTTGATATGAGGCCTTTCTATAGGAAGAGGTAAATGTAGTCTTAAATGGGTGCAATAATTATTGGAGGTTTGGTTGGATTGAAAGGAAGGATAAGGCCTTGTACTGTATGTACTCCTTTTCTATTTGTGTGAGGATGATATTTGCATAATAGATGTGGAATGCATACTTTCAGAGGGCAATGTAGTCCTGATTTGGTGAATTTGTGTTAGAATAGCAATGTTTTTTGTTTAGCATTACTTTATTTAGTCTTGTTTTCTTGTAGAGAGTTGTCTGATGTGGTATGTCACCAACAAATTCTGTGTTTGCAGTTTGTTTTGTACGTATGATTGGAGTTTAATATAATTCACCTTTTCACCAATTAAAAAAAACTTACTGGAGAAATACCTCGAGAGCTAATTTTGTTTTTGTTGGTGGGTTTTAATTTGTCCAATAATCATCTCAATGGGAAGATTTTATAGAACATTGGTGACATGAAGGAGCTAAATTCTCTCAATTTATCAGAGAATAAGTTAACATGGATGATCCCTCTAGGCATGGCAGATTTGAATTTTCCGAGCCATCTATATTTTTCATATGACAACTTGTCATGACGAATTCCAATTGGAAATTAATTGCAGACCCTGACTAATTGCAGACCCTAACTGATCCATCAATATATGCTCTTAATAGAGATCTTTCTGATGTTCCACCGACAAACAATTGCTCTAATCATGTAGACCTAACAACCACACCATAAATGAACAAAAATAAAGCGTCAGATGAGCCTATGGTATTGTTTTACTTGGACATAATTAGTGTGTGGTTTTGTAACAGGTTTTTTGGGGTACTATTGGAGTTTTGGTTGTTGGCCTTAAACGTTGGATCTATGGTCTATAACGTGGTCAACATATACCAAGTAAAATAAGAACAATGAATCTATAAAAGCTTTAATATTGAACCTGTCATCTTTATACAAAATGAAAGGGTACAAAGTAAATGTTGTGATGGTTCATTCCATTCAACAGACATGTCCCTTAGTTTATAACTGCTTGTAACTGTTTTGTAACTTTCAAGAAACTGCCAAGTTGACTTTTGTGTTTCTGACTTTGTTTTTGACTTGGGTCGAATGGGTGTTTGACTTGGGTAGATTAGGATTAACCCAATATTCTCCCCCTTAATCACAATCGCTTTGTTGCAGATCTTTGACTCGAATTAGTTGTCTCATTGTAAGGAATTTGATCTTCGGTAGTGCTTTTGTGAGTATGTCATCCTTCTAAAATTCTCCACTTATGAATTCGACTTTTAAATCTTCTCTTTCGATGCATTCTCTTATAAAGTGGTATTTTATATCAATGTGCTTACTCCTTCCATGAAATACAGGATTCTTCATTAGTTCTATGGCAGACTTGTTGTCGACCATTATTGTAACCTTTTCTTCTTGTGTGTGTGTAAGCTTGCTTAGTAATCTCTTTAACCATAATGCTTGTGTTGCTGCTGCTGCTGTTGCTACAATAAATTCGGATTCACATGATGATAGAGCTACTGTGGCTTGCTTTTGTGTACTCCAGCTGATTGGTGATTCACCATAGTAGAATGTAATTCCAGTAGTTCCTTTTCCTTCTTGAGTGTTGACTCCGTAGCTACTGTCACTATAACCTTGAATCCGGTTTCCTCCATTGTGTTTGTAGGTGATTCCATAGTCTTTTGTTTCGTTTACATAGCGTAGTACTTGCCTTATAGCTTTCATGTGTTGTTCCTTTGGTTCTTTCATAAAACAACTAAGTAATCCAACGGAATAACTTAAGTCGGGTCTTGTATGTAGCATATATCTTAAGCATCCAATTAAAGTTCTATATTCAGTTGAGTTGATCATTGTTTCTTCAGTGTTCTTTGTTAGTCTTGTTCCTGGATCCATAGGTATTAGAGTTTCGTTGCAGTCTAGCATTCCAACTTCCTTTAGGATCTTGCTTACGTAGGCGGATTGTTTATTGATATGTCACCTCCAGTTTATGTGACTTCAATTCCTATGTAGTAGGATAATAATCCTAGGTCACCCATCTCAAAATTTTCTTCTATTTGAGCTTTGAAATTGTCTATCTCTTCTTTTGGTGTGCCAGTGATGATTAAATCATCTACAAAGACTCCTACTAGAAGTATTGAGTCCTTTGATCTTTTCATGTAGATAGCTTGTTCCAAAGCTCATTTCTTGAAATCTAAAGACTCCAAGGTGTTGTCTAATTTTATGTTCCATGCACGTGGTGCTTGTGTTAAACCGTATAGAGCTTTTATGAGTCTGTAGACTTTTCCATTATCTTTTATAAATCCTTCGGGTTGTGTAACATACACTTCTTCTTTTAAGTCTCCATGCAGAAATGCAGACTTGATGTCAAGGTGATGTACTTCCCACTATTATTAGCAGCTATAGCTAATAGTAATCGGACTGTTTCCATTCTTGCTACAAGTGCAAAGACTTCTTCAAAGTCTGTGCCATGCTCTTGTATGTAGCCTTTAGCTACTAGTCTTGCTTTATGCTTGACTATATTTTCATTAGCATGTTTTTTGGTCTTGAATACCCACTTTAATCCAATTGCTTTATGTCCTTTAAGTAGAGTGGTTAGTTCCCATGTATTGTTTCTGTTGATGTAATCTAATTCTACCTTCATTACTTCAATCCATTTATAATCGCTTGATGCTTCCTTGTAGTTCTTAGGTTCATCTTCAACCAGTAATACTTCCTCAGGTAATACTTCCTCGGTGTGATCGTATAAATCATTTAAAGTTCTAAAACTTTGTAGTGGTGTATGATCAAAGTTTGGGTGTAAATTTATGGTTGCGTTTGAATTACTTTGATTGGTTGATCGTACTGAGGTAGTTGGCGTAATTTCAGAGTTTACTCGTGATGAAATTGTAGATGGTGTGCGAAGTGTTTGTGAATGTGAGGGTGATTTTGTTGTTGATGTTGCATATTCATCGTCATCATTGTTAGGGAAATTGTTGTCTTCTTCATTTGGTTGGATTTCTTGTTTCTGATATTCATTTGTGGCTTCAAGGTTTTCAACTTTGAAGTCAAACCATTAAGATTCATCATTAGTGTGCTCATTCAAGTAATCCTTCCAATCCCATGCTTCATCCTCTTTAAACTTCACATCTCTACTAACACATATCCTTTGTATTGTTGGATCAAATAGACGGTAAGCTTTTGATCATTGTTCGTTTCCTAAGTATACCATTCTGTTGCTTCTATCATCTAACTTCGTCAGATGTTATGATGGTACCTTTGCATATGATATGCAGCCGAAAACTCTTAGATTTTCTAATTTTGGTTTTCTTTGTTTGATTACTTCATATGGAGTGATGTCTTCTAAGGCTTTTGTATGAATGCTGTTTAGAATGTATATAGCATGTCTAACAGCTTCAGCCCAAAAATTTTAAGGCATGTTGGTTGCTTTCATCAACTACTCCATTTTGTTGCTGGAGAAATACCTCGAGAGCTAATTTTGTTTTTGTTGGTGGGTTTTAATTTGTCCAATAATCATCTCAATGGGAAGATTTTATAGAACATTGGTGACATGAAGGAGCTAAATTCTCTCAATTTATCAGAGAATAAGTTAACATGGATGATCCCTCTAGGCATGGCAGATTTGAATTTTCCGAGCCATCTATATTTTTCATATGACAACTTGTCATGACGAATTCCAATTGGAAATTAATTGCAGACCCTGACTAATTGCATACCCTAACTGATCCATCAATATATGCTCTTAATAGAGATCTTTCTGATGTTCCACCGACAAACAATTGCTCTAATCATGTAGACCTAACAACCACACCATAAATGAACAAAAATAAAGCGTCTGATGAGCCTATGGTATTGTTTTACTTGGACATAATTAGTGTGTGGTTTTGTAACAGGTTTTTTGGGGTACTATTGGAGTTTTGGTTGTTGGCCTTAAACGTTGGATCTATGGTCTATAACGTGGTCAACATATACCAAGTAAAATAAGAACAATGAATCTATAAAAGCTTTAATATTGAACCTGTCATCTTTATACAAAATGAAAGGGTACAAAGTAAACGTTGTGATGGTTCGTTCCATTCAACAGACATGTCCTTTAGTATATAACTGCTAGTAACCGTTTTGTAACTGTCAAGAAACTGCCAAGTTGACTTTTGTTTTTTCTGACTTTGTGTTTGACTTGAATCGATTGGGTGTTTGACTTGGGTAGATTGGGGTTAACCCAATATTGGTATTCAAGAAGCAAAGGAGACAAAAGCTTTTCATGTTTGTTGAGGTAACAATCGACAACATACATAATGCAGTCACGATGAGAGTTATCAAGTTAAAAATGCTAACTTCTATTATTTGTAATAACAACACCGAGAACTTAGGATATTCCAAACAGAACTCGCATAAACGAGTTACCAAACAGAGGACATATGAAACAGGGCCCATACCAACACCAAGATTTTAGTTGTTTTAACTACAAGTACATGTACAACACGGTTGTAATCTTATCCATTTCAGATGAATCAAATGTTTGTTACTGATTCAATTTAGGTGGTGATACATAGTCATTAGCTTATAATTTACATTAATCGTTTGATCCATTTCAGTTTAATTGGTGTGTAGGATCCACTATAGACACCCAAACAAACCTCGATGAGGCGGTAAAGTTTAGCTTTCCGTTTCCCACATGTTTACGAATTAAATTAATTGTTTCATAAAGGGAATGAGCAAACATATTATGTTTCTTTTCCCACAATAAACACAACCACTTGAATAAAGTTTATAATGGAAGGAACATCTCGTTTATAAAGCATTTCATCGAGCATTTGCCGTGTTGTATCAAGTTCCTCTCTAAAGCATAAAATAACTATAGTTTAGTCAATTTAGGGAATCCAAAACTCAAACACACTTTGCTAAAGTTCAACGAGAAACATGTTTTAATTTCTAGTTTTTCTTGTTAGTTAATACACTAATACATTGTGTTAGGCAAAAAGCAGTAACCAATCACAACGAATGAGTAAGCAAGTAATCAAGGATACAAGGGTTTTTATGTAGTTTAGCCACTCATGGGTTTTCGAAACTCCTAACGGCTCAAAGCTTACTCCATATCCCTAATTATTAGTAGGTCAAAACCACTGGGTTACCTTATATGTTAACAAATATGATACATATTATATTTGAATGAGAAAAAGTTCATTAAACAAATATGTCACAAGCAAGATTCGAACACGGGTCATCAGCATAATATTTTAGGATTGTAGTAAAAGCTTAGGTATTGGTTTTAATTTTTAAGTATTTCATATTGTTCGAAATTTTAATTTTCATAAAAGTAATTAATCAATTTGATTCGTATCATACTATTCTATAGAACATGACACCCGTTGTCTGCATAGAGATACACAAACTTGCTAAGGATGTTCCCTACTATTATTTTCAGAGTTTCATGCAATCATTAGTTTTTAAACCATGGACTCTATAATATGCTATCTCCCACTCATCTTAATATCGATCTATTGTTGGTTTTATGGATATAAATTAGTAATCGTGAGTTAGGATCGAACTCGAGACTACGTGATTGCACACTTTACGTATGAGAATTTAATTTATAATAATTAAATGTAAAATGTTATATTTAGTTATTATTTACACGAAACACATAACGAACGTTAAGTAATTAATCGTAATGGACTAACGGTCGTTAAATGTTAAAGAAAGGACTAAGTATGAAATTAGATGTCAAGTAGGTTTTATAAACCTTATGGGTTTCCATAACCGATCGGTGGGGGGTTACCATAACCCATTCAAACCCTAACTTGGACTCTAAGTTTCTTTGGGTATATATACAAGGCTTAGGGTCTTTGTAAATTATCTCTTGTACACATAATCTAAAATCTAACCTTGTGTGTGTTTTTTAGTCCATACGATCAGTTCTTAATCCCTAAGGGTCGATCCATTTAATTTTCCTTAAGCAATCGTTTTGTGTTCTTAAAACTAGCATTACTTTAATTTTTTATAGTACGTGTGTACAAGAACGTGGTACTTACACACTATTGTAAGTATCTTGGATTGAATTGCAAAAATGGTAAGGGGCAATTCTTATATTCCTATAAACCCTAATTAGGGTTCATCTCAATTGCTAGTTTGGGAATTGATTCTTGTTGGGCTAGAATCAAAAGGTACGGATATTTTATGTTTATGTTAACTAATTATTCATTATAAGTTCCTATACGCTTCCGCATGTATCTTTGATGTGTATTGTATTTTATATACGATAGTCATGTTATTAAATTCCAACAGTGGCATCACGAGCTTTGTTTAATGAGTAATTAATTACTAAACACGTAAAAAACAGATATTGTATTGTGTTTGATATGATTAATTCTAGGGTTTTGGTTATTATTTGAAAACCCTATTTTTAGGGTTAGGGCTTTTGCCCTAATTTCTCTATAATTTTTTTTAATGGCAACCCTAATTTTTTAAAGTCAAATTATATAAATTTTTTTTAGGGTTTATAAAATTGTTTTGTTAATTGATATCTAAACCTATAATTATATATATGTTACGTGAATTAATTTGTGAATAATTGTATTGTGTCATGGAATTGTATGCGATCGTGTGACTAATTGAATAAGTGTTATGTTATATCCATGATGAGACATGCTTGTTCGTCATGGATTGCTGCTTGAATTATTAATTGTTAAGTTATTTATCACATGTATGTTTTTTGATAATTTTTGAATTGAGGAAGACTCCAATATATATTAATGAATCAGTTATGTGCAATTTGGTATAAATTTGACTATGGCTTACGCATTCGATTTATCGATGTATGTGGCTCACTTGTCTTATTAAGTGAAAGCCCTAGTTAACATATACATAATTTAACCTATAATTGATTGTTAATAGGTTTATCAAATAAGTTGCATGTGGCTACTTGTTTACGCATATTAATTGTTAGTTATGTGCGCATTGTTTTAGTTGTTTATTTTTTATTTTACTTGTTTGTTTATTATGTTTGACAAGTTTTAAGTAAAGGGTAATTTCATGAAAAGAAAAATAAATTGGACTAAACAATGGTAAAATTTGATTTATTTTTGAATAGTTAAATTTTCATGAGTTTAATTGAGTGATGAGTTTTGTACCAACAGTGAGAATGGCTCATCCAATTTTCACAAACTATAAGAGGGTATAAGGAGGGGAGCGCATTAAATTGTGACCCGAAAGAAGGAGCTTATTGCTTCGCGCTAACAAAATTCTCCGCTTCTTTGTGCGTCAAATTGGAGTTACCAAGTAGGCTATTTTATGTACAAAATCATCTTAAGGGCGAGTTAGCTTTAATTCCATGCGCTACTTTGTGGTAATTATCCGAAACACTAAGTCTTTGGACTTATGCAAAAGTATGATATAATGGACGATAATTAAAGGTAAATTCATTGATTGGTGAAACCAATACCTCAATCAAAACTTTGTTAATTTAATCTTTTTGAATTGGTTAATAAAAAATTTTGTATTAAAACTTATGCTACAAGATGAATGCATGACATATTTGTACATATTTGATTTGACACCATAAATCAAAACTATCACCCTTTTAAAATTAAGTTAGTGCCATCTAGTTAAAGGAACACTTGAAGTTTCAATTTACGTCATGTGAGAACTTGGCGAGATTGTGATGGAAAGGTAAATCTTCATGTTAAGTGAGACCTCAACTGGACACATTTGAAGTTTTAAATTAGACGACTTAAATTGAGTAGTAAGTGAGAACTGGACTCAAGGCACAAGATGGGGATAAAACATGTTTACAATTGCAATGTTGTTGGTAATGTAAATCCCATAATGATCTAGGAATTGGAAAAGGTTTGCCAATTATTGTTTGACAGATTACCTTATTATGTGCTTTCGTTACTAGCAGATCAACTGATGTAATGGAACTATGATAATTTAGATCATAGTTTTTCGAGAAAATTCTATGGTTATATGTTTATTACCTTGGGTATTTTTATTTTCTTGAAAAGTTGTATTATTGAAGATACTAATATTTGAACTTTTTTCTGTAGAAATGGCTCAAAACGATAACACCACATTAAGTTCTATATTCAAAACTTTCCTTGAGCAAGAAAAGTTGACTACCTTACAAAATTTCAATGATTGGCATCGCTCTTTGAGATTTGTCTGTAAAGTGGCTGATAAATTGGATTATTTGTATAAGGCCTGCCCTGCTGAACCCGTAGCTGACGCCTCTAATGAGGAAAAAGCGGCGTGGAAAGTTGAAAACAAGCGTCATAATGAAGTGCCTTGTTTGATGTTGGGAATGATGACACATGCTCTCCAAAAGCAGTTTGAAAATTTCTTCCCTTTTGACATGCTCAACAAACTTAGAAAAATGTTTGGGAAACCACAAGGTGTTGAAATCTATGATTTGATTGATGCACTTCACAGCTGTAAGCAGGGATAAGGTAAACCCGTAAGTGCACATGTGTTGGAAATGAAGGGTCGCATGGACCAACTACAAGCACTTGGCAAAGTCTATGAACAAGATATTGCTATGAACTTAATCAATATGTCCCTTAATAAGGACTTTAATGGTTTTGTTCGTAATTTCAATATGCATTGCGTGGGGAAGACAGTAACTGAGTTACAAACATTGCTTATTGATTATGAGAAGATGACGAAGAAACCTTTTCATAGTAATATGGAGAGGTCGTCTGATCTACTTGGTCTAATTCATACTGATGTGTGTGGATCACTTAGACATGTGTCAAAGAGAGGTGCTAGCTACTTCTTAACCTTTATAGATGATTTCAGCTGTTATGGTTATGTTTATTTACTTAAGCATAAACATGAGGTGTTTGACACATTTAAGGTTTTCAAAGAAAAAGTAGAGCTACAATTAGGAAAGAAGATTAAAGCTCTTCGATCCGATAGAGGCGGTGAATATTTAACCCAAGTATTTAAAGATTACTTAGCTGAGAATGGAATTGTCCAGAATCTCACATCTCCATATACTCCACAACAAAATGGTGAATCTGAGACAAGGAATCGTACATTGTTAGACATGGTGCGATCAATATTTAATCTTACTATTCTGCCCTTATCCTTTTGGGATTATGCTTTAGAATCTGCAGCTCGTATCCTAAATATGTTTACCACCAAGAAGGTTGATAAGACACCATATGAAATATGCCATGGTAAAGCTCCTAACTTGTGTTATTTAAAGGTCTGGGGTTGTGAGGCGTATGTTAGACGTGACTCAGCAGATAGACTCTAACAGAGATCTGTAAAGTGTATCTTTGTAGGATACCCTAAGGAAACTATGGGTTACTACTTTTACTATCCAACTCAAAATAAAGTAATTGTTGCTAGGTATGGATATTTTCTTGAAAAGGATCTCATATCTCAAGAATTCAGTGGGTGAGTTTATGATCTGTAAGATGATCATGAAGATGCGTTACCTTCTGAAAATACTAACTTACTTCCGGTAGAGCCTGACAGTCTGGGTCCTCCACTAGAAGTTGAAGTAATTCCCATTCGTAGATCTGTAAGTACTACGCGTGCACCTGAACGTCTATGTCTTAACGTAGAAGTTGAGGAAACTATATTAGGGGATCTTGGAGAGCCTGCTAATTATAGAGCTGCCATGGCTGATCCTGAAAAGGACAAATGGCAAGCTGCAATGAATGGGGAAATGCAATCCATAAATAAAATGAAGTTTGGGAAGAGGTTGACTTACCTCTAAATGCTAAGGTAGTCGAAAGTATATGGCTCTATAAGAAAAAGACTAACATGGATGGCAATGTACACATCTATAAAGTTCGTCTGGTAGCTCAGGGTTTTACTTAAACATATAGGGTAGATTACAAGGAGACCTTTTCTCTTGTAGCAGATATTAGAGCTATCAGAATTCTCATAGCTATAGTAGCGTACTATGACTATGAGATATGGCAGATGGATGTCAAAACCACCTTCTTAAATGGTCGCTTAGAGGAAGACATCTATATGAAGCAACCTGAGGGGTTCGTGAATCCACAATTTCCAAACCGTGCATGCAAACTTCAAAGATCCATTTATGGATTGAAGCAAGCATCAAGGTAATGGAATAAGGGATTTGATGAAGAAATAAAAATGTATGGATTTGTTCAAAATCTTGATGAGCCATGTGTATATAAAAAGTTAGTGGGAGTGATGTAATTTTCATTATCTTATATGTCGATGACATATTAATTATGTGAAAAGACATTCCATGTTTGCAAAGTGTTAAGGCATATCTTGGACAGTGTTTTTCCATGAAGGATTTGGGGGAAGCTGCATACATTCTGGAATCAAGATCTACAGAGATAGATCAAAGTGGTTAATTGGTTTAAGTCAAAGCGCTTACATTGATAAAATATTGAAGAGATTCAATATGCAAAATTCCAAGAAAGGATATTTTTCGATGGAAGTAAAGCATGGCTTATGTAGTGATATGGGTGCTTCAACACCTGCAGAGGTGGCACGCATGAAGAAAGTTTCTTATGCTTCGGCAGTAGGATCTACCATGTATGCTGTGAGATGCACAAGGCCAGACGTGGCATTTGCTCAAAATATGACCAGTCGATATCAACAAAATCCAGGTGAACTTCACTGGACTGCTATTAAACATATTCTAAAGTATCTTAGGAATACGAAAGATATGTTTCTAGTGTATGGTGGAAATCCAGATACAGAGCTTGGTGTTACAAGTTTCTATGATGCGTCCTGGCAAAGTGATAAAGATGATACAAAGTCTCAGACGGGTTATGTCTTTGTCATTAATGGAGGAGCAGTAGACTGGAAGAGCCAGAAGCAGAGTATGGTAGAAATGTCTGCAACAGAAGCCGAATACATAGCTGCTTCAGAAGCTGCAATGGAGGCTATTTGGATTAGGAAATTCATTTCAGGGCTTGGTGTTATGCCTTCAATTGAATCATCTATTGATATATATGGCGACAATTCTGCTGCAATCTTATTTGCAAATGAACCTACAGTCATGAAGGGCACCAGACATTTTCTACGGAAGTATCACTATGTTCGGTAACAAGTCTGCGAATGTGAAATAAAACTATTGAAATTTCACACAAATGACAACTTATCTGATCCTCTCACTAAGGCTTTACCTAGAAGAGCTTACTGAACTAGCCAATGGCATTAGACTTCGCATGGCTAATAGTTTCATCCATAACTGTGATGAGTATTTAGATAAAGGATATTGTAAACATTTATTATTTTATGATGAAATAAAGTATTGATTATGTTTATGTTCATTCATAATATTGTTGTCCTACATTTTCATGTTTAATCCATGAATAAATAAGTTATTATAAATCGTCCGTTGCCGGTTAATGGTATGGGAGTATCATTAAACTAAGACAAATCTGAGTGATTTGGTAGAATATAATTGAAAGTATATTGATGTGTTGCATGCCAATTTCAGATGATATTGAATTAATTGAATATAGAACTTATCCTAACTACATGATTTTACTTTATGGATACTGTTATTAAGTAAATCATGAATAGTTATCCTCATACTTGAGATACCAGATTAGTGTCATGAATGTAGTGCATTTCTGTGGAACAACTTAATGCTGAACGTAACTGGTAGTCATAAGGGTTGTTTCCAGAAGTGTTGCAAAGTTTATGAGTTATTTTTGTAGTCGAGATAGAATTTGTTCCTTCAAATTTATATTAGAGTTTAATACTGCTGGGGCCCTCGTAGGGTTGACAAGATGTTTGTGCGGCCGCACCCATGATCTCCCTTGAATATGTTCAGAAGATTTGGTAATCTTGCAGAATCACTTACAATGAGAAACAATATGGTTGAATAAATAAATTGCTTAATTCAATATCTTTATTTAACATGGTATTAGAAATAAAAGGATAATAATAATGAGAAATCAATAAAAGGTTTTCCAGGAGCCTTACTCGAGTCGTGCTAGAGGCATCGAAGTGTTAATCACAATATCAAGATATATAGCTGTTGAATTTGCAATTCAATATCTTTATTTAACGCTAACCGATGTAATCACAATATCAAGATATATCCAAGTGGGAGCTGTTGGTTTTATGGATATAAATTAGTAGTCGTGAGTTAGGATCGAACTCGAGACCACGGGATTGCACACTTTACGTCTGAGAATTAAAGTTAGAATAATTAAATGTAAAATGTTATATTTAGTTATTATTTCACGAAACGCATAACGAACGTTAAGTAATTAAACGTAATGGACTAACGGTCGTTAAATGTTAAAGGAAGGAATAAATATGAAATTAGATGTCAAGTAGGTTCTATAAACCTTATGGGTTTCCATAACCGATCGGTGGGGGGTTACCATAACCTATTCAAACCCTAACTTGAACTCTAAGTTTCTTTGGGTATATATACAAGGTTTAGGGTCTTTGTAAATTATCTCTTATACACATAATCTAAAACCTAACCTTGTGTGTGTGTTTTTTAGTCCATACAATCGGTTCTTAATCCCTAAGGGTCGATCCATTTAATTTTCCTTAAGCAATCGTTTTGTGTTCTTAAAACTAGCATTACTTTAATTTTTATATATGCGTTATGTACTGAAAGGCGTGGTACTTACGCATTATTGTAAGTATCTTGGATTGAATTGCAAAAACGGTAAGGGGCAATTCTTATAATCCTATAAACCTTAATTATGGTTCATCTCGATTACTAGTTTGTGAATTGATTCTTTTTAGGCTAGAATCAAAAGGTACACATATTTTATGTTTATGTTAATTAATTATTAAGTATACGTTCCTATACGCTTCCGCATGTATCTTTGATGGTTATTATGTTTTATATATGATTGGCAGGTTATTAAATTACAACATCCGTATAAATTATTAAATTAAACATTTGAATCTTAGCCTTAACTCCATCAATTGAGGCAAATTAAGCACGATACTCTAAAGTTCATGATTGACCTTTTAGAAAAGGGTAAATGTTTTAAAAAAATACTATATTTGCCATTATATATTTTTTTAAGTAGCGAATAATTTTTTTGCTTATAGGGGTACTTTTTTTTCAAATTCTTGCTTTTTAAGGTACTTTGTGACATTTTTTCTTTAAAAAATCGTTTTAGCTGGAAGGGGCAAAAATGCCTCAAAAAAGACAGAATTTGAAAGAAAAGTACTCGTACAAGCAAAAATATTGTTCGCTACCCAAAACACAAATGATGGCAAGATCATACATTTTTAAAATATTTGCCCTTTAAGAAACAGTTTGAATCCGTGCGTGTCATTCCTTGCTAGCATCCTGAAGCTTAATCTTATTAATTAGTGATGATTTTAAGCACATTCCGAGCCTTCGGAATATCTTTAATCCACCATGGAAAAGAGATTCATTCAATTTGTTTTATCAAGCTCAAGTTCTGTATTACGCATGAACAACATGCTAACAAGATAATGGATTTTGAGTTTTAATAGGTTATTTAATGTCATCAACCTATTTTAACACACTAATATAAAATTTGGTTGTCTCGTCATAGCAAAACAACTAAAATGATGCTTAAGTCGCTGGTTTGTATTGTTAGAACTGGTCAATTTTGGCAGCTGTATGGTTACAACTAAAATGATACATTTGTATATATATATCTGTAGTGTGTTTGCATATGATATACACCGATTCATAGCAAGAGACGGTCCTTTTGTTTCTAGCTTAATCAAGTTTGATCATGGGAAACCGAAGGGTGTTGTTCTCTACCAGTTTTCTGTAATCATCATCATTGTTTCTGTTGGAAAAATATTTTGCAAAATGATTTTTTGCAATTTTTTTACACTATTTAATATATGTAGATGTTATATATATTTATATTTCTTGGTAGCTTTGCGTTCTCCTTGACGAGAACTTCGCAACGAGCTAAAATGTATCAAAAATGGAGTTGAAATGAATGAGATATCGTGTCTCAAAGTGAGGCACTTGAAACACAAAAATTAGGTTTTGGAAGAGTATCCCACATCGCCCAAAGAAGGAAATGAAAGCATTTTATAAGGAAATCATGGTATTGGTTATCAAAATCTTTTAGTTGGTTTTACTCCAACACCTACGTCAGCCTTGCGAGGGTGTAAATTTCAGTTTCTGGGCCAAAATGGGTTGAAGCTCACGGCTGCGTCGCGTGACCTGCGAACAGATGCAAAGGCTTAAACTTCATGCGTGCGCGGTATCGTTTTCCTGCAGAATTCGTTGCCATGTTTAATAAATTTCCAGATGATTTTAACTTTGTCAACAAGTTATACATAATCTGTTTAAATAAATGGAAGATATTGAAATCGGTGTTAGAATGTAACAGATTTGCATATATCGTGTATATTTAACAGTGATTCAATCTTGGTGAACAAGATAGGTTTTCACTATAAATATAACATAGTCTCATTCGGTTTAATACACAAAAACGTAGCTCCACTGCAACCGATTTCCAACAATTCGTTCGATCAGAAACGCAAGTTACTTTCGTGATCTTTCAGGAAAGTTTGTCACGTCCGGCTGTACATCAGCTTTGGCAGTTGTACCCTGGGAAACAGACGACAAATCTGTTTTAAGGGAATCTTGTTAAACACGAGCCTCGTGCCATGACCTTTACTGCTTTTATTTAATTATCGTTGAATAATTCTCGTCTTACTACCCTGTTTCTGCGTTATTTAATTTTCGGTTATCATTTAGTTTCTGTTATTTATTATTTGTAATATGATTTTATAATAAAATATACACGTTTCCCGCAGTTTTAAAACAGTTCTGTTTAAGCAATTAAAACACTTCGTTATATCGGATTAATTATTAATTAACAGATTTCATATACAAATTATTTTCTGTCGAAACCAGGATTGAGTTTCTTTGGAAAACCAGTTTTATAAACAGAATGATACATTTGTATATATATCTGTATTGTGTTTGCATATGATATACACCGATTCATAGCAAGAGACAGTCCTTTTGTTTCTAGCTTAATCAAGTTTGATCATGGGAAAACCAAAGGGTGTTGTTCTCTACCAGTTTTTTGTAATCATCATCATTGTTTCTACTATAATCATCATCGTATAAAATTTTATCGACAATTGTTTTTGTTTGATATATGAAATGAGAGTTAGTACATTCTACTAATTCCCTGTTGATTGAAAATTCTGGACAAATTGTCGTGGAAAGAATACCGGAAAAAATTGTCATGGAAAGAATACCGGAAAAAATTGTCGCAGAAAAACTGCTGAAATAAGAGTGCAGTCACTTTTAGAGATGACATATTGCAGTCACTTTTAGAGACGACAAATGTTGTTGCTAAAAGCATTATAAGTTAGTTTTTTATTAATTAAATTAAGAGTAAATTACATAGTTCGTCCCTATGGTTTGCCCAAAATAACATCGCAAGTCCCTGTGTTTTCATTTTTGAGTCATGAGTCCTTGTAATGAAGTTTGATAACACCATCAGTCCTTATCTCTAACGATCGTTAGCTTTCTCCGTTATCTCGTCCGTATTCTTACGTTTTTATCCATTTTCGTCCGTTTTTATACGTATTCTTTTATTTTCATTCGTTTTCGTCCGTTTTTATACATTTTCATCAGTTTCTTACGTTTTAATCCATTTTCGTCCGTTTTTAAAAAATTTATCCGTTTTTCATACGTTATTATCCTTTTTCGTCTATTTTTATACGTTTTCGTCCATTTTTACAGGTTTTCATCTATTTTTATATGTTTTCGTCCGTATTTTTACGTTTTTATCCGTTTTCTGTCTGTTTTTAAACATTTTCGTTCAATTTATAGGTTTTCATCTGTTTTTATACGTTAACTCCCCACATGTGCCATGCACATGAGGGTAGAACAATCGTTTTCATCCGTTCTTATACGTTTTCATTCGTTTTTATACGTTTTCGCCTGTTTTTTACGTTTTTATCCATTTTCATTTGGTTTTATATGTTTTCATCCATTTTTATAGGTTTTCATCTATTTTTATAGGTTAACTCCCCACATTTGCCATGCACATGAGGGTAGAACAATTTTTTTCGTCAGTTCTTATACGTTTTCATCCGTTTTCATCAGTTTTTATACGTTTTCGCTCGTTTTTGTCTGTTTGTATACGTTTTTGTCCGTTATTATATGATTTCTAATGTACTCAATATCTTCATACTGTCGTTGTAAGTCGCTGAAGTTTACCAAGGTATCACTCCACTACTGTAAACCATTTTGAAACCCCCGAGAACACTAAGCGTAACCCCGCGAGGGATTACGAAGTGACCTGCTTTCAGAACGTTTGATGTTGACCCTGGCAGGAATTTCTATTCAACCACTGAGGATCACATGTGTAAATCCTCTCATAAATGTTCTGGCAGATTTCTAGGATCTGTGTAGGACTCTAAAATTTACATCTTGTGTTCTTATTGTTTGAACATCAAGTGTAGAAATATTAAGTGTTCCTAAGAGATCTTTTAATGAATCTCGTGGCTCTAGACTCGATTAGTGCGTTTTGTTTTAGTAGTCAGAGACTGGAGCGGTGTCTCCTATTTCAATATCAGCACATCTCAGAGTGAGAGGTTGATAGCTTATGCAGGGTTCCCCGTGAGAGTGAAACAAATCCTTTTGAGAGAACTTGAGTGGCTAGAAGGATAAGTGCAGTGCGTCACTAGGTCCATGACGTCTATGTCTTCAGTGTTGGTGTCATCTTAGTGACAACCAGTAGCATATGAATTGAACCTGGTTTCTGCCCTAAGTTGAATTATTCAACCCCTTCTTTCTCCTTTCTCACATTACTCCTTTTTTCACCCTTTTATCTTAACTTTTTTTTATTTATTTTTTATTTTTTATTACCTTTTTTTAAGTTATTCAACCCCTTCTTTCTCCTTTCTCACATTACTCCTTTTTTTAATCATACCTAAGGACTTTCTAATTCTAACTATTGGTGTTATCCTTGGGTAGATCCCTCCGGCTCTAGCGAATCATAGGACGTGTTTCCTATCCTTAGTCACCTTATAACTCCATGAATATTCCTATGTTGCCATAAAACTTTTCCATGAAAATCTCTCAAAGTGTTTATGATTATCAAACATATTTTGTTAACACCTTGAGAGTTTTGTATTTTCAGAAATACTCCCCATCCACATGTGTTTATACTGTTTTAACTTAAATCTGCTCATTGATGGTAGAGTTCCCACTTTTTTAATTGATCGGCTCCTGATACACAATTCCCCGTGAGACACGGTTACATTGCTTAGTTAAAGAGATCTATTTTCAGTTTTTAGGTGACAACTAGCTCTAATAACTAACTTGAAGTTGTTAAATCTTCTTGGAAAAGAGGTTAGACCCGTCAAAGTTCATTTCTACCAAGAGTTTCTCGAATCGGTACATTCTACTTAGACAAGTTCTTTGCGAGACACCTTTACATTACTGGCTTGGCCAACTTGAAATTATTACCCGTCCCAGAAAAATATTTTCGATTACTGACATTTAAGGTTCATCAATTCTTGGGTAATATCTGAGTTGTGGGTTACGAGATTCTACTCAAACAACAACATATTTTGATCACATATTTTCTCCGCCTCAAAAATAGCATATACTCGTTGTTTTTGAAAAACTTTGATTAAAATATGATTTTTTGAGGTTGTAAAATCATTCGAGAGTCATTTTACAAGAACATTGTATATTTGAACAAAGAGTATTGATGTACTCCCCCTCAATTTGTGAAATTAATTTTAACTTTTAAACATTTGAGGGAATACTTTGTCTTTTGAATAGAATTCTGAAAAACTTTGAAAAGTTGTTTGAAAATTTTTGAGTGAATTATGCTCAAAAGTTAAAAGCTTTCACTCCTTATATTAGGATTGACGCACTGAGGCGTACCACATGGTCCTTTATTTTGAAAATAGGTCATGCACTAAAATTGCGTGCATAAGCCATTTGATTACCAAATATATACTAATAAAGTTATATACTAGCTACTAGAGTTCTACTTAACTAGTTATTAAAAATTATCAAGTTACTAAATAGAAATTAAATAATGTTCAATCCTGTTTGCAAATCAGCTTGGTCTGCGGAAGTTGGTGATGTAAAACTTTTTATGAGCTCCAATGTAACTTTCAAGTCTCCTAATATGCAGACGTCTCTTGAGTAGTTGGTTGATGATGTTAATTAAATTTTTGACTTCACGTGCTTCATGAAAGTTCCATCTCTTTTTCTCAGACTTGTCCTTTTGTTTTTTCTGATCATCCTTAAGCCTTAACTCCAAGCCGTTTCCAACTTCGGTGAGAGTAGCATCACAAAATTTGTGGAGTTCATCAAATCCTATGAAATTGATACGTCCTTCATAGTTGAGGTAGGTGAATCCAAACTTTGGATCTTTATTCAAAGTATATTACGGTACCCTAATGATCTTTGGATGAGTGATAGTTGGTTTGGTTAGATTAAGCTTGGTTTGATAACTCTCCACTCCTAGTTGAAGATCTTCCACACCTTATGTGATGATTGCTTTACGAATGGTAAGAAGGAGTGATGTGACAAAGAAATATTGAGTGATGCTGTTAATGTGGAGTAGTTTTCCTTGAACTTTAAGCAAATACATATCTTCAATGTTGTTCAGATTTAGACTTTCAAAATTGGCTTCACTGAAGGCGTATTCTTTCTCATCTTCCCTTTTAACCGTAATCCCCTTCATGTAGACATACACATATTTTTCTCCAGTTTCATTGCTTTGGATAGAGACAATTCGCAAATTACTGCATACCTCTTCACGATTAAACTTTTCAACATGTTTGCTACGGTAGTACATACGACGAACATTTGGCCAATGATGGATACCATTGTAGGCATCCTTGTCGTATTTTACAAAAAAAGAACTGAATAGCATTGTAGCATGTTCCTCAATTCCTGGTTGTTGGTACTCAGTGGCAGGGATAAGTGTGATGGAGGTAGCATATTTATTTGTCTTGTCTCCGTCTCTCAGAAATTCCAAGTCATTATTGAAAAATATTTTTTATGGGATTGTCGGGTGAATAACACTTCCGAGAAGAGGTAATGGCTTGATGTAGTCAGTGTAATACGACTTGTTGTTGTGTTGCTTGCCTTCTGGATTGAGCCAGTCGATGTCATTGGATATTGCACATGCAATGTTTTCCAGATGATATTCCAGTTCGACCTTGCTTGATGAATGATCTTCTAGGAAGTTCATTGCAGTCTCCTTGACGCGCCTGAGCTCTTTATTTGACAATCGTTGGATATTTATCTCGAAGTTTAGCCTTTTGGATAATTGGAGTGTACTTTCGTCTATTGATTCTTAAGGTTCTCCAAACTCTGGTTGTGCAGATACCAAGTCATCAAACCAGCCATACTCTACCGTGGTGTCATCATCTAGCCATGATAAAACCTTTGGTTGTGTTGTCTTCTTGGATTTTGACTATTTGGATGTTGTTTTAGCTGTTCGTTGCTGTTCTAGAATCTCATCTTCAGTATACATAAAGTGCATTTCTTCTGGTTGTTTAAGAGTTTCAGTTGGCTTGGATGTTGACTGGTTGTGAGCTTGTTCTTCAAAGTATTCAAATCGCAAAGGCATTGGTGGTTCAACATTGTCGGTAGGTTTGTGGTTGATGCAGTTGGAGTCTTGGAAGTCGAAGTGGACTTAGGAGTTGTAGTAGTAGTGGTTTGTGAAGTAGATTCGGAAATTGTCTTTGGACATTTGTCTTGTTGACCTTGATCTTTATCTTCATCATCATGAGGTCGTTTGTTTGAAGTTACATGTTCTTTGCATCCCTTACTTCTTTTGTCAATGACGGCTTTGAGAGATTTGAGGAGTGCAGATTCATCTTCGTTCAAACTTTCGACCGATTCAACCAACTTGAAGTATAGGTGATCCTCTAGTTCATGGGTTGTGAGATTTTCAACATCATATGGGACAATGCGAAGAGTCACTGGTGTAGAGGAGAGTATACTTCTTACCATGTCATCTAACATTGGCTCAACACATTCCTTTGCTTCCTTTGAGACCATCTTTCGCAAATGTTTCTTAAGGTATTTCTCTGTGTATTTAAGGATAGAACCATCCACTTATGATTTGATATCCCTTTCAAGAAACATGTGAATACCCTTCTTTGCTTGTTGGAACTCTGCCATTTGATTAGATAAAGTCTTGACGGTGTTGGTGAGAGACTCCACTTGAGCTTGCAATATGTTGTCCCTTTTGATTCTAGTGAAAGCCTCCGCTTTCTTGACCTTAAGTGTAGTGTCGGAGAGATGGGTAGAGGGCATGGGTTTCTTTATAGATTTACGCCTTGTTGATGTTGATTTTGTTGTTGGTGGTGGTGGTGAAGAATAAGTAGATGATTATGGGAGGTTTCCTTTTGTTTGTCCTTATCCAGATCATGAAGTCTTGGGGGCTCAGTATTGATAAGGTGAAACTGAAGGTTGTCATCTGGGTTCTCGTTGAAGAATTTATCCGTGTCTTCGAGATCATTTTTGCGCTGTGCTTCGGTTTCAGTTGCTGCCTTTTCTGCAGCTTTATCAGTAGCTTTCTTTGTCAACTCTGCAGCCCTTTTTCTAACTCTTCATCTTCAGCCTGCTTTCTCAATCGTTCAGCCTCATCTACTTCCTCTTTGGCTTTAGCAGCCTCTTCTACTTCTCTGATCTTACTTGCGTCTTCTTTTTTTTCTTTAGCAAGATCAGTCGTTGCTCGTTGAATCATTTCATAATCAATTAAAGCATTATCACCTCCATCATCGTCTTGTTCATTTTGTTCATCATGTTGTTAATCGATAACTTCCTTAGTTAGAGGTTCCTGAGAGCTTCCACCTTCACCCTCGGTTTCTTGCTTTGTTTGAACACAATTTTTAAATTTCTAAGTTCTTTCTCAGCAGTAGAAGGATAAGGAACAGGAGATTTTCCTCTACTTCTCTTTTCCACCAGTGGTTCATTGACCTCTTCTTCCAGGAATTCTTGAGTTTGTAAGAATTTATAAGTGTCTTCTACTGTGTCACTAATTCCGCTATTTGAGTTTTGTTTATCCGACTCAGTCTCGAAGTCAGCAAGGTTAGGTGAGGCTTCCAGAGAAGGTTTTAGCGAATGAATGATTTTAGTAGCTGGCACACGTCTCTTGGGCTTTGTTGGTAGTCCTGGTTTGATAGCCTTTGACGAGATTTCCGAGCTACCTACCTTCTTACCTTTCTTTCCTCGTGTCTTTACTTGAGAATATTGAGTGTCATCCTCAGTGAATCCAACCTTTCCTTAAAGATAAGCTGCATTATAACGACGATAGTTTGAAGATTGACTGATCTTTTCAGGAAGTAGTGATTCTGGAAACCTTTTTCCTTGTTTTTGTGTACTGGTGGTCAGGGTTTTCAGCAAGTCAACCTTAAGATCATCTTTGATACAGTGAACTTCTTCATCTAGATCAAGCATACGGTTTTGAAAGTCATTATGAGATTAACATAGGTGATGAATAAGCAGTTTGGTGAATCATACAAACAGAGTTTTAGTCATGCTTCGTTTTGTTTGATGTTGAAACAGCATGTCTTCCAATACTAACTGAGCAAAGTCAATCTTTTTCATGTTGAACATACCCTAGAAAGTTTGAAGGTGTTGAAGACGAGGATGTTCATGACCACTTTTTCTTCCAGAAAAAGAACGAACAATGATGAGGTAGAATGTTTTCCAAGGTTGTGGTATGTACTTAGCATCAACCTTGGATTGTGAGGTTAATGGTACATCCACTTGAACATCATATCCAATATCTATAAGGAAGTCCATTATTTGAGCTACTGTTAGTATGGGAGCATAAGCTTGTATTGGTCGTTGTAAAAGAAGAACGGTTCGTAACATCTCAACATCAATTATGTAGTTCTGTCTGTCTAATGTCACAGTGAAAGATTTGTCTTCCAAATTGACTCTTGCGGTGTGCCAAAATTTATGAATGTAAAATGTTGGAACATAAGTAGATTTGTCCAACATGAACTTGCAAGGGTGTATTTACAGAATGTTCTTGATAACGCAGCAAGATGGTTCAACTATTTTGAGATAGTTGAAATGAACTCGTGCGTTGTTTCTGCCAATGACTACTCTGTAGCCCTCAGGGACAATGTCATTCAAAGTGAGTCTGGGGAGTGGTTGTGTAGGAGCATTAACGATTTGATCAGCCATTCTATTCTGAAATCAATCACAAAAACAAACATCCAAGAACAATGTTTACGTGTAAGCACATGGTATAAGTTTGTTTTATTGATTTTATTCCATGAATACTTTGGTTTTCAGAATTAAGTAACATATTTGATGTGACTTAAAGTTGTTCTTGTTTAAAGATTTAAAGTCTTCACGTCCAATAGTGATAGTACAAGTCCTTAAAGTCCACAAACTTTTGAATATGATCATTTGAATGAGTTATTAGAAAGATTGTGAGTTGTTAGAAACTTTGTGACAAACTCGAAACTTTTTAAGTTTCTCGAAACTTTTCAGGTTACTCGAAAATTTTCATGTTACTCGAAACTTTTCATGTTACTTGAAAGTTTCAGGTTACTCGAAACTTTTCATGTTACTCGAAAGTTTTCATGTTATTCGAAACTTTTTAGGTTACTCGAAAGTGTTCAAGTTACTCAAAACTTTTCAAGTTACTCAAAGCATTTCAAGTTACGCGAAACTTTTCAAGTTACTCGAAAATTTTCAAGTTACTCGAAACTTTTCATGTTACTTGAAAGTTTCAGGTTACTCGAAAGTTTTCATGTTACTCAAAACTTTTCATGTTACTCGAAAGTTTTCATGTTATTCGAAACTTTTTAGGTTACTCGAAAGTGTTCAAGTTACTCAAAACTTTTCAAGTTACTCAAAGCATTTCAAGTTACGCGAAACTTTTCAAGTTACTCGAAAATTTTCAAGTTACTCGAATCTTTTCAAGTTTGGCGAAAATTTTCAAGTTACTCGAAACATTTTAGCTTGTTCGAAATTTCTTGGACAAGAAACTCGAAAGTTTTGTAGTCGTACTTGCTCAAAAGTCTAAAGTTTCTAGATCCTTAACCTGTGGATTAAATCAATGTTTAACGGTTACAATCATTTCTAAATACTCATATCGTCACTTTTAATAACCTATATGACGTATTAAAATGACAGACCACATACTCGAAATTTTCAAG
Source organism: Chrysanthemum makinoi (assembly GCA_910596185.1). NCBI lineage: Eukaryota > Viridiplantae > Streptophyta > Magnoliopsida > Asterales > Asteraceae > Chrysanthemum > Chrysanthemum makinoi. The sequence continues at coordinate 6,033,478 of OU343224.1, forward strand.
AACATCAAATTTATAACATGTTCTAGATCTGATTCAAACCTTGTTTAAATGATTCTATCACAATCCTAACACCCTGAGGACCTTATCTGCACAACATCTAGGATCAACACTCATAAATAACACTTATATAAAAGATATCTTAAAAAGTAAATCATTTGAATACCACTCAAATTAGTTTGTTAGTAACAATTAATGTATTACCAGTGATGTACAAGTGATTCCGAGACTTTCCTCACACATTAATTAGATTCAAACTCAATCAATCAAATATCCCCAAATCAATGCCCTTAACCCTAATTATTTCTAACAAAAATTTTAATCTTTGGATTTACACAAGATTAAAAACCGTTTTTTAAAATAGGATTAAGAGCTTAAATTAACTTACAGATTTGATGAAATGATAACAGATTTGAAGAATGATTTGAAGCGCTTGGATAGAGTTTTATTTTTCTTTTTAATGTTTTGAGAGTTTTGTGTAAAATGAGAAAAATAGGAGGGGGTGTTAGTGAGTTGATACGTGGGTTCGGGGTCGAAAGACTTCCTTTTCCGCGAGCAAGCTTTACAACCCACTAGGCAGTGTACCTAATCGTTGTAGTGTAGTATGGGCAAGCCCAGGGGGTTGATCATTCTCTAGGGGAATAGAGATGCTAGTAGAGATGTATGACGAAAAGGTGAGGTGAGGAAGATTCTTTTTAGTCTTTCAGAATTTTTTATGAAAGCAAGTAAAATCTCGGGGTTTGAAGAGTGGGGGTGGGTAATTCTACCAATTTGACTACTTAACAAATTAAATTAAAAACTTATTAAACTAATTAAAAGGTAAAAGCTATGGATCAAGTGAGTGTGTTTCTTATGATAAATAAAAATGTTTTCACTTGTATTTTCTTAGTCCCTAGTTATCTTTTATTGGTCGGTTGAATTGTCACATCCTCATTATAATTGATGTGTTGTATTCCGTGTTAGTCATAGGGTGGTGCCTAATTCCCCAATTCTATGAATCGTAACTCTCTTCTAGAACATCCGGGATCGCCATGTACCGAAGTATCTCCCCCCGAATATCCTATTATCCTTATGCTAAAACTCACGCAAAAAACACAACGATGGCCTAAGTGCACTCTCAAGCTTTTTGAAATTTAGGACGTTCAAGCTCGCAACAATTAAAGAAGAAGCTAATTTTCCTTTCTCTAGCGTCTACCAATTAGAACAAGAGACAACCTAACAATAATCAATAACTAGGTTTTATTGGATCTAAGCAAACACTAATTAATTTAGTTACGCTTGATAGATAAGCAAAAATACAAACAAACAATCAAACATAGATAAAACATGGTGATAGATTAGATAATAAAACTTATCTTTAAGTGTAAATGTTAGGATTTAGTAAATCCAAGTTAAAGACTTGGTCACCCCGAGTATTTTTTTAGCATTAGAAAGTTCGTAGTATTAAACGTTTATTAGTTAGTTAAGTAACACCGTGGAGGAAGGACGAGTCTTTACCCACTGTACACCCGATCCACAACCCGTAGGAGGCGTATTATGTAAGAACTATAAATACCCTCTACCCTCCAAAGTATAGGGTTGTAGTTTTCTAATCTTATGACATTACTTTCTCTCTCTATAAGTTCCCAACTTCTACTGTCTCTCTCTAGTTCTTATACCATTTGATAACGCTCAGATTGTGCATGTTTCTAGTAGCGTTATGTGTGCTTTTGTATATGTTATTTGGTTATATTTGCGTAATTATAGTGCTTAAACGCATCAAAAGATGTTTGTCTAGTGTTTATAACCAAGTGCAGGGAAACGGAAGGAAAGTAAAGAAATGTTCAGCAAATGGAAGATTCCCGTTTCAGTGAAGCCTAAATCAGTATCTCAAGGACCTTTGAAGACCATAGTGATTGAAGAACCAAGTTCTACAAGATAAAGAAAGAAAATATCAAGTTTCCGTAACTCAGGAAATCCAACCGGATTGGTTACAAGTGCAACCGGATCGGTTGGAATATGACCAGAAACGCCAAAATGCCATCACCAACCGTTCGGTCGCCACCCGCAACCGGAACGGTTGGTCCTTTCGTAGAAGATCGGTTGGTCATATCACCGATCCGGTTGGAGAAGCTGCATCTGCCAAATCTTCATCACTAAGTTTCCCCTTTGCATCCAAACGATTCTAGGTCCTTCTCTTGGTGTATTCTAGTCCCTTCCTTACTCCTTGGAGGCCAAGTTCAGCAATTAATACCCTAGGTTTTGGAATTAGTATAAATTGAGGCCATTTGTGAGCATATGAGACACACTTCAAATACAAATCTCTCTACTCATCAAAAAAATCTTTAAGCTCTCAAATTCGTCCTTAGAAGTCCAGGGAAGTTTGGAGTTCCAGAAGTTCCACATTTGGAGGCCAAATCACCAAGAAGTCTACCCCAATATTTGGGAATCATTACTTCACCATTTGTAATCTTATTCCAAGCATTGTAAGACTTTTAATCATGTTTTCTAATGTTCAAAGTTCCGAGTTTATGTTCATGTTTGCTATGAGTGGCTAGTTTCTTAATACACTTCCTTAAATGATGTTGATTATCATATGATTAGTTACTGATTGTGTTAACATGTTTTAATTCAATTTCAAGTTGATTCTAAGATCCAATTGTGCTAAAGTTTCGTAGTGACATTTGTTAATCAAGTTTGACTAGTTGATAGTAATCGTAGAGGTCGAAAGAACTTATTGTTATTCTACTAGTCATAATCATTTTGTCTATGGATGATTGTTTTACCCATTATTCTTGATTATACAAAGGAACTAAGGTGTGGTTGTAATAGAAACGCTTTTTGATTATCAAATTGGATTGGTTGGAAACATCTAAAAGGTCGTAAGATTAGTTGTTGAGAATCAATTGTAGCCTTTTGTCTATGATCGGTTACCTTTTGTATTGACCATTTCTTAAGCAATTTGATGAAACAAGTGGATGTTTTTGTGTTTAAGTTTATGTATGTAGACTTATGAAACTTGAATTGATCTTGAATTGATTGGTTACACGAAATGCTTGTTTTTATGAACTAAAATCTTGACGAAGGTTTAACTTGTAAGAACAATAGATTAGTCCTCCAACTAATTATCATAACCAACATGTTAAGAGGTTAACACAATCACATTAATCTATGATATGAAACCAGTTTAAGCAAGTGTAGTTTTTAATCATCTGAATTTCATTATATCTATTTGCTTTGCTATATGTTTTGGATAGACTCTGTTGATTCAAACTTGTGTTTAGATTCACTCAAATCCTTGCGAACGATCCCGACTTACCTTCATAATCTTGCTATAACGGACGAGTATACTTGCTCGTATGTGTTATTGGTAATATTGGTAATTCACCTTTTATAAATTTAAAACTTGTACACACGTAGCACATCAAGTTTTTGGCGCCGCTGCCGGGGATCTGATTGTGTTTCAGCAAGTTTTCGAATTTCCCTCAGTCGTTTCAACCAAAATTTTTCTCTCAGAAACTTTAACCAGATCTGGTTGTCATTCAACCGAATCGGTTACGATTCTACCCATAACCCAACTGGTCTAACCGATCGGTCGCAATCCGCAACCGATCCGGTTACCCAATCTGTCCCCGAAAAACTGTTTTCGTTGTTTGTCTGTTTGTTTAGATATTTCCTGGATTCTCTAGGACATTGTATGAACACTCGAGCAGCAGGAATAGAACCAATTACACCTCTTACCAACCCCGAACGTTTGATTCGAAGAAGAAGAAGAACACTTTTCATACCATTGGAAAATCGTGTACCAAGAGTACCAAACCTACCATTTGATAACCTCGTAGAAGCCAAAGTTGTTTACAACCCTTTCACCAATTTACCTTTCCCCATGGCGGACGATCAACCCATGTGGGGAACCAACCGAGCCGTAGCACCAACCCCCGGAAGTGCTATTTTTCTGTCAATCTTGGTGACAACTTCACCGTGAAGGGGCATCACCTTTCTATGATCAAAGACCGTCAATTCGATGGCCGTGCACGGGCCGATCCGCGCAAGCACATTGCTGAATTCATCGAAATTTGCGGCATGTTCCGTTATGGCGACACCGATGTCAATGCCATCAAACTCAAACTTTTCCCATCATCACTCGCTGGAGATGCTAAAGTATGGTACAATGAATTAACCCCAGGAATCATCAATACTTGGGAGGAGATGAGGCAAGCTTTTGTAAGCCAATTCTTTCCACCTGCCATGTTTGATCGATTAATGGGAGAAATTCGTGCTTTCACCCAAAACTTAAACGAATCACTTGTCGAAGCTTGGCTTCGAATGAAAGATTTGCTTCGTAGTTGTCATGGACATGGACTATCCAAAGGAACCATTATCCAAATCTTTTACCATGGACTAGATGAAATCTCTCAAGGCATCCTTGATGCTGGAGGAATTTTCTCTATAAGACTCCCAACGATGCACATCAATTGCTCGAAGATCGAGTACTTCTAAAACTTGATTGGTCAAAGATTCCAAAACTAAACCTCTCCGAAAAACTGTTGCTTTTGTCGAAAACGCCGATACCTCAAAACTCATGGAGAAAATGGAAGCGTTAACCTCGAAAATCGACTCGCAATACAAAGATATCAAAGATGAAATGAAGGAAATGCGAGACGGATGCAACAATTGTGGAGGAAATCATCCATCGTCCGAGTGCGACGATAAGCCTATGGGTGGACCAAAGGAAGGAGAAGCGAGTTACGCTAAAGGAGGATACCGTGGAGGAGGATATCGTAGTAATTATTACGGTCAAAATTCTGGAAATTGGCAAGATCGCCGACCAAGGGATGACAACCGTGATTCTCAACCACGAACTGACGATCCACCACCACAAAACCCCGACAAAAAGATGGAAGAAACCGAATTCGAGAAAACCATGAGAGAATTCGTGGCTGCTCAAAAATCTGCAAATGATTTTATCAAAAATCAATTTTTCAATCTCAAAGCCAAAGTTGAGCAAGGACAGAAAAATCATCAAGCATCTATCCAAGATCTTGAAAACAAGTTTGGCAGACTTTCTGACCAACATTCCTCTAGACCGTCTGGTTCATTGCCAAGTAATACCCAATCCAACCCAAAACCATCAAATGATAAGACGTACCGTCCACCACAAACAAGAAATGAGCATATCAATGCTGTCTTCATAAGAAGTGGTCTCTCGTATGATCCACCACCAAATCCTAATACTCCTGTCACCAATGATAGTGAGGATGAAACCGAGGAACCAAACACAACTCAAACCACCACAAAGAAAAACATTCCATCCGTCAAGGCGTATACACCAAAAATTCCTTATCCTCAACGCCTAAAAAAAGAAAAGATGGAAGATTGTTATAAGAAGTTCATTGAAATAATCAAAGAGATTAGACTCAATGTTCCTCTCGTTGATGTCTTAGCCGGAATGCCCAATTACGGGAAATTTTTGAAAGAACTTCTTAATAACAAAAGCAAGCTAGAGCAAATATCAGCTACTTTCCTTAGCGAAGAATGCTCAGCTATTGTCCAAAACAAGATCCCACCAAAGCTCGGAAATCGTGGGAGCTTTCTTATTCCATGTACTTTCGGGAATAATGTTAAATGTGATGCTTTGGCCGATCTTGGCGCAAGTATCAATTTGATGCCTTATTCGTTGTATTCCAAGTTGTGCAACAACAGCCTGAAACCAACAAAAATGAGCATTCGATTAGCAAATCATTCCTATCAATATCCTGTGGGAATCGCCGAGAATATGCTTGTTCAAGTCGGTAAATTCATTTTTCCCGTGGACTTTGTAATCTTGGAAATGGAAGAAGATAGTAAAGTTCCACTCATCTTAGGAAGACCTTTCCTAAATACCGCTGATGCAATCATCAAAGTGAAAGGAAAAGAACTCAACCTTGGAGTTGGGGAAGATCGAATCACTTTTCTAATCGATAAAGCGATGCGCTACCCACATTCCAGTGATGACACTTGTTTTAACATCGATATTATTGATGAAGTCACTGATGAAGAATTGGACGCATTACTTAACGAATCCGATCCATTCATGACTACTTCTGAAAAAATCAATGAAACAGATTTTGACAAAGAGTTTGATGATTTCATGAAAGTAGAATTCGAAGGAGATAACTCAGAAGAAGAAGAAATGGAGGAAGGATAAAATTTTGAAGAAATAACTTTCAATGACGAGATGCGAATTAAATCCTCTATCGAAGAACCACCCACAGATCTCGAACTTAAACCTCTCCCAGATCATCTTGAATATGCTTACTTGGAGGGAAACTCACTTCTTCCAGTAGTCATATCTTCATTGCTCGAGGACAGTGAGAAATAAAGTTTAGTTTCTGTCCTCAAAAATCACAAACAAGCTTTCGCTTGGAAAACATCCGACATCCCAGGAATTAGTCCCAATTACTGCAAACACAAAATCAATTTTGAAAAAGGGATTAAACCTGTGGTAGAACGTCAACGTCGACTCAATCCCAACATGAAAGAAGTTGTTAAAAAGGAAATCATAAAACTTCTCGATGCTGGAATCATTTACCCAATTGAGGGTAGCCCTTGGGTAAGTCCTGTTCACTGTGTTCCCAAGAAAGGAGGAATGACGGTTGTGACTAATGAACGAAATGAACTAGTTCCAACTAGAACTGTCACTGGCTGGCGCGTTTGTATTGACTATCGTAAGTTAAACAAAGCCACCAAAAAAGATCACTTTCCACTTCCGTTCATGGATCAAATGCTTGAAAGACTGGCAGGAAATAAATTCTTTTGTTTCCTCGACGGATTTTCAGGATATTTCCAAATTCCTATCTATCCTAACGATCAAGAAAAGACCACTTTCACTTGTCCTTTTGGAACCTTCGCATATCGGCGTATGCCTTTTGGTCTTTGCAATGCACCTGCGACTTTTCAAAGGTGTATGATCGCCATATTCCAAGACATGCTAGAAACTTCCATGGAAGTTTTCATGGATGACTTTTCAGTCTTCGAAGACTCGTTTGAAGCTTGTCTTTCTAATCTTGATAAAATGCTCGAAAGATGCGAAGCTGCGCATCTTGTCCTTAACTGGGAAAAATGTCAGTTTATGGTAACCGAAGGAATTGTGCTTGGCCACAAAATCTCCAGTGCAGGAATGGAAGTAGACAAAGCAAAGGTCGATGTCATCTCGAAACTTCCACCACCAACTAACGTCAAAGCCGTTAGAAGTTTTTTAGGACATGCTGGTTTTTACCGCCGATTTATCAAAGATTTTTCAAAAATATCTCGTCCGATGACAAAACTTCTTGAGAAAGAATCTATCTTTGACTTCAATGCTGATTGCATAAAAGCTTTCGAAACATTGAAATCTCAACTAACTAGTGCTCCGATCATGGTTTCACCTAATTGGTCACTACCCTTCGAACTTATGTGCGACGCAAGCGATTTTGCTGTTGGAGCCGTCTTAGGCCAACGTGAAGGAAAACACTTTCGGCCAATATATTTTGCTAGCAAGACACTGAATAGTGCTCAGCAAAATTATACCGTCAACGAAAAGGAATTACTGGCCGTCGTTTTCGCATTCGACAAATTCCTATCCTACCTCGTGCTCTCAAAAACAGTCGTTTTCACCAATCATTCAGCGCTCAAGTATCTGTTCACCAAGCAAGATGCTAAACCACGTCTAATTTGATGGATTTTGCTACTCCAAGAATTTGACATCGAAATCAAAGATAAGAAAGGAGCAGAAAATCTTGCTGTTGATCACTTATCTCGTCTTGAAAACCCCGATTTTGAGGAGTTAAAAGAAGAGGAAATCGATGATTATTTTCCCGATGAAACTCTCATGACCATCGATGGAACTGACGATCCTTGGTTTTCTGACTTTGCGAACTACCTCGCAGGAGGAATTCTCAGAAAAGGTCTAACTCATGCTCAAAGAAGCAAATTCTTTTCGGAACTTAAATACTATTTTTGGGAAGAGCCATATCTTTTCAAAATGTGTCCTAACGGAATGATCCGTGAAAGATATTAGAATTTCATATTCACATTAAACCATAATCAATAGTGGAGTATATAAGTTTTAGAGAGAGAAAGGGAGATGTTCTAGTAAGAGAAAACTCATGGAAGGTTAGATTCCAAGTGAACATCCAACCCTCTACCTTGCAAGGTAGAGGGTATTTATAGGTTACAAGAAAACACGACCTCCTATCGGCCTGTGGATCAGGTATACAGTGGGTAAAGACCCGTCCTTCCTCCACAGTGTTACACTAAACTAATCTACGCTACAAACTAACTAATAAACTACTAAGTAACGTAAATAACGACAAGTCTACGAGCTAACTTATGCTAGATAATATTTGGGGTGACCGACTCTTTACTTTAGGGAATTTTCAATTCCTAACAATCTCCCCCTAAGAGAGGTCACCCCATAAATTACATTGTGAATCCTAGCGTTCTAATAAATCTTCATTCTTGAGCTCGAAGACTTCTCTTCAACAAAGTAATCAAACTAAGTGCATCTGTGGAGAGTATAACATTGAACAACTGAAATGAATAATTCGTGGAGGTTGAGTGTCTGATCCACTATGATAACCTTTGAGCATTATTTGAGATCATCAAGCACAGTAAGCACAGCATCAAACATTAAAGGATTGCCAGCATATGAGAACGTGACACATTGGACCGACATGCTCACATTCTGGATCATGAAATCTTCTCATCAGAGTAGCGGAAGCTTTTGTTGATTCATGATATAGGCAGCAGCGTAGCAGAAGCATGGAGTGAAAATATCAGAGTCATTGATGCACTAATCATGATTTCTTTTGAGATGAATGTGTTAGGTGAGCATGCGGCTATGGATTGACCGCTTCATTCTGATCAGCTGCAAACGTCGGGGTGTACCTGCATAAGACAGTTAGAAATAAAGCGCACGAAAGTGTCTTTGATCACTTTCGATGAATTGAGGTACACGGCCCACGGTTCCCCGTTGATCAGTACAAGTACTGCCTGTGATCAGGTATAATTCCGAAGAATTCCTTGACAGGGTTTCGCAGCTGCTCTAGCTGTTCTCAAACCGAACGTCTCAAAGAAGACAACACGGAGTGAGTGAACCAGCGAATTTACGTCCACTGATTGATGAAAAGAGATTTGAAAAACAATCGTGTATTGCTCAATAGAAATTGTTTTTGCAATATAACGAAGGTTTTAATGAAAATCAATTATCAATCATAAAACACCTTTTGATTTGAAAAATTAGTACACGGTCGACGTGCTAATGAAAAGAGTTTTAAAGCACAAAGACCGGTTTTTCAAAGGTATCCGTCAATCCATAACCTGAACCAGGATTGATTCAAAAGATTGAATCGCCCCATTGTTTCTGTTCAGTTATCACATGGTTGATCTGTATAATAGATCTCACATGCCACCTACCAGGAGCTTGTTAGATGTTGGCTCCAGAAGGCTTTCCATCTTCACAGTGAATATGTAAACACATCACTCAGATGTTCTGGCAATACCACAAGGATAATGCGTAGGACTCAAGATATAATCTCTTTTTCCACATTGTGTGAAACAGAGAGTCTTCATTGAAAGTGTCCTAATGAGATTTATTGATGATCTCGTGGCACTAGACTCAATTTGTGTATATTTGGATCCTATATCGGAGACTAGGGAGAGGGTCTCCTCCTTCAATATCAACAATCTCTAAGAGAAAGTCGATAGATAATGTCGGTTCCCTGTGAGAATGAAACAATTCCTTTTAATAGGAACTTGAGTGGTTTGGAAAGTTGAAGTGCAGTGCGTCACTGGGTCCATGACGTCTTGTCTTCAATACCGATGTTACCATCAGTAGCATATGAATTGAACCCGGTTTCTTCCCTAAGGTTGAATAAATGGAGGGCTATTTGTTTTCACCCTTTTCTCATTCAATTCTTTTTAATTCTTCAACCTCTTCAGTGCTTACCGAGACTTCATAGCTAGAACCTTGTTGGGTTTATTCCAGTACTAGCTCAGTCTCAGTCCGCACTCTTCCCATATCTCATTTTTCTCCTTTTATCATCATACCTAAGAACTCTACACTAACTAGTGGATAGTCCCTGGGTAGATCCCTCCGGTTCTGGCGGATCATGGGAACACATACCTAACCTTATCGTCCTTATATCACCATACATAATGTAAAGTTGGTCGGTCTTTTTGGTATTGTTCATCTGCCATAGGAACCAATTGAAAATCATTTGAAAATCAATCCAGGTGCTTGTGATATATTATCAAAGCATTTTGCACCTGAATTGTTTTTGATACTTTTAGAAGAAGAACTCCCCCTCAACATGTGCATCAAGTATTTGAAATAGTTTTGCACACAGAGGCAATAGAAAGAATTAACTTCTTTGATTACCATTTTCTAAAAGATATCAACATCACTTCCCTAATCGAATCAAGTAGCTAAAGCATTTTGGGGAAGGATGAGGTTTTTCATGATTTTGCTCCCCCTCAATATGTGCTTCGAGATTCGAAAATTGTTTAGCACATATTAGAGAGCAGTATGCACAAAAAAATAGTCATCTTTTAACATCTTTCATATTTATATCACATTTTCTCCCCCGATCAAAAATTTCAAATCCTTTGAGATTTTGGATCTCAAGTGATTTAAATATGTATGAGACAAAATATTTGTTGGAGAAAAATGTGTCTGGTTTTATAAGATTGAAGTGGACAAGACTGAAGTTCCCCTTTTTAGAATAAGGGAAACCACAAGACACAACCTAGCACTATTACATACATTATAGTTGTTTAATAGTAATTACACCACTTATTACAAATCAATTAACAGAACATAAACTACTTCCGACAGATATCTTCATTCAGTTCTTTGAAGCAGCTTGTAGTGTCCTGCACGAAGTCTACCACCCACAAAGCTTTCAAGACTGCGATAGATCATCCTAGTCTTCAATCGTCGTCTGATAGCAGCAATGAAATTTTCACACCTCTTCACATCCTCGTCAGTCCAGTATATCGTTTTGTTTCGTGACTTTAAATCAATCTTGATTTCTTTCACTCTAGAGTCTAATTCCTCTTCGACCATCTTGAGTGTGCCATCACTGAATTTGTATAGCTCACACAATCTTATTAACATTCGAGTTCCGTATATGTCCGTGAAGATGACGGCTCTAGGAGTGTCGATCACAATATATTCATGACGAAATTCGTGTCCTTTGGCTTCCCATTGTGGTCTTGTAAGATTGACTCGAGTCTGATAACTTTCGATTCCCAATTGAAGGTCCTCAACTTTTAGGCGAATGACCAAGCCTCTAATCCAGAGATTGACGGCAGCCGAAAGAGCCTTCTTCTCGCGAGCAGGCAGATAGTTAAGGTGTCCTTGAAGATTCAGAAGATAGAGGTCTTCAAAGTCATTAGGCATCAGATGTTTGAAGTCGTTTTCTTCTATAGTGTATTCTTTTGAGTCTGCTCTTCGAAGGACAATCTTCTTCAGGTACTCATACCCGTAGATTGGGAAGATTTCTATTCTGATGACACTTAGAATACGCAGCCTGGATCGAACAGCTCTGCGACTCTTGTTAGCACTATGTCTTTCGATGTAGAATTGTTTCTTCTTGAACCACCAATGAGAAATGCCATATGATGCGGCAATGTCATACTGTTTCTCTTTGTCTGCGCGTAATTGATCTGGAACCATCTGTTCAAGACCTTGATCAGTGTAGGTAGCAGCTTTCATCTTCGAAATAGATAAATACGGTCTTCTCTCAGAAGTGCAGCCACATAGATGGTCCAAATCGTGGTTGAAGAAGAATTCTGATTGAATGGTTATGTATCCAGGTTCACCGCCAAGAGGAAGAGGGTTGTTCACATCAAACCTGTTGATTTGCTCACTAACTTGATCATTCAGCATTCTGTAGCATTCCTCCATCTGATATTGAAGCTGATGAGCATCAGAGTGGAAAACTTTCACTATTTCATATGCTGGGCCTTCAAGATCTTTAGGAGTGATAGATGAAATTTCCTTCTTTTCACAAAACCACTTTATGAAGCTTCCCATATCTCCTGTGAAATGTAGAAGAGAATCTTCTGCTGGTGCTTCGTAGTAGGAAGCTATAGTGGATGCCCAATTGTTTGCTGGATTTGTTGAATCAGATTCGGGAATACACCATGAAGGTTCAGGAGTTTGAGGTTTATCTTGGGTATGCCAACTTTGAATATCATTCTTCGAAGGAGTAACTCTAGATGTTTTGACTCTTTTTCCATCAAGATAAGCATCCAACCAATCTTCTTCGACTGCAACATTGGGGATGTGCTTGGTAGAAGTTTCATCATCTTCAGATTCTGATTCCTGAGCAACGAAGGACTCTTCATTTATTATTTGCTCTTCTGGAATGGTAGGGATGGTAGGTGTAAACCGGTAATTGACAGTGGTTCTTTCGGTAGACATATTATGATGTTTTTGACCACTTGGGGTACTTGTTTGTTTCTGAGTGGTTGGAGGTGGTGATGGTGGGCTTACATTGTGGGAACTGGTTGTTCCTGAGGATCCCCCAACTCCAGATGTGCCAGCACCACCTGTAGGGGGTGGTGGTGGTGGCTTGGGACCTCCCGACATATCTTTTGAGTCCATTGGAACAGATCTTCTTTTCTTCTTTGCCTTCTTTTCACGATCATCAGCAACAAACCGCTCATAATCATCATACTTCATAGATTCATCGAGTGCCTCATATAACTTCTTATGTGTACTATGCTTGTACTCTCCTTCCTCATACATTTTCTCAGAGAGAACTGATCTCATGTCAGAGATCGGCAGATCTTTGAATCGTTGTAGCAAGGGAGCCTTCATTGCCCATTCAACCGCATCTTTAATATCTGCTTCTATTGCCTCTGTTACGATTTCATTGAGATTTAGATTCTCCAGTTTCTTGACACGACTATCAAGGTTGTTGACAGCAATAGGAAAGTGTTTCTCAATAGTTGTAATGCGTGACATGGCCTCTTCAAGCAATTCCTCTGTTGTTCTAGTAGGATTTGGTGATGCACGAGGCGGTGAGACAGGAGGGGTGACAGGATCACTGATCGAGACAACTTGTATTAACTCATTAGTGGGATTGGGATGTGGAAGTGCATTTGTAATAACAGGTTCGAGTGTTGGTGTGATTGACGGGGATGACACATTAGTGGAGACCTTTTGTGCAGACATCGGAGGAATCGAAGAAGTATCTTGATGTATAGTGACAGAGAACATGGATTGAACTTCTTCCTTTTCATTCGTTTGCTTATCGATTCGATGTCGAGGGACCGTCTTTCAAGAATTGGTCCCCGTATGTTGGGTCAGTATCAAGATTTTTAAGTGAGGAAAGTGATCCAGTAGACACGTTTGTTTCTTCAAGATGCTTGAGTGTTTCAGATCCAGGCTCAACGTTTTCCAGTGGATCATTTTTCTTACTTGCTGACTTAAAAACTGGGGTCTCTGTGGTAAAAGGAGTCTCCTGATTTTCTTCTTGTGCATCACTGGAAGTGGGAGATTCAACTGATCTTTCTGCCTCATCAGTGTCCATCCCAGTTTGCACTTGTGTAGATGAAGATACAACATCTCTTTTCTTAAGAATAAACCGGGTTGTTGTTTTAGGAGATGGTGACGAGATATTCAGTAGCATGTGTGCGGCTTGTTCTGCATCTCCTCCAGCAACTCCTTTACCTTTGTCTTGTGTGACAGGGTTGATTTGATGAGGTGCTGACTCAGGTTCTCTTATCGTGACTCCTCCTACAGGTGGTCTCTGAGACTCGTTTAGGCTGTCAAGGCTTTGCTGAATTCCTTGTTGATATGCAGCTTCGTCTTCATCAATCAATTCTATTACTCTTCCAGTAACCTTAGTTCCCTCATCATTTCCCTTACCAGCGTCCTTTTTTCTTCTCTTTTGCTGTTGTGATGGAGAGACATTAGATACTGAGCTGCCAGGCCTCTTGTTTTTCTTAGGAAGGCTTGAGTATGAGGCTTGAGATTGCTTAGATTTGGAAGAGGAGTTCGGGATGTCAGCTGCATTAGCGGATGCTTTCTTTACATAACTCTTGAAGTAATCCTCATTCTTGATTCTATCATGAAGCAAAGTTTCAGGAACTGGCATACCGAAAATCTCCCTGTCATATCCTTTGGCACTATATTTAAGATTGCCAAGAATGAATTCATCACTGGTTTCATGCTTGGCAGACTCGCTACGTGAGTTGATTCTGTGAGTTTGTAGCAAATGACTGATAATGAGTTTTGAGAACCTGATTCTGGGAATCACTCTTTTACCAAGACTTTTTCTTCCTTTGACTTTATTCTCAGAGTTGATTCTGTCAGAGATAAATGTGTCCAAGGATAAGATGAATTCTTCCCAGATAAGTTCAGCAAAGTCAACATTTTTTCTTTTGACAATTCCCCACAGTATCTGCATAATGGGAGCTCGAACTCTGTCTGTCCCTGAAGTTTTACCGGTTAGACACAGGTTGAGGATTGTGACGATTGACCTCCATGGTTGATATATTTCTGCATTGATGAGTGATGAGATCTTGGTTATTTTTTCTGGGTACCCCAATTCGTCGACAAAGTTTAAGATATCATGAATGGAAGGTGGGGAGATGAATTTGTTTGAAGGGTTTCTTGGTGTGATTTGAAGAGCATCCCTGAGGGTTTCAACCGAGATGTTATACCATTTGTCTTCAAGCATACACGAGTATGAAGCAGAAATCTTATCTCAAGTAACAGTTTTCCAGAATTGCTGAAGATAGATGGATGGGATAGAACACCGCTTGGTTAGTGCATTAAAGAAGTTGGTGTCCTTCAAGATATCGACAGCTAGACGGTAGGTAGGGTTATGTTGCCCTCTGTCAGCATCTAAGAAGCAGTTGCTCTTAGCAATTGGCACCCATTCAGCACGAGGAACTAATTCTTCATCAGTCAGAATGACATTTTGTGCAGATGCAGTATGAACATCAGAAGATGTGATGTCAGCCATTGAGATCTGAAGGTTACACAGACAACACATACCATATCCAGGAAAATTGTTAGGGTAAGTTGCAGTTATGGCGTATATGGAGATCAGGATGTAGTAAACTAAGCATGATTAGTATGCAGAAACTTATGAGTGTAGCATGTCATTTTGGAGAAAGCATAAAAAATAGATAATACCAAAGGCGAATTATACACAACCTACAACTAGCATTGGAACTATCATTTGAGCAACTCACATAACACACTACACATAAGTGACAGGAGGTTATCAACATGCATACTACATGATGAATGAGGAACATATCATATGATAACTAGCATCAGTTATCTCGCATAGGCTACAAAGTAACTCGCAACATTCAATAACACAGTCAACTCGCATATAATATAAGACAAGTCGCATATGGCAACTCGCATGAATAAACTCGCTTAGGTCAAACAATGGGTGGTCAACATATATGCCAACTCGCATTACAGACATGAAGCAAGTCGCATATGGCAACTCGCATATGATGACAGATGTTAGCATAGTTAACTCGCATACATTACAAAGTATGGAGCAAGTCGCATATGGTAACTCGCATGAGTCAACACGTTTAGGTCAAACAGTGAGTGGTCAACATATATGCCAACTTGCATTACAGACATGAAGCAAGTCGTATATGGCAACTCGCATTTGGCAACTCGCATATGATGAAAGATAACACGCTTAGTTGACATGCTTAGGTAACTCGCATAAGATACAATGAATCTAGACATATTGCATAGGGAATAGGCAACACGCATAAATGACTTTGCAACTCGCATATAGCAACTCGTTTTAAAACACAGTTAGCACCAACACGCATATAAGTATTTCTTTAACAAATTATCAGGCCAACTCGCATTTAAGAAACCTATCTAACTCGCTATTAAAAACTTAGCATGTGTAACTTCACTTAACTTCACGAGACCACAACCACATGTTTAAACCATAGTCAAAAACATAAAAAAGATTGGAAATCCTAAATTCTCTATTCAAACCGAGTTGCAAATCTTATTCCTACTCATAACACATCCTCTACACGCATAATCAAGAATTCTTTCAGACATAGGCTAAGTATGACGTATCATTCAATGAGAGTATCTACACTACAATCAATAACAATTAAACACAAACATACAAACCTAATGTCCAAACAATCGATTTAGATGAGAGTCGAGGGGACAAAATCACACTGTCTTCAATAGCTAACTCGCTTATATGAAAGTTGAGAGAGAGAATAGTTAATGCGTGTTTTGACCAAGTTTCTAATTTTGATTTGACCACGACACAACACACATACATATGAAATACTTTAAGCGAGTTGACACGATTAGTCCCTCTACTTTGTAAATGCAACTCGCATATAAGGTACACAGATATAGGAAATAACACTTTTGGTCCCTCAACTTGTCAATGCAACTCGCATTCAGAAACAACATAGCAACTCGCTTAATGTATCATAGCAACTCGCATATAACAGTGAAGTAACTCGCATATCATACCAACACGCATAATGTAAAGGATGGAATCACAATCATCACATATAACACCATACTCAAATTAAATTACTCAAACACAATCCTCCCCACATAGTATGCAATAGCCAACTTTCTCAAATAAAGCATGCATATAAACTAATGATTTAGCTACAGGTGCACAATCCTCCCCCTCAATCAATGATACGAGGATAATAGAAATCATTGATTGATTAAGTATTATGGGATGACTACGGTAAAAGCATGAGTGAAAAATAATAGAAAAAGTTATTACTAATCTGTTCGAACTTCATCTAAAATCCCGTGACATTGTTGAATGACATTTCTAGGATCGTAGATGTTATCGATGACAGAAACAAGAGTAAATGTGAAATAATGAATAAAAAATAATAATAATAAGATAAAATAAAAACTAAAGTAAAATAAAGTAAAATAACAATGTGAAATTAAGTTTTAAGTTTTTTTTTTAAAACATGAGTTTTTTTTTTAATAATAATAAAAACCAAATAAGTACGAGTCCTGAAAAGAGATGATCAGGAGTCAGAGTACGAGGTGTATTAATTTTGACAGGCTACCATTCCAGAGTGAGCATTCTTCAGTTCTGATGGAAACCAGGTCATGATGTTCATGAACGAATTGAGCATAATACCTGAAACAGATTGAGGAGACTTTGCACTAATAGCACATGCATTATCGCAAATGGATGGGTTAGTGACAGGTATATTCTCTAATTTTGAATTAATACAGTCAGGTTTTGGAGTATCTTTAGTGGACATCTCCTTAAGTTCATTATTCATGAAGGTTTTTCCTGTGGGGATCCATCTGAAGCAACTTCTAGGTGAGTACGTCCGTTTGGTACCTGTAAACTTAAAGAGTCTGCCAGTAGGAACCCACTTAAAACAACTGCTAACAAAGTTAGATGAAGTTATGTTCCTGTTCTGATCATTGGTCCTTTTGCATTTAAATTGCTTCTTAGTAGATTGGTCTGTGATTTGACTCCTTAAATTCCTGATCTTAGATTTCTGAGCCATCTGCTAGAAATTTTCTTTCCTACGGTTGGAATGACTTTGTGAAGTGACTGGATTCGACAAAACCTTATTATTTTCAACCTGGGGGGCAAGCTTAGATTCTGAAGCTTTAAATCTTTCTGTCTTAAATGCATTGGGTTGCCTAGTTACAGGGCGTTTAGTGGCATTATGAACAGTTGATTTCTCCAAAGTTGATGGTTTTGTGAGCTTAGTATTCACTCTATTTCCTGTAATTTTCCTAATCTCATTTCTTAATGCAACGATAGTGAAACTCTTATCATGAACTTGGTCTTTGAGGGCATCTATGTCAGATGTCATGGAGTTGATTTTATCAATCTGTTTGGTCCTACACTCCAGAAGATTCTTCTTTAAGGATTCATTTTCACTTAG
Source organism: Chrysanthemum makinoi (assembly GCA_910596185.1). Classification (NCBI taxonomy): domain Eukaryota; kingdom Viridiplantae; phylum Streptophyta; class Magnoliopsida; order Asterales; family Asteraceae; genus Chrysanthemum; species Chrysanthemum makinoi. The sequence continues at coordinate 6,051,391 of OU343224.1, forward strand.
CAATTTTGCAACACATATGGCTAGTTCCTCATTTCTAGACTTAATTTCATTACAAGCATCATAATTAATATCCGCATTCATGTTCAATTGCGTGTCTCATATTAGTTTTTTCAGGTTACGATTGGTTGAGTCTTTGTCTAGAATCTGAGTTTTTAACTGATTAATTTCAAAAAACTCACGGAATTCTGGGAATTCTGGATTTGTGCATGCATTTGAAACAAGAGAATTTTCTTCCTTTTGCTGTAGTGCAATTTCCAAGGAAATGCAGTGTTCTTCAAGAATTGAATATTTGTAAGAAAGTTCCTCAAGTGCCCTTTTTGAAACCATATCATTAGTTTTAAAACATACGGACTCAGTCTCAACCATATTGGATTTATCATACTCATGTGTATCTATAAATTCAAATGGTTTGGATACATTACCAGATACATTGTGTTGATCATTCAAGGGTAGCGCATCAGATGACACCTGATCATCCATTGGTCTGACACTTGCATCCTCATTGCTCGAAATTGGCATTAATAACTTTCTGACAGTTTCAGGCTCCTCTGTTTCAGATTCTTTCAATTCATCGTCATAATCAACAGATGATGTTCTGCATTCGTTCAGCTTTCTGATCAAAGCATTCCCCAGAGGTTCACTTTCTTGATTCAATTTATCCTGGGCTTCACTTGCTTTAGCTGCTTCCTCAATGTATGTCTTCATATTATCCATTAATTGGATCAATATATTGGAGAACTCATGAATTTCCATCCCGGTATGTTTCTTGAAGGAGATCTTAGTCACATGTTGATCAAAATCTGCTGAATATTCCTCATTGATGAATGTTTGAAATTGTTTGAGAATCATATGAAGTACGTCCATGGAATCATCTTTAATTATCTTCCCATTGGTGAGTTGATTCTTTAATTGTTCAAGGTAATCAAACAATGTATCTTTGAATGAAGGCAAATCCTGACGGAAAAGGGCACTGCATGTCCGATCCATGGATGTGGATAACACTTGTGATATGTGGGAATGAAGCAGTATGTAAGGTTCAATGCTACATTCAACATGTAATTCATGCTGCGATTCATTTGGGTTGGACACAAGGTGTGATGGGTTTAGATCATCAGTTGTAGGATTTGTTAAGGTCATACATTCTGAATAGTACATGCTTTGTCTGCAGTCCGCTAAATCATACAGTTTGAGTACTTTAGAGATCACTGGATCCGTAGATTGAGCCATGAGTGTTGGATTCCACGGAATTTTACAATTCTTTGATTAAACCGGGAAATTGATTCTTTCACGGGATTTTACTAAACCAAAAGAACAACCGTAAGAACGTAACACGAGGAGAAAAAGGTCTAAATGAACAAGTCGCTAAACACACAACTCGCATAAGCAGTCAACTCGCAACACACTCAACTCGCTTAATTAATCAAGTCGCTAAATAGCCAACTCGCTTTAGTCTCAACTCGCAACACAATCAACTCGCTTGAACACTAAGTCGCTTAAGTTAACTCGCTAACGTTACAACTCGCTAAGTAGCAAGTCGCTTTAGATCTCAAGTCGCTTAAAGAAACAACTCGCTTAGAACCCAAGTAGCATAAATATCAACTCGCTAAACAGCTAAGTCGCATGTACCAACTCGCATCAAATAACAAAGCAACTCGCTTTGAAGAAAAAAAATCCGAGACTCAACTCGCTTCGTCCTTCTTTCACAAATAACCACTTTATCAATCCAAAACAACCAAACCACAATGATTTAAGCCTTCCAATTCAAAACATAAACACATATGATGATCCTAAACACAAAAGTACAAGCAAAATTCAAACTTTAACACAAGAATTTGTCCAAATGAATCAAACTCTCCTAAACTCTTAATACTCCAAAAACCTTATGAAATCCACCAAAACAAAGAGCATGAAAGATGAGTGATCAAACCATGGCTCTGATACCAATTGAAAGATATTAGAATTTCATATTCACATTAAACCATAATCAATAGTGGAGTATATAAGTTTTAGAGAGAGAAAGGGAGATGTTCTAGTAAGAGAAAACTCATGGAAGGTTAGATTCCAAGTGAACATCCAACCCTCTACCTTGCAAGGTAGAGGGTATTTATAGGTTACAAGAAAACACGACCTCCTATCGGCCTGTGGATCAGGTATACAGTGGGTAAAGACCCGTCCTTCCTCCACGGTGTTACACTAAACTAATCTATGCTACAAACTAACTAATAAACTACTAAGTAACGTAAATAACGACAAGTCTACGAGCTAACTTATCCTAGATAATATTTGGGGTGACCGACTCTTTACTTTAGGGAATTTTCAATTCCTAACAATCCGAAGATGTGTTTCTGGTTCCGAAACCCGCAAGATTCTTGACGAATGTCATCATGGCCCAACTGGGGGACATTATGGTCCTTCCACCACAGCTAAAAAAGTTTTTGATGCTGGATTCTATTGGCCAACAATATTCAGAGAAGCACACACACTTGTTCAAAATTGTGATGCTTGCCAAAGAACCACCAATCTTTCTCGAAGAGATGAAATGCCATTAACAAGCATTCAAGTGTGAAATATTCGATATTTGGGGAATAGATTTCATGGGACCTTTCCCTAAATCCCACAAATTCGAATACATTCTCGTTGCTATCGATTATGTGTCCAAATGGGCAGAAGCTGAAGCTTTACCAACGAACGATGCTCGTGTCGTCGTTAATTTCCTCAAAAAGCTTTTCGCTCGTTATGGAATTCCCAAGGCCTTGATAAGCGATCGAGGAACTCATTTCTGCAAAACAACAAATGGAGAAAACCATGAAAATATATGGAGTTCATCACCGATTCGCGACAGCCTATCATCCACAAACCAGTGGTCAAGTTGAAAATACCAACAGAGCTCTCAAAAGAATACTAGAGAAAACAGTGAAGGGCAATCCTTCAGTGTGGGCAAAGAAACTCGACGATGCTCTGTGGGCATTTCGTACGGCTTATAAAACTCCAATTGGCACAACTCCTTATAGACTCTTGTATGGAAAGACTTGTCATTTGCCGTTCGAAGTTGAACATCGTGTTTACTGGGCTCTCAGAAACTGTAACACCGATCTCAAAATAGCTGGAGAAAAGAGATTCCTGAAATTGCACGAACTCGATGAATTAAGACTCCGAGCTTATGAAAATTCCAAACTGTATATAGCCAGAACAAAAGCTTATCACGACAAAAAGATACGAGTTCGAAAAGAATTCAAAGCCAGAGATAAAGTTCTACTTTTTAACATGAAATTCAAATTCAAAGCTCCTAAATTACAACCAAAATGGTTTGGAACATATATCGTTAAACATGGATATCCATCCGGGTATGTCGAACTCTATGACAAACAGGGTGGAAGATTCATTGTTAATGGGCACCGAATCAAGTTATATTACGACAAGGAGCAAACGAATGAAGTTTTAGTTGCAACAGTTTCCCCTGAAAATGAATTCGAAACTATCACCTTTGTAGCACCATTTCCAGGAAGAATCCCATAAATTGTTCCTTGGAAACCATCTGCTAAATTCGTCTGGGACGATATTGAAGCTACTGGTGAAGAATTCATGTACATCCCCGAACTTTTCAAAATTTTAAAGGCTGCTCTTGTGGCCAAGTGAATTCTGGAAGATTCAAGTCAAGCTGATGACTCGGTAATAAAACAAGCGCTTCTCGGGAGGCAACCCGTGTGTTTCAGATTTGATTTTCTGTGGTCACTCCCCAAAGTTTTAACCTTTGGTTGAACTTAAGTGTGGGGGGGGGGGGGGTGCCACCTTTTAATAAAACCTTTTGTTTGTTTATAAGACTTTTTGCAGGTAATGATTTATCTAGTGGACGCTAGGAATGAAGAAAAGAATTTTAAGCTAATAAACTCGTTGACATATCTGGTTTCATCTCTATTTTCCCTATTTCTATGCTTTGAAGTTCGTTTTTCACATTGAGGACAATGTCTAACTTAAGTGTGGGGTGGGGTGAATAGGAAAAATTAGAGTTTTCATGCTTAAATTTTAAATTTTGTTTGCCCTTGTGATCTAGTTGTTTTCACACTTTTAGGATTATCTATTAGAATAACTGGATCAAACCACTGGTAAAAACTGGTAATATTTGAAACTTCGAGATGTGTTCCGATTACTATTGCAATCCATTCTGGGATCGATAAACATTTGCTAGCACATATTATACCCATTTTTCACTAAATTGTGAGGATTTGAGCCTATTTCATAAATAGCATACATCTTTTATGCTTGGATCTTTTGCTATGAGTGTGCCGGTGATTTTATTTATTCTAGAACTTGTGCTTGTAAATCATTACCAGACCGCAGTGAGATCGCATTCGTGCGATATAAGTGAATTCGTGTGATAAAGAGGCACCTTAGGATTTAACCCAAATGGCCTTCCATTTTACATCTAATGATATATTAGCTAACCGCATTGGTTAGTTAACCACCCACATGGACCCATTTGTAGTGCTCATTTTTAGCACTAGATACCCCTAGTTACACCCTCTGAGCCATCCTTTTCATTTTTGCTTCACCCAGAAAATACAAAAAGATTTTACACTTTAAACCTTAGCCTAACCCGTATCAATGTCTAAACGGTTGGTTGCTAGTCACCTGGAAAGAGAAGATTGTCCAAATGATTATGAGTACCACATCCCGTGAGATTGATTGAGCCATGCATTATGTTATGTTCAAAAAAAATAGTGTGTTGAAAGTATGAAAATAATAGCCAATGTGCTATGATCGAAGAACAATTGTCATGGCAAAGCAAAAAGCTGTGGAAAGCGGAAAAGAAGAAATTGAAGCTATAATCATTTATTGGTTCGTGGAATGTTTGGTAGCTAGCAACACGGGTATTAGACTTGATTTCATTTTTATTTTTACACCAATTTCATAAACATTTCCATGCCTTATCCATACCCTTAACCCTAAGCCATATCATTATAACCTAAATAAGATTCCTCTTTAGATATTTTTACTTGGTGCTCACGCCACGTCGGTAGAGTTTTGTTTCTTGTACAAGCTTATGGTCATAATCTAATCATGACTGAGCAATGAGTGTGATTTATCTTGTTACTCCACTAAAATGAGTGATTGAGTGAATTATATTTCGTTCCTTTTTCGTGAGGTGTTTTGAAATCTTAATCATGCAAGAAAATCATTAGATATTGTCAAACATCTTGATGTTTCACCTTTATAAAGCATAATTGATTAATCTTCTCTCGTATTTATACTTGGTTGATTTGCATCACATTTTTCATAATCACGATCTTGTACCAGTGGATGTTGTTCCTAGATTTGCTTGAGGGCAAGCAAAGTTTAAGTGTGGGGGAATTTGATAACGCTCAGATTGTGCATGTTTCTAGTAGCGTTATGTGTGCTTTTGTATATGTTATTTGGTTATATTTGCGTAATTATAATGCTTAAACACATCAAAAGATGTTTGTCTAGTGTTTATAACCAAGTGCAGGGAAACGGAAAGAGAGTAAAGAAATGTTCAGCAAATGGAAGATTCCCGTTTCAGTGAAGCCTAAATCAGTATCTCAAGGACCTTTGAAGACCATAGTGATTGAAGAACCAAGTTCTACAAGATAAAGAAAGAAAAGATCAAGTTTCCGTAACTCAGGAAATCCAACCGGATCGGTTGCAAGTGCAACCGGATCGGTTGGAATATGACCAGAAATGCCAAAATGCCATCACCAACCGTTCGGTCGCCACCCGCAACCGGAACGGTTGGTCATATAACCGATCCGGTTGGAGAAGCTGCATCTGCCAAATCTTCATCACTAAGTTTCCCCTTTGCATCCAAACGATTCTAGGTCCTTCTCTTGGTGTATTCTAGTCCCTTCCTTACTCCTTGGAGGCCAAGTTCAGCAATTAATACCCTAGGCTTTGGAATTAGTATAAATTGAGGCCATTTGTAAGCATATGAGACACACTTCAAATACAAATCTCTCTACTCATCAAACAAATCTTTAAGCTCTCAAATTCGTCCTTAGAAGTCCAGGGAAGTTTGGAGTTCCAGAAGTTCCACATTTTGAGGCCAAATCACCAAGAAGTCTACCCCAATACTTTGGGAATCATTACTTCACCATTTGTAATCTTATTCCAAGCATTGTAAGACTTTTAATCATGTTTTCTAATGTTCAAAGTTCTGAGTTTATGTTCATGTTTGCTATGAGTGACTAGTTTCTTAATACACTTGCTTAAATGATGTTGATTATCATCTGATTAGTTAGTGATTGTGTTAACATGTTTTAATTCAATTTCAAGTTGATTCTAAGATCCAATTGTGCTAAAGTTTCATAGTGACATTCGTTAATCAAGTTTGACTAGTTGATAGTAATCGTAGAGATCGAAAGAACTTATTGTTATTCAACTAGTCATAATCATTTTGTCTATGGATGATTGTTTTTACCCATTATTCTTGATTATACAAAGGAACTAAGGTGTGGTTGTAATAGAAACGCTTTTTGATTATCAAATTGGATTGGTTGGAAACATCTAAAAGGTCGTAAGATTAGTTGTTGAGAATCAATTGTAGCCTTTTGTCTATGATCGGTTACCTTTTGTATTGACCATTTCTTAAGCAATTTGATGAAACAAGTGGATGTTTTTGTGTTTAAGTTTATGTATGTAGACTTATGAAACTTGAATTGATCTTGAATTGATCGGTTAAATGTAATGCTTGTTTTTGTGAACTAAAATCTTGACGAAGGTTTAACTTGTAAGAACAATAGATTAGTCCTCCAACTAATTATCATAACCAACATGTTAAGAGGTTAACAAAATCACATTAATCTATGATATGAAACTAGTTTAAGCAAGTGTAGTTTTTAATCATCTGAATTTCATTATATCTATTTGCTTTGCTATATGTTTTGGATAGACTCTGTTGATTCAAACTTGTGTTTAGATTCACTCAAGTCCCTGCGAACGATCCCGACTTACCTTCATAATCTTGCTATAACGGACGAGTATACTTGCTCGTATGTGTTATTGGTAATATTGGTAATTCACCTTTTATAAATTTAAAACTTGTACACATGTAGCACATCACCATTCGATCCATAAACTAGTGTGTTTGTATGTTTATGATAACCAATATTTTACAATTGGTAACAAGAGCCACGGTTTGATCATCTACTTTGTGTGTCCTCGAATTCTATATTGGTTATTGTTGTTCTTGGTTGGTTCGAATGGTTATGGTTTGTACTCACTAGTTTGAGCTTGTTTAGTGGTTAAATTTGTTATATCTTTGTACTTTCTTGTTTAGGTTTGTTATAGTTGCTTAGATTGGTGCTTGGATAGGCTATATCATCTTGTTTGTGTAAGTTTTGATGATCTACGAGTGGCTTTAGGTTTGTTCTTGATTGCGAGTTTCCACTTTCTTGATTGAGATTTGAGTGATTCTCACTTGCGGTTTGACAGATTTTACTTGCGATTTGACAGTTTAGAGTTGAGGTTTTAGTATTTTAATATTTAGCTGTTTGACTGTTAGCTAAAAAGACAAAACTAGACGATAGTGAAACTTGTACTTGATAGAAAGTGACATGCGGTTTGTCATCTTTCTTTGCGACTTGCTCCTGCAGTTTGATTTTTTCTTCCAATTTGATACTTTGCGGTTTGCCCTTATTGAGGTTTGTCATCTTGCGAGTTGAGTTCTTACGTTTTGATCAAGCAGCGATTTGAAGCTTTTGAGACTTAAGTCTTGCAATTTGTCAGTCTTCCGGTTTGAAGCTTTTGAGACTTGAGTCCTGCGACTTGTCAATTTTGCGGTTTGAAGCTTCTGAGATTTGAGACATTACATTTTGTCAAGTGTTGTGATTTGTGTGCTGCGTTTTGAGACTTTGTGTTTTGAAGACCTGCGATTTGATACTTGCAGTTTGGGTTCTACGGTTTCCTTTTGATTTTGTAAAATCCCGCGAAATATTCGATTTATCGGTTTAAATCGAAGAGTTGTAAAATCCCGTGTATTTAGACATCATGTCTACTGTTTTCAACGATGTTCAAGCTTCTAGGTCCGATACCCGCCCTCCTATGCTTGACATAACAGATTATGACTCTTGGGTACAGATAATCCGACTGTATTGCTTGGGTAAAGAGAATGGTATTAACATTATTCAATCAATTGATGAAGGACCATTTCAGATGGGCACCACCAAAGATGAACTAGCAACTGGTGAAGATGGGTGTGTCACTCTAGGAATGAATAGACCAAGGACGTACAATGATCTCAATGAGACTGAGAAGAAAAGATATGATGCTGACATTAGAGCTTCCAATATCATCCTTCAAGGTTTACCCAAAGATATCTATAAGCTGATAATCATAACACCCAAGCCAAAGCTGTTTGGGACAATGTCAAAATGCTCCTTGCTGGCACAGAACTGACTAAAGAAGATCGAGAGTCATAGTTATATGATGAGTTTGAGAACTTCAAGATGAACTCGGGGGAGAGTATTGCAGAATACTATGTGAGGTTTCACAAACTTGTAAATGATATGAGGAATATCAAGATAACTATGCCAAATATTCAACTCAATTCCATGTTTGTAAACAACATGACACCTGAGTGGAACATGTTTGTTACCGCAGTGAAGCTGAATAAAGGATTGAGAAATACAAACTATGAGCAGCTGTACGCTCACCTACTACAACATGAGAAGCATGCTACACATGACCGCCTGATCATGGAAAAACTCAATCCAACTATAACAACAACTATAACAAATGATTCACTTGCATTTGCTTCAAACGTTTAGCCGCTCACTCAATCATCAATTGTTCAAGGTCATCAGTACTCCTTGTCTTCTCAGAATCAGAATCATGTCATTCAACTAGACTCACGATATACCTCAACAAACAAGTTGATTGAAAATCTCTTGAACCAAGTTGCACTATTGGTTCAATAATTCAGAAACACATTTCCTCAAACCAACAACCAACTTCGAACTTCATCTAAACCACACAATCAAGCTACAGTGGAGGATGGAAGGGTTGTGGTTCAGAACGTGCAAGGTCAAAAAAATGTGAACCAAAGTAATGTGGCACGGGGAAATGATGCAGCTGGTTATGTGGGGGTACAAAACAGAGGAGGGATAATGGTTCAAGGTCAAGGCAAACAGATTAAGTGTTATAATTGTGGTGGTGTGGGACACATTGCAAGGAACTACACCCAACCAAAGCGTCCATAAAACTCTGACTAATTTAAGGATACGTTGTTGCTGATTCAGGTACATGAGAGTGGAGCAGTGTTGGATGAGGAAGAATTGTTGTTTCTTGCTGAAGGTAGTGCCAACACGTTTAATGATGACATGGATGATGAACCGGTGTATGATTTGGCACAGATCCCAACATCTTTGTAACACCCCTAAAATTTACACAGCGGAAGCGTTTGGGTCATGGGGTGCTACTAAATCAATATTCATAACAAAAGGTAATAAAGAATGTGATTGTACAATAATTCGTACGACCAGGCCTTCGATGGTGATCGAAGGGTATGAGGGGTGATATTCTTGCGCCAAACTTGTAGTCAATATGCAATAAGAAATAGTAGACACTTTGTTAAGTGATTGCGCAGGGGTTGGGCCGTGCGAACCACCTCCTGCGTGAGAGTAAGTATGTGATATGTGTTGTAAGTAATGTAGAGTATGTGAAAAACTGTGTTGAGTGAACATACCATTGAAATTACTCGTCCAACCTATTTATAGATGAAGAAATAAGCTTGGAGAGTGTTTTCACACGTTTCGGAGATCATGGGGGTGTCCCATGATTTGTGGTAACTGCTAGGGCTTCATCCCCACTCTTTCTGTCTTGGCGGGGAGGCTAAGGAGATAGTGGGAATGTGGGGGAAGACCAAGTCAATGTTCTCCTTTGTCTTAGTACCTTCAAGAGAAGACTCCGAAAGGCATAGGCCTTCGGCTCGCGAATTCCCAACTGGTAACCATATCAAAGATGAATGATTTTACGCCACCAATGACTTATGAAGAAAGACTTGGGTCTTCGTAATTCAAATTCAACTAAGGTCGAAGGGGGGTCCTTCGACCTGATCGGAGGGTACGTCATCAAGCCCCCCAGTCGAAAGTGATATGTACGAACTAGAAATATTGCTTACGACTCAAAAATATATACGAAACCTCCCCTCCGTCACAAAATCAAACGAAGATGAAAAGTCAAGTAAAATTTGACCCCGTAATTAATGCATGTACTTATCCTAATCACCCATATCTCGGTAGAATCAAAGGTCCCTTCAAAATTTAAAAGGGATTTGAAATCCGGAAGTTAGGTGATATCTTAGGACACGTGTAGGGCTAGGATTTAACATGTGAGAGGGTATATAAAATCAATAATAGTAAAACCCTAACTCATTTTTATCCCACGCCCAAATTTTACACCTACTAAGCTGCCTTTCGATTTAGCTTTCGAGCAAACAGGTAAAGCATTCCTTCATATTACTACGTTTTCAATACTTTATTGTCACTTAGAGGTTCCATGTCTACCAATAAGAAGTTCGTAATCAGGAAACAAGGTTGTACCTTGACTAGGGAAGAGCTAAAAGACTTCCTTACCGATTATCCTATTCCTAAAGAATATAAAGTCATGTTACCCAGCAAGAATCAAGGTATTTATAATCCCCCAAAGAACTATGTAGGCTTGTATACCCATGCATTCACCACCTCTAACCTAAGGATACCATTGCATCCTTTGATTTTAGAACTCCTTTAGTACTACGAAGTACACATATCTAGGTTTAACCCTTTTGGCCTAGCCAAGCTCACCACATACATTGTAATGTGTAAAGCGTATGGGTATGAACCGTCATTGACTGTGCTTAGAGGGTTTTTGAATCTATACCCTAGAGGAGACTGGTTGACAACGGGATGTGCCCATTCTCATTGATAGGCCTTTTACGAATATCAGAAATTGGAAAAGAAAGTTCTTTTTTATTCAAGATACCATTGTTCCTCCACAATACCCTGCTTTGCTAAACCCAGAGTTTCAGTATGATGAAAATATATTTAATGATCCCCTGCCTTATACTATGAGGAGGAATCCCCTGTATCAGCGTCTAGCTCTGTTACCTATTAGATTTCACAAACACATCATACCAAATACATAAGAGGCATTTATAAGGTTTTAGAGAGAGAAAGTTTTACAGAGAGAAATGGAAGAGAGTTGGGAACTATGTGAAACAAAGAAAAATGGTATTGAAGCTCCAACCCTCTACCTTGGGAGGTAGAGGGTATTTATAATGTCTTACAAACATACGCCACCTACGGGCTGTGGATCAGGCATATAGTGGGTAAAGAGCCGTCCGTCCTCCACGGTTTTACTAAACTAACTTTTTACTAACATTAAACAACTACGACTACGAGGTTTCTAATGATTACATATACTTGAGGTGACCGACACTTTAATGACTGAATTTTCTAATTCCTAACAATCTCCCCCTTAGGGAGGTCACCTCAAATTACACAGAATACAAACAGAAATTACATTAAGATGGTTCTTGAATTCTTGTTTAAGTCCTTTGCTCAGTAGCTCGTAGTCTTTGATTCTTCATGTTATCCATGTTTGAATAAATCAAGTGGAGGTCTTTAATTGATCTACGTGATGATGAGTTTTAAGCCTGCTTTGAGATCATCAGCTTGCGTAAATCTCTGACTCTTCCATTGTGGTGTTGTCATTATGTGACGTTGTGACAGTGGACCGACATGCTCACATTCTGGATCATGATTTCTTCTTATCAGAGTAGTGGAAGCTTTAGTTGATTCATGATATTTGCAGCTGCGTAGCAGAAGCATGGAGTGAGAATATCAGAGTCATGGATGCACTTATCATGATTTCTTTTGAAATGAATGTGTTATGTGAGCATGCGGCTATGGATTGACCTTTCCATTCTGATCAGCTGCAAACGTCGGGGTGTACCTGCATAAAACAGTTAGCAATAAAGCGTACGAAAGTGTCTTTGATCACTTTCGTTGAATTGAGGTACACGGCCCACGGTTCCCCATTGATCAGTACAAGTACTGCCTGTGATCAGGTATAATTCTTAAGAATCTCCTTGACAGGGTTTCGCAACTACTCTAGCTATTCTCAAACCGGAACGTCTCAAAGAAGACAACACGGAGTGAGTGAACCAGCGAATTTGAGATTCACTGATTGATGAAAATAGATTTGAAAAACAATCGCGTACTTCTCAAAATAAAGTGTTTTTGCAATACAACGAAGGTTTTAAAGAAAATCAATTATCAATCATAAACACCTTTTATATTTGAAATATTAATACACAGTCGATGTACTTGAGAAAAGATTTTTAAGCACAATGACCGGTTTTTCAAAGGTATCCGTCAATCCATAACCTGAACCAGGATTGATTCAAAAATTTGAATCGCCCCATTGTTTATGTTCAGTTGTCACATGGTTGATCTATTGGATAGATCTTACATGCCACCTACCAAGAGCTTGTTTGATGTTGGCTCTCGAAGGCTTTCCATCTTCATTGTGAATATGTTTGCATATCACTCAGATGTTCTAGCAATACCACAAGGATAATGCATAGGACTCATAAGATATAATCTCTCTTTCCACATTGTGTGAAACAGAGAGTCTTCATTGACAGTGTCCTAATGAGATTTATTGATGATCTCGAGGCTCTAGACTCAATTGTGCACATTTGGTTCCTATGCCGGAGACTAGGGAGAGGGTCTCCTTCTTCAATATTAACCATCTCTAAGAGAAAGTAGATAGATAATTTCGGTTCCCCTTTGAGAATGAAACAAGTCCTTTTAAGAGGAACTTGAGTAGTTTGGAAAGATGTAGTGCAGTGTGTCACTGGGTCCATGATGTCTTGTCTTCAATACTAGTGTTACCTTAGTAACCACCAGTAGCATATGTATTGAACCCGGTTTCTGCCCTAAGGTTGAATTATTGGAGGGCTATTTATTTTCACCCTTTTCACATTCAATTCTTTTTCATTCTTCAACCCCTTCAGTGCTTACTAAGACTTCATTACTAGAACCTTGTTGGGTTTATTCCAGTTCTAGCTCTATCTCAGTCCGCACTCTTCCTATATCTCACTTTTCTCCTTTTATTCATCATACCTAAGGACTTCTATACTATCTAGTGTATTGTCCCTGGGTAGATCCCTCCAGTTCTGGCGGATCATGGGAACGAATACCTAACCTTATCATCCTTATATCACCATACATAAAGTAAATTTGGTCGATCTATTTGGTATGGTTCATCTGCCATTGGAACCAATTGAAAACCATTTGAAAATCAATCCAGATACTTGTGATGTATTATCAAAGCATTTTGTACCTTAATTGTTTTAGATATTCTTAGAAAAAGAGCTCCCCCTCAACATGTGCATCATGTTTTTGAAATCGTTTTGGCTAACTTCTTTGATTACCATTTTCTAAAAGATATCAACATCACTTCCCTGATCAAATCAAGTGGATAAATCATTTTGAGGAAGGATGAGGTTTTCATAAGTTTGCTCCTCCTCAATATGTGCCTCGAGGTTTGAAAGAGTTTTGCACATATTAGAAGGAACCTGCACTTTGGAACAAATTAATCACGTTTCAATCCCTTTTTGGTTTAAAATAGATGCTTCTCCTTAACATGTGCATGGAAAATTTGAAATCGTTTGGCACATGAATGGAGGAGAGTTTGCTAAACACTTATAAAACCATTTATCTAATTATCAGTTTAAACACAATTTAAATCACAAATTCTCCCCCGATCACAATTTACAAATCCTTTGAGAGTTGTGATCTCTATTGATTTAAATTAAATTTTGAGAGCTTTTGAGGAGAATAGTGACTTGCTTTTGAAAGACATTTTAACTGATAAGGATTAGATTTTGAGACTTTAAACTCCATTGACCATTCAAGCATAAATATCTTTTGAAAACATAACAATATCCTAGGTCTTTAACCATTTGTGTAAAACATTGTTCATTTTGATTATCCAAAAGTAGACCTTGCTCGTTTTCGTGCCGATTGTTTTGAAAAATACTCTTTTTAAGTCGATTGAAATCATTCTCCCCCTCAATCAATGACACAGGTGGTTGATTGAGAAATAGATATTTTGACAGATGAAAAGCACAGATGATTTTCAAAAATGGAGTCCGAGGTATTTTCAAAGCAATTTTGTTTTCATTAGATGACAAATATTTTTCAGAAGAATCTTTAAACGGAAAAATATTTGGAAAGAAAACATTTGTCTTTTTTGTGACAAATATTTGTTTTAAGAATCAGAGCATGAGTTTTGAAAAATAAGATTAAGCATGGCTCTGTTCTTTCCTTATAAAACGGGTTACTGGCTGAAATGACAATAAACCACCATTTTTCTCCGCCTCAATTTTTTTTTTTTTTTTTTTTTTTTTTAAATTTTTATTTTGAACAACTTATGAACATTCGCAGAACATCTAAAAACCCGTGACATTCTTTGAATGTCAATACAAAGTCCGTAGATGATATCGAATAAAAAAATAAAAAATATGACAAAATACCATTTTTTTTTTTTTTTGAAAATTTTATATTTTTATATTTTCTTTTGTGGGTTTTGAAACTTTGTATTTTGCTTTTTTTGAATAAATATATACAAGAGATAGATGAAGAAAGAAACCATGTTTACTCCTCGTCTTCCTCTTGAAGGCGTTTGAGTGTTTCCGGTTGTAGGCTCTTTAGACCAAGTCGTGGAAGGATAAACTCAAAACATTCTCTAGGAAGAGCTTTGGTGAAGATGTCTGCTAACTGGTATTCAGACCTCACAAAATAGAGTTCTACCACACCTTTTTCCACTTGTTTCCGAATGAAATGATGTCGAATGTCTATGTGTTTTACTCTTGAATGTTGAACGTTGTTGCAAGAGAGAGCAATGGCACTTTTGTTTTCACAATACAGAGGGATCTTGTTGAATTCAAAGTCATAGTCAGATAATTGCGATCTCATCCATAGGATTTGAGCACAACAAGATGACATGGCTATGTATTCAGCCTCTATAGAGGATATAGAAGTACTCATTTGTTTCTTTGAAGACCAGCTCACAAGCTTATCACCCAAAAACTGAGCACCTCCAGAAGTACTTCAACGTGTATCTTGACATCCTGCATGGTCAGCATCTGCATAGGCCGTTAGTGACATACCGGTGTCCTTCGGGTACCAAAGTCCCATGTTGATGGTTCCTTGGAGATACCGAAAGACCCGTTAACCGCTTCAAGGTGCTTTTTGGTAGGCTTAGCCTGCATCTAGCACACATGCATACATCGAACATTGAATATCTGTCTACATTTGGCTGTGAGGTACATCAGGGATCCAATCATACTTCGATATTTCGTTTGATCTACCATGATCCCTGAGTGGTCCTCATCCAGTTTGCTACGTTCCACCATAGGAGTGTCAACGGTGTCACAAGTGTCAAATCCAAATTTCTTTAAAATTTCATTTGCATATTTAGATTGATTAATAAAAATGCCTCCAGGACTTTGTGAAATTTGCAATCCCAAGAAAAATGACATTTGTCCAATCATTGACATTTGAAATTTGGAGCCCATCTCCTTAGAAAAATGGTCACATTCATTGGTGTCAGTCGAGGCAAAGATAATATCATCAACATAGATTTGAACGGGAATTAAATGTTTGCCTGACTTTCTGGTGAACAATGTCGGATCAACTGCTCCTTTGCTGAATCCAGTGGATATAAGAAAATTTGATAGTGTATCATACCATGCCCTTAGAGCTTGCTTCAAGCCGTAAAGAGCCTTCTTCAAGCGGTAGACATGAGTAGGATGCTCTGGATTCACAAAACCTTCTGGTTGCCTGACGTATACAACTTCTTTAAGATCTCCATTAAGGAAAGCCGTCTTTACGTCCATCTGATAGACTACCATGTTCTTACTTGCAGTATTAGCCAAGAAGATTCTGATTGCTTCGATACGAGCAACTGGAGCAAATGATTCTTCAAAGTCAATACCCTCCTCTTAACGGTATCCTTTTGCAACCAATCGAGCCTTGTTCTTTAATACATCACCATGCTCATCAAGTTTTACCTTGAAGATCCACTTTAGAGCAATGATCATAGTACGCCATGAGCAGGTACAATTCCCATACATCTAGTCGATCAAACTCATGGAATTTCTCTTGCATGGCATTGAAAGAGCTGTCTTCATTCATTGCAGTTTTAACGTCTTTTGGTTCGACCTTGGATAGTATAGATTTAAAGAAGCACCATAAGGCATCAGTTGCAAGTTGTTTGCGAGTGAATACTGGATGAGAGAGATTTACAATGATGTTGTCCAATGGGTGATCATGTGTCCATTTTCTAGGTGTTCGTGTGTTGTTGTTGAGGAACTGAATAGCAGAGTTGATTTCTCTGATGAAGATGGTTCTGATGATGATTCAGGCGCAAATATGTTTTCAAATGGGGCATCTTCAGGAGTAGCAATGGGATTCTCTCCATCAAGGGTGCCAGAAACAATTCCATGATGTACACCGATTTGATGTTTGGTTGATGAGACAGAGTGATCAGCAGCAGGCGCTTCTTGACTTAACGATATAGAAACTGAAGGGTTAACTTCATTGACAGAATAGGAGCAGCCTCTGTTGATGGATTTGACAGATCATTAGCAATTGGCTCATAGTGTTCATCAAACATTGGATCAAACATTTTCTTCAAGTCATCTTCTGAAGGAGGTACATAAGGAGTTGCTGGCGAAGAATCGTATACAAGAGTAGAACTGGTGGTAATACTTGATTATGCGGGTCCATATATGGGTTGTCCTGGAGCCATTGGACCGGCAGCTCATCAAGTAACTGAATTGTTTCCATGATATTTCAGGTTCTTCTGTTGTAGATTCGGTATCCTTTTCTGCTAGGTGCATATCCTAAAAACACTCCAATGTCTGCTTTAGCTTTAAGTTTGCCTAAGTCTTGGCCCTCATTAGTTGGATAACACAATGCACCAAAACACACGGAAGGAAAGATTAGTTTTCGTTGTGGACAAGTTCATATGGAGTTTTTCCATGAGAAGTGTGAATAAGGGATCGACTTTGAGTATAGCATGCATGGCAATGGCTTCGCCCAGAGAAACATTGGAACCTTTGAGTAAATCAGCATTGATCTAGCGGCTTTTACAAGAGTTCGATTTCCTTTCAACTACACCGTTCTGTTGAGGAGTTCGTGGAACACTTCTTTGATGACCGATTCCAACACTTTCATAAAACTCACTAATTTGTTTGTTAACAAATTCAGTTCCATTGTCTGTTCGGATGATTCTGACAGTTTTATTAAGTCGAACCTCCAGCTGTTTGATAAGTTTGATGATGATATCTGGAGTTTCATCCTTTGTCCTTAAGAACTTAACCCAAGTGAATCGAGAGTAATCATCAACCACAACTAACACATATTTCTTCCCGTAAATGTTCTGCACTCTCATGGGTCCACATAAATCCATGTGAATGGTATGAAGAACTTCCCTAACTGAGTTTTCAGGTTTGGGTTTGTGGGCATACTTCTTGCTTTTTCCCAATTGGCATGCTGAACAAAGATGATCCTTTTCTTATTTTAGTCTAGGTAACCTATTACCGTCCTTTCTGGAGAATCATTATGGTGCCGAGTTCAGGTGATTTAGACGACGATGCCATAACCATGAATTTGTTTTAGAAGCCTTTGACAACAAGCAGATTGGAGATGACTTCATCATATCTTCGATAGAGATGGTGTACAAATTTGAACCCACGGTTCCTCTTAAAAGTTCTCTACCATCAAGTTCTCTAACGAAGCAAGTATGTTTTCTGAAGGCCACTTCTAGATCAGAATCACAGAATTGACCGACAGAGAATAAGTTATGACCAAGACCTTCAACGTAATATACCCTTGAGATAACACTATCAACGACAACATAGTCTCCATAACCCATGATTGCACCGAAATGATCATTCCCGAATCTAACAGTCCTGATGAATTTACTCACAAAGTTCATGAGTCGTGACCGGTCTCCAGTCATATGCTTGGAACAGCTTGAGTCCAGGTACCACAGAACGATTTGAACGATCAGCAATTGAACACAGACAAGAATGGATAACTGAATAATTGGGATCCCCATGAAGAATGGGTTCCATTTGGTTAGTAACAGTGATTGGAACACCCACATCATAAGGTAGATACAATGGAATCATCAGGGATAGATGCAATGCTAGTGTCCGTATTTGTCCTACTCAAAGTATGTTCACTTCTTAAAGGAATAGTTCTACCATTGGGCATCCATTTCCTAATGGGCATTGATCTAGATAATTTAGGGCACATCTCATTAAGATTGAATTTGCGGCCCGTAGGTATCCACTGATAACCTATGTTACTAAATTTCCTTCCTGTGGGTTTCGAATGTTTTCTAACCTTCTTTTGTCATTGCTTTCTAGCCTTCTTAGCTGATTTTTGTATTCACTATCTTAACAGGCATTTAACAACATTAATCAACTCATTCATACCACATTTATGATTAGTAACAGAAACCAAACAATCATCATTACATGTTTTGCCAAAAGTAGCAGAATTCGAATTAATTACAGTACGCTTATAGCTAATACTAGAATCAACACGATTCATTTTATTCAACTAAAACTTA
Organism: Chrysanthemum makinoi; assembly: GCA_910596185.1. Taxonomy (NCBI): domain Eukaryota; kingdom Viridiplantae; phylum Streptophyta; class Magnoliopsida; order Asterales; family Asteraceae; genus Chrysanthemum; species Chrysanthemum makinoi. The sequence goes on from OU343224.1 coordinate 6,070,039, forward strand.
ATGTTCCTAGGGTGGTCTTCTACTTTCTTCCATTGCACATTCTTAGCTTGTAAGGTCCTATCTTGCTTTGTATTGCCTGAAGGCTTTGACCCGCTTGCCTTTGTGTCACTAATTACTCCTGTAGAGAATTAGGGAACATTAGTTGGTTGAGCTACCTTTTGCATTCCTGAACTAGACGTGCAGGGATCTGAACTACTTGAAGGCACTTTAGAGTTCACTTTCTTAACATTGGCATAGAGTGTTGGGATCTGAGCGCTTGATGGCATATTAAATTCACTTTCTTAATGCTAGGCATAGAAGAAGGCATCACAGCTTTACCTTTCTCACAAAAATATTTGGGACATGTTGCTCGTAAACATTCTAACAGCTCCTGAGATCGTTTGGCCCTGAAGGCAGCAAACCTAATTTCTCTATCAAGTGGCTTATTTTTAAATCATCTTCTACAATCTCTCAGAGACATTCTAGATTATCCTTAGATAAGCAAAATAGTCATGAAATGCACGTTCGTTATTTCTA